>VDFB02270651.1:22757493-22783905 GCA_007258455.2 Sequoia sempervirens
TCAATTTTTGGTATTATTGAAGGGAAACTTCTAGGGAATATTGTGTTAAAGGAACATATTAGGATTGATCCTGAAAGTGTTAAATTCATTTTACAATTGAGTTTTCCTTCTAATAGAATAGGGGTTAAATCCTTCTTTGAGCAGATCAAAATTTTAAGGAAGTTTGTACCATATTTCTCTAAAAATATAAGACACAAAGTAGATATGATAAAATATAAACAAGGTTTTAGATGGAATGAATATTAAAAAATGTCTTTCAAATACATTAAGGAGGCCATTGCTCAAGCACTGGTGTTAGTATATCCAGATTTCAATAAAGATTTTATCATTTGTTTCTATGTGTTCAAGCATACAATGTTAGCTATTTACTTGCAAAATAATGACCAATGTATTAAATCACCCATTGATTTTATGAGTGTTACCCCTAAGAAACATTAGTTGAATTATTATTAGACCAAGAAGCATGCTTTTGTTGTGGTAAACATAGTTAAGAAATTTTGGTTTTATATACTGCACTCTCATTCTATGGTTTATGTGCCTGACCCTTCAGTTAAGAGTGTTCTTATCCAGAAGGATAGTGGTTGAAACAAGAGAAGGGGATGGATAGTGAGGGTTCAAGAGTATGATTTGGATATAAAACCCACTAAGTTATTCAAGGAAAAAGGTTTATGTAAATTGATAGTAGAGAATCAACCAAAAGAAAAGGAGGATCTCCCTATGGTGTTGTTTGTCAATCTTCAAGATGAATGGTTCTCTAATGTTTCTTGCTACCTCACATATGGAGAGTGCTCAAGTCATCTATCCTCAAAGGAGAAGAGAAATCTCAAATTGAAAGTAGCTAAGTATGTGATTTTGGAAGATACTTTATACAAAAGGGGTTAGATGGTACATTCTTAAAGTGTGTGGACAAGGATCAACAAAAAAAGATATTGGAGACATTCCATAATGAATATTGTGGGGGATACTTCTCTTCCTCTAGAATAAAATCTTGAGATAGTGTTATTACTAGCCAGGGATGTTTAAAGATGCATATTACTAGGTGTCACAATGTGAGAAATGCAAACAATTTGTTGGAAGACCTCAACTAGTAGCACTCCCTCTAAGGCCAATGGTGGTAGAAGAACCTTTTAAATGAGGTCTAGACTTTATAGGACCTATAAGCCCTTAATATAGTGTTGGACACATTCACATCCTTACTTCCATTGATTTTTTTACTAAGTGGGTGGAAGATATTCTAGTAAAGTGTACAACTTTAGAGGTAGTCTGTGATTTCAAAAAGGAAAACATTCTTGTGAGCTTTGGTGTGCCAAAAAAATTAGTGACTGATAATGCAACAAGTTTCTGATAAAATGAGATATATCTCCTTTGTTATGAACATGGAATTACCTTGTCTCATTTTTCAGATTATTACCCACAAGGCAACAAGCAAGCTGATTCCAGTAAGAAAAATATTTTCACTATCATGAAAATTTTGGTTGATGAAAACCAAAAGAACTGGCACAAGAAGTTGTATGAGGCACTATGGGCTGATAGGATCACACCAAAAAAGACAATAGGGAAGTCTCTATTTGAATTGGTATATGGGATAGGTAGTGTTTTTCCTCTACCTCTAGAATTATTTGCTATTAAATTATAAACTATTGTTGAGGATAGAGAATTTTAGAATTCTCTAGAAAAGAGGATCATGTATCTCACTAAGATTGAAGAACATAGAGAAAACATGGTTGATAGGATCATTATGCATCAGAATAGAGTTAAAAATATTTTTTATAGGAAAGCTTGGACCGAGAAGTTTATGATTGGAGATTTGGTATTGTTATGGGACAAAAGAAGAGAGCCCAAATGAGCACATAAAAAGTTTGAATCTCTGTGGAAAGGGCCTTTAAGGTAACTCAATATTTCTACCCAAATACTTTTAGGCAATCTTATCTTGATGGTACATAGTTTCCTATTCCTTAAAATGGAAAAGATCTTAAATTATATCAAATTTGAAGTATCGGTATGAGTTTCTTTGTAAAATATTATGTTAGGAATTTTTGGTTTGTCTTGGTTTGTCCCTTTTTTCTTGTGTCATTCTAGGAGTTCTTGGTTTTTCCTTTCATTTGTGTCTTGCAAGTATTGAATCTATTTCCTAATGGGTAAAGCACTGGTTAATTAATTTGGGTTCTTTCATATCCTTTGCAGTCTTGATCCCTAGTTAGAGCCAATTGTTGTACCATGGTTTTTCTTATCTCCTAAAACCATATCTACCCATGCAAATTTTTTCCTTTTTTTGGAGTGTCAGTTATTCCTTTTTTTTTTGAAACCATGTTGGGTCCTACTTAGGTTGTCACAACTATGTTTTTACCTGATGTTTTAAAGTTAAGCCTAAAGTATTCCTTTGTAATCAACATATTTGTGAGTTTCCCGAATTATGTTAGAGCTTGAAGCAGTTCTCACAACCTTAGAAAATACCGCTAAGGAGAAAGATAAAATCAAATTATAATCAAATTATGACATTTTTAGAACTTTATATTAGTTTCAAAACCTCTGCTGGTCTTTGACAAGGTTTTCAAAACCATATCTTTCTCTAGTAATGTATGATTTTGATTTTCACTTCTTTCTCAAGGAGCATCTTGACAAAGATTACATGATAGAGAGGATATTTCAAAGCTATAAATAGGTTTTGAAACCTTTGTTGATCCTTGAAAATGTTATCAAAACTGTGGAGATTACCAAAATACTTCACAATTAGGGAAGTTGAACTTTCAAAGAAGTTTTGGTTGAGATTTCACTTTGAAGGAAGGTTTCAAAACCTCTATTGGCCTTTGAAGAGGTTATTAGAACCAACCAATTCATCGAAAGATAGTTGTTCTTTTCAATTTTTCAAAAAAGTGTCGAAACAAAGAAAGAGATTGGAAAGCTCGCATGTGCCAAACATTAAGGGTGTCATTAATGGATATCTACCACTCTTGAACATTTATTGCTATAATTTATAGGAAAATTAAGCTAATGAAAGAGCTCATTTAACAAGGATTTGATGAAGATTTTTGCGAAAGGAGAAGGGAGTGAAATTGTAGAGAAGTAGTTGGTATTTTTGTTGGCAAAACAAGGACAGACAACTAAGAGGGGGATGAATCAGTTGTCACAAATTATTTAAAATTTTCAAACTAAGCTTAACTTTATCTCAAATCTAATGAAAGAACAATAAACCATAAACAATCAACACATCAGAACCACAGAGAACACCAAGATTTTTTACTTGGAAAACCTGTAGGGGAAAAACCACGGTGGATGTTAGTCCACAATATTATACCCTGTTAAAAGTATAATGAAAAATAATGAGAATGCACATGCATTTAGGAACACTACCTAGAGCTCACTACTCAAATACAAGAGGGCTCACTGCCCAAGAATACAAAGCAATTCAGATTAGATCTGTAGGGTATGAACTGAGAGAATAGCTTCTACAAAAGCTTGATTACAGTTCCAGTTAAGCACATAAATACTTCTTCACACTTTGGTCTACAATCGAATGAATAGATCACTATTCGCACACTTTCACTTTCTCTGGCTCTTCCTCACTTCACACACACACTAAATTCGTACAAACAACCACTCTTATATATCCACAACCTAGATTTACATCAACAACTTTGTCGACCAAAATATAAAACATATTTACAATGTTGGCCCCAAATTTACAAATAAATTTTTAATGCGAATCAAACACCATCGGCTAATATTATGATGCAACCCAAAAAGATATCCTCGAGCACGCCAAACATTCAAATTTTAATCTTCAAGGATCTGCAACACGTTATAATCATCATGTTGGCCAAGAACATAAAACCTGAACATACACAAAAAAAAATCTTCAACCACGAGCACACCAATCAACGTGGACGTACAACAAGGATGAAGAATGATCTAGAAGCATCCACAAGTAACAAGAACTAACAAAGAGGCATCCACAACAACTGTGATTACCAAAATTACATAAACTTCAATTAGGAGCACTAACAAAAACCACAAAAATACTGTTAGAACACAACTGTCCATAACACGATCAAATCTTCACGCATAAATCTAAAACTTCTGGTAGGTGAACTAGATACTCTCATAAATAAACCCTTTAGTCCACAACAACTGATCTTCAACGTACTGAGCAAGACACCTTCATGACCTTCACTGATCCATTGGAAACCTACAACTCTTTCTCAATATCCTCGACATATACAACCTTCAATACAATCAATGCTAATAGTGTTGACATCAATGACAACCACATATTAGCAACACAACCACAACATTTGAAAATCTCCTCCTTTGGAATTGATGGCAACACATGATGTGAAAAATAGCATCAACACAACTACACTTCCCCTTAGGTTGTGACTCTTTTCCTCAATTGCTCTTCTCCCCAAAAAGCTTTTTCACATTGCTCTACTCCCCCTTTGACATCAATGGAAACGATAAGAATTAACTTCCCACATACAAGCTTTGAACCACATATCTATACATCTGAATACTCCCCCTGAGTAGCAGCCACATAAACATCAATCTGGATCATAATATAGCATCTTTAGTTCATATCAGGAGGGGTAATCACCCCTAGCATCCCTCTGAGATACTCAAAAGTATCCTTTGGCAACGACTTGGTGAAAATGTCTGCAACCTGTTCTTTGGTAGGAACATACTCTAGTCTGACTTCTTTCTCACTCACTTTCTCCCTCAAGAAGTGAAACTTGATTGATATATGTTTGGTCTTAGAGTGTAGCACTAGATTCTTCAATATGTTAATTGAACTTGAGTTCTCACAATATATGGCAATAGGCTCATCATATACTGCTTTGATATCTTTCAGCATTTGTTTCATCCACATCACTTGAGTACAGTTATTTGCGACAACAATATACTCTGCCTCAATAGTAGATAGAGAAATGGAATTCTACTTTTTACTCATCCAAGACACTAGCTTCTTTCCTAGGAAGAAATCACCACCACTAGTACTTTTCCTAACATCTACATCTCCTACCCAATTTGCATCAGTATATGCACTCAAGGTAATATCATCATCCTTAGGGTACCAAAGCCCAAAATCAACTATTCCTTTCATATATCTGAAGATTCTCTTTACAATTGTCACATGATATTCTTTTGGATCAGCCTGAAATCTAGCAACCATACATACAACATTCATACTGTCTGGTCTGCTCTAAGTTAAATAGAGCAATCCACCAATCATTGAAATGTATCTAGTTTGATTTACCTCAGGAGAATCATCATTTTGTGTTAACTTGCATCTAGTTACCATGGGAGTACCAACAGGCTTTGAGTCTTCCATGCCAAAATTCTTTAGCAGCTCTTTCACATATTTAGACTGAGATATGAAGATTCCATTGTCTAACTGAGTAACTTGATATCCCATAAAGAAATTCATCTCTCCAATCATACTCATTTCAAATTCACTCCTTCATTTCATCAACAAGCTTCATGCATAGATTATCATCTCTCCAAAATAATGTCATCAACAGGGCCTCAATAATCAACTCTTTGTCATGATCAATTTAATCCTGATTGTTGTCAATGGTACCTTTATTTGAATCCAAGCTTTAATAAGTATTTATCCAGTCTAGCATACTAGGCTCTGGGGGCTTGCTTGAGTCCATATAGAGCTTTCTTCAATTGGAAAACCACGTCTTCCTTGTCAGTCAATTGAAATCCATTCGGTTGTTCAACATATACCTCTTCTTCTAAATTCACCATTCAAAAGTTGACTTCATCATTTGATAAAATTTTATAGTTCTTATATGCAGCAAAGCAAGAAATAATCTAATAGCTTCGATTCTGGCAATGGGGGCAAAAGTTTCTTCAAAATCAATACCTTCCATCTGAGAATACCCTTTACATACCAGTCTTGCTTTATTCCAGACCACTTCACCTTGTTCATTGAGCTTGTTCCGAAACACCCATTTAAATTACCAATGACATCTTTAGGTCCGAGAACAAGAATCCATACCATCATTCTTTTCAAATGCATGATTCTTCCTTCATAGCTTCCATCCGATTAATTCATCATTACAAGCTTCATTATTTGACATCTTTGAGAGCTCAATCTTGGAAATCAGGCAATACTCTTCTACAATATTTCTTCTAGATTGCACACCTTTATTCTTGTCTCCTATAATTTGATTTTCAGAATGATTTAGCTTTACATACCTTAGAACCTTAGGGTTCTCTCAAACTTCTGGTTCTTATGTTCTTTCTTTTGCACTTACACTTGTCTCTTCTTCCTGACTTTCTTGATTTACCAAAACAATTTGAAGTTGATTATGTGTCTGAGCCTTCTTCCCTTTGTCTCTACAATCTTCCTGGTCATCTGAATCATATCCATTGTATCTGGATGATCTAGCGAGACTCTCGCGTAGTGAACTCTGACATTTTCACTTTCCAACCATTTTTCTTAATCTTTTGTTATAAGCACCCGGTGACCTTGCTTTTAATGCAAATTAACCACAAATATTCCTTCCATCACTTCTTGCATCAAACTTACTTATATTATGCTCATCTCTTAATATAACACTTGCTTCCAAAGATCTTGAAATATTTAACAGTAGGATTATAACCAAACCATAGTTCAAAAGGGGTCTTACCATTATTACCATTGACATTTACCTGGTTTAAAATGTATACAGTAGTTCTTGCAACTTCACTCCAATAGATGTGAAGCACATTT
Source organism: Sequoia sempervirens (assembly GCA_007258455.2). Classification (NCBI taxonomy): domain Eukaryota; kingdom Viridiplantae; phylum Streptophyta; class Pinopsida; order Cupressales; family Cupressaceae; genus Sequoia; species Sequoia sempervirens. The sequence continues at coordinate 22,764,212 of VDFB02270651.1, forward strand.
CCTTCAATGATCATTGTTCTAGCAACATCCATAATTTTTTTGTTCTTTCTCTCTGCAACTCCATTCTATTGAGGAGTTCGGGGAGCAGATAACTGTCTTCTGATTCCATTTTCTTCACCAAAAGAATTGAACTCCCTGGAGGGGAACTCACCACCTCTATCTGACCTTAGGCATTTGATTTTCAGACCTTTCTCATTCTCTGCCATAGCTTTGAAACTTTTGAACTTCTCTAATGCTTCACATTTTTCTCTTAAGAAAGAAACCCATATCATCATAGAGTAATCATCAATAAGCGGCATAAAGTACATTTATCCTTGAAGAATTTTGACTCTGGAGGGACCGCATAGATCAGTATGCACCAGCTCCAATATTCCATTAGAATGATGTTGTTTGCTCAAAAAAGAAACTCTAGTTTTTTTTCCCATCTGGCATTCCTTGCAAATTGTGTTAGTAGGCTTTATTGGCTTAGGTAGCTAGATCTCTTACTGCTTGAGTGAAGCTTACCTTGACAATGTTATCAAAATTTACATGACACAACCTCCTATGCCATAACTAGATTTCATCTACTTGAGCAATTAAACAACTTTCACTAGCAACATTCAAGTGAAAAATATTACCTCTTGTCTTTTTACTTGAAGCAATTACATTTCCAGAACTTCCAAGTATCCTGCATCTTCCACCTTTGAACTGAAGATCATAGCCCTTGTCCACCATCTAGCTAACACTCAACAAGTTTTGCTTCAAGCCTTCAACATAAAGTGCATCATCAGTGTTATGCTTACCACCAAGACAAATACATCCTCTGCCATGAATCACACCAGCATTGTTATCTCTGAATCTTACAACCATGCCATCATATTTCTCTAAACTTACAAATTTGCTTTTGTCACTAGTCATATGATTTGAGAATCTGTTGTCAATAACCCACTCATTCTTTTCTTCAATTCAGACTGCACGAGATTTCTCAACTTTAACAGATTCAGTAGCCACCAGACCATTTTCCTTGATAGCAAGGAACACCCATTCATCTTCATTTCCATTTTCTTTATCAAATACTTCATCAGTCACTCCTTCTTCAACATAGTAATATTTCTTTTGAAATCTAGATTTGTTAGGCTTAGACCTATTGCAAAGAGAAACATTTAATAGGAAACATTCCTTTATACTTACCTTGTCCTCTGCCTTATTTCTTCACAATCAGTGCTTCCAACTCTTGTACTTCTCTTTCTTCATCTTCAAGTTGTTTCATTTCTTCCTCATACTTGAATGACTTTCTGGAGCACTCTCCCAGATCATATCTTTGCTTGTTTCTTCCAGATACAGTAGCCCTAAATGCAGATTTAGTCTTGGGAATAGATTCACCAAATTCACTCAACTTCACTCAACTCAAAGGCAGCAAATTTACCAATTAGTGTATCTCTTGTCACATTTGTCACTGATTTGATCTCTTCAATAGCACGAGCCTTTGCTTTGTAAGAGGGAGGCAATGATATGATCACTTTAGCTACAATTTATTCCTCTTCTAGGGTACCACCGACACATCTAATACTCATCACTAGTTCATTTGCTTTTTGCATAAAAGAAGAAATATTTTCATCTTCACCCATCTTCAAATTTTCATACTTGCCTTTCAAACTCTATAGCTTAGCCATCTTCACATGTGCATATCCTTCATACAAAGTTTCCAGCTTTGTCCACATCTCATGAGCTGTCTTCAGACCTATCACATTTGTCATTTCTGAATCCGTTAGAGCACTCAACAAAGCTTCCATAGCCCTGATGTTATTCTCAGCTTCTTTAATTTCATTAGGAGTGGAAGGACCATTCTGGAATAACATATCTATTCTTTGTGATCTTCGAGAAGTGTTCACCAATACATTTCAAATGACACTCCATCCTCGCTTTCCATAATGAGTAGTTTGTTCCATTGAATCTAAGACTGTCCTTCTTGTATTATGCCATTATGGATCACCTCAAGCTTTTAAACTTCTTCAGAGGAACCTGCTCTGATACCAATTGTTGGAAAAACAAGGACAGATAATTGAGAGGGGGGGTGAATCAGTTGTCACAAATTATTTAAACTTTTCAAACTTAACTTTATCTCAGATCTAATGAAAGAACAATAAACCATAAACAATCAACACATCAGAACCACAGAGAACACCAAGATTTTTTACATGGAAACCCTGTTAGGGGAAAAACCACGGTGGATGTTAGTCCACAATATTATACCTTGTTAAAAGTATAGTGAAAAATAATGAGAATGCACATGCATTCAGGCACACTACCTAGAGCTCACTACTCAAATACAAGAGGGCTCACTTCCCAAGAATACAAATCAATTTAGATTAGATCTGTAGGGTATGAACTGAGAGAATAGCTTCTACAAAAGCTTGATTACAGTTCCAGTTAAGCACAAAAATACTTCTTCACACTTCGCTCAAACTTCTTCACACTCTACTCTGCAATCGAATGAATAGATCACTATTCACACACTTGCACTTTCTCTGGCTCTTCCTCACTTTACACACACACTAAATTTGCACAAAAAATCACTCTTATATATCCACAACCTAGATTTACATCACGTTGGCCAAAATATAAACCATATTTACAATGTCGGCCCCAAATTTACAAATAAATTTTTAATTCAAATCAAACACCATTGGCTAATATTATGATGTGATCCAAAACAATATCCTCAAGCATGCCAAACATTCAAATTTTAATCTTCAAGGATCCACAACATGTTACAACCATCATGTTGGCCAAAAACATGAAAACCCGAACACACAAAAAAAAAAATCTTCGACCACGAACACACCAATCAACACGGACATATAACAAGGATAGAGAATGATCTAGAAGCATCCACAGGAAACAATAACTAACAAAGAGGAATCTGCAACAACTGAGATTACCAAAATTACATAAGCTTCAATCAAGAGCACTGACAAAAACCACATAAATACTATCAGAACACAACTATCCATAACATGATCAATCTTCACGCGGACCTTTGAAACTTCTGGTAGATGAACTAGATAATCTTAGCAATAAACCCTTTAGTCCACAACAACTGATCTTCAACATACTGAGCAAGACACCTTCATGACATTCATTGATCCACTGGCAATCTGCAACTCTTTCTTTAACGATTTTCTCAATATCCTCGACATATACAACCTTCAATACAATCAATGCTAATAGTGTTGACATCAATGACAACCACATATCAGCAACACAACCACAACATCCAAAAATTTTCTATAGTTCAAGAGTAGAATTCAAAGGTATAGTGCTATCACTATTAAGCTATAAATTGCTGAGAATAACCTAGAAGTACCCTAGTATATTGGGAGGAATTGCATGTTGTTTATCATCTATTCATACAAGCAAATTTAGTTGCTTCCCATTACAATTTTTTTCTACGAATGAAATTCTCATTCACCGTGACGTTTAAATACTTGGTCTATGAGAATTTGAATAGTTTATCTAGTACTATGCTTGAGATTGACGATACAAAATTAGGGCATATATACATAAGAAAGTTTTGGGAGAGGACGGAAAAGCCAGACTAACCACCAATTACTTAGAGATTAATTAAGAGAGGACTATTACAAGCTACAATATTTCCAATAGCAATCTAATGCACTGATTTGGTCTTGAAATGCATAAATCACTATAACTTGTAGACAAGGGAGATCAAGATGAATGATAACAAATTAATTGTGAAGATTGAAAGAGATACCTTTGCTTCTTGTTTGAATATTTCAAAGAGAAGTGTATTCAGAGTTTAGTTTTACCTCTTCTCATCTACATTTTCAAGAGAAGAAAGGGTAATAGAAGGATGTCATCGCCAAAGAATGGTTCGCTACACCTAAGAAGGGTAAATTTCAATTGCCCAAGAAGCTGCAAAGTTCTCAATTTTTGTATGAAATATCCGATATAATTGTACTTTTGTATAGATTGAAAGGTAGTGAAAAAGCTCATGACTTTGAGGATTGGATGTATTTCTTCATCTAAATTATTATTGTGGGAGATCAATATTTAGATTGGGCTCATTTAATATGCAATCAAATGGATTCTATGATCATCAACTTTCACCTCAATAAATTCTTCTACATGTCCTCTTACCTATTTTATGTTATTGCCAACACAAGACCTTGGCCAAGTTTGAGATCCATTGAGCTACATGATTAGGATGTTCAAATTTATGATTATTTTGACACTTCAACTAGAAAATCTCTATAAGCATTTTAGACAAGTTAATGATTCATTCACTATGAGGATGGTCAGAGAGATTTACGGTGACATAGGCTTAAAGATCTCTCTTGAAGCTATAAAATTGATCGACACTTATGACATTCATTTTATCCAAATTCAAAGATTCCCTTAGATCAAAGTTCGAGGCTTCAATAGAATTCCATACAAGCTTCCTGATATATGTTGAAGAAAACTTTTTCTTGATCGAATTATGCAGGCAAGGTGCAAAAGTTAATAAGAGGTGTCAAGAAACAAAGAAGGTGGGTATTAAATTCCCTATTAGACTCAGGCACTAATATTGCAATTCCATGATTGATGCCCTTAACAGTGAGAGAGCATTAGTGAAATACACAATGTAGTTTTATGATAGAAGATTCCAATTTGATCTTAAGAATTTTGTTAAAGAAAACCTACAGCTAGGTCCTGGTTTCTACCATGTTCTTGATTTATAAGTCTATTGGGAAAACTGTGCAAATGAGTATGAAGTTTGGAGAAGGAGTTGGATGAGGTTGACTTTGAGACAAATAGTAATGTTATTCAATTTAAATTGGGATATCTAAGGTCTTGAAGATGATGAGTCTGATTTATTAGATCCCATCTACATCAATCATATACAAACCTAACCGATTGTGTCTATGGATTGGAGTATCAAAGAAATAGAGACCATCAAAGCCAAACCAAAAGTGGTCTTGAGAAGGACACAAGAATGGGTGGTGAAGAAGAATGTAGAGAAAAAAACCCCTCCTCCAAGGCCATAAAATACTCAGCTTCAAGGTGAGAGTAGTCAAGAGCCCCTCGTCATCAGGAATACAATCATCACCTACTCAATATATGAAACTCAAAAGACAACATGATGGTGATGAAGAGCCTCTTGAGAAAGGGTTACCAAAGATAACTTGTGGAGAAGATGCTCTTGGATCAACACAACAAGAAAGGAGAAACAAGTACCTAAAGAAGAAGAGGAAATAAATGTGTCTACTTCGCCTTCCTAGGAAAGTGTTCCCTCTTCTCCTAGTTCCTTCCCTCCTAGAGAGACATAAAATTCTCCTAGACTAGGTCCTACTCCACCATATTTTTCTAGAGTTAGACCTTTTGATACTCCTCCTTTAAGGAGAGTTTTACAATGTAGTTCTCCTAGTTCTAGATCAACAATTACACCTACTCCTACTTCATGGCTTGAGCAAACCTTGTCAAAGAAAAGGAAAAAAATTCAAGTGAACCTTCCAGATAAAGATCTTGTTGGCCAATTGATTCAAAGGAACCCAAAGCCCAAGAAGTTGAAGACCACATCTAGATTGCTAGAAGATGATAACACTAAAAAATATTATGTGGAAGTGGCTCATCGCTTTGTATAGAAAGAAGCAAGTCAAGCTATTGTTAGTGATTTCAATATCACTAGGGTGAACCCAGGACCTCCTATAAGGGATGGTGAAGTGCACAATTTTTTAGGTGATAATAAAAATATTGGTAGAGAGAACAACCTGAGACAAAAAGAGCAAGGATCAGTTGAAAATCCAAGTGAATATTTTAACCGATTGATTGAAATCTGTGTTAGAATTAACACCACAACCAATCAATCAGGCTAAGGAATTTTTTGACCCAACATCCTCTATAAGAAGAGAAGTGGTGAATAAAATGTAGAATTATAAGGCTTATGGAAAAGCCACTGAGGAATGGGTTGTTGATATTTTAACCGAGATAAATAAATTTATTGTTGATATGATAAAGGTATCTAAAGATGTTGATATTATGAAGACTGAAATTGAGAATGATGTAGCCTCAACTAAGAATGAAGATGTAGTTTGGACGAAGACTACTGGTGATTTAAAAGGAATGATGGAATTAGGTTTGATTAGGTTGGTCAGTAATAGGATCTTGCCAAATGTTATTGATAACATATGCGCCATGTGGAAGAGGGGTATAGAGTGGAAACTCTTTGATGTTAAACAAAATATACTGGAGCAAGGTAAATTGTTGAATTCATGTAACATAATGAGTGAAATTCAAAAAATTATCCTTGGTATTGACCTCCACCTAAGAAAAGAGGGTACCTTAGATGACGAAGATGAGGAAACATTGAAGGGAAGCCTCAAAGGGATGATTGATAGCCTTTGCGATAAACAACAGTTCACTGTAGAGAGTTTGAGAAGTCTCAATAATATTGATTTGGCTCTATCTTAGTTTAGTGGTATTACTACCACCTAAATGGAAAAACTCAAAGTGGCTAGAGAAAACAAAGATCTTTGGATACTAAGAGCTAAAAATGTGATAATTCCTCAACACGAAGATATGCCACCCATTGTGAAAGCATTTTATGTGTATCAAGCCAGAAGTGCCAAATCAGTCACCCACTCATCTAGAAGAGTTCCCAGTGATGCGCCACCTTTGCAATGATTTTATTTGTTTTAATTGTCTCTTATAAACTTTATGTTATGCAATTGAAAAGACTTTCTTTATTTTGAGCAGTTACTTTAAAGAAGTGGTTATATTCATTTGATATGTATGCAATAGAAGACAATTGAAAATTCTTCTTGATAATGACACAATTTTGAGATAGCATATACAAAACTGAAAGCTTTTACGTTTGTGTACATATTGTTATGTCATTTGAACGAATGAGTAATTTTATTTGAATCTATGTGTTTAATCAATTCCTTGAGTTATGTTATTTTTGTGTGAATGAGTAATGATTACATTTAGATGATTGATTTCAGTTATGGTGTTATTTCAAATCAATTATTTCATTTTACTTTCTATGGGATATTATGTTGGTCTGTGTGCCAATAATTTATATTTCTTCTTGAATTCATTCATTGTATTTGGTGCTTAAAATATTTTGAGTATGGAAGATTTATTCCTCTCATGCTTTATGGTAAAAATTGTACACTATTTTAAATTCATATTTCTAGGATTTTATTGAAAATTTAAAGAGGGAGTTGTACCTCACAAAAATTAGAGAGTAATTGTTTCACATAGAGATAGTTAAATTAACTGTTGGTAATTGGTTGCATCTCATTTGGGCAATAGAGTTAAATTTATATCATAAATTTAAGGGTGCAAATTTGATACCCAACAACTCTATCGGGGGAAAGAACAAAGATAATTACAAAGTTTCCTTCTTTATATATTCTCATTTGGTTCTTTCATGAATAATCATGGTTTTGCCTCATAATGATGTCTTTCTCGTGTTCCAACCAAACCTAAATTGGGTACAGGCTGAACAAGAAGATGTATTATCATAGTTAAACACTTCGGCTTGGAGAGTTAGGAGGAGTGCAGAGGAGTATCACAAATTCAATCGAGTGTTGGAAGAAGAAGACGAACTCGGTGACTAAATTGAAAGGCTTGGACCAAGGAAAAAACCACAAGTCATTGATAAGATCATTATTCTCCCAAGGGCTCATATTAGAAGATAAGTTCTTGAATCTTTTTAGTTACACTAGATTCCAAAAGATATACCAAAGGTGAACGTAGAAGAGGTATTATCAAGAAGGAGAGTTATATCTTGAAGCAGGCCATCTTCACCAACAAAAGAAGCACACTATTCTCCCACTTGTTAGGCTCTCATCCTACATGATACTGTAGTCATCCTAGTTGTTAACTTCACTCAAAATATGGCTCATCAATTTCCAGTACCATGGGGGGTAGCTATAGGACCTTTGTCCCTTAGCGTTTAGTTGCGTGAATTTCCTAAGAGTTCTAGGAAAAATATTCCAAATATGAGAGTTATATCTAGAAGTAGGCCATATTCACCAACAAAAGAAGCACACTATTCTCCCACTTGTTAGGATCTCATCCTACACGGTACTGTAGTCCTCCTAGTTGTTAACTTCACTCAAAATATGGCTCATCAATTTCTAGTACCATGGGGGCAGCTATAGGACCTTTGGCCCTTAAAAAAAATTCCAAATACGAGAGTTATATCTAGAAACAGGCCATCTTCACCAACAAAAGAAGCACACTATTCTCCCACTTGTTAGGCTCTCATCCTACATAGTACTATAGTCCCCCTAGTTGTTAACTTCACTCAAAATATGGCTCATCAATTTCCAATACCATAGGGGGAAGCTATAGGACCTTTGGCCCTTAGTGTTTAGTTGCATGAATTTCCTAAGGGTTCTAGGAAAACCATTCCAAAATTTAAAGGAGATGGTAAAGTTTCCATTAACAAACACATTAATGATTTCTTTGTTAATGCATGTGGGGTGCTTGGTGTACAACATAAAGATGTGGTAGTTAGGTTATTTGTGGAGTCACTCACTAATGTTGTTGTTGAGTGGTTCTATCACCTCCCTAATACTTTTATTAATTCATGGGATACAATGAGAACTTAGTTTGAGAATAGGGACCAAAAAGTGTGAAGATGAACACACGTTGCTTGCACAATTAACTCAGCTAAAGAAAGAATTCCATGAGCCTATGAGGGAATAACCTTATTGGCATAGTGCTATCCAATGAAACATTCACATGGAACAATAGGCACTTGGGGATTACAAATATCGCAAAGAGTTTAGATCACTTCTTTCTTTCATCAAACTAGCTTCACATTCCCATGCTCCTCGCATCTCATTTTAGACTTATTTCAGTGTTTAATCACTTTTCAATTGACTTGTGCTTTACCGAGGATCACCCACTACCAAAATATCAATTCTGATTTGAAAATATGTGGTTTAAAAGAGAGGATTTAATGGGATTTTAGATAATTGGTGGTCAAAACCACAAGATTTAAATGGATCACAAATATAAAGATTCAGTAAAAATTTCAATTCATGAAGGAGAAATTGAAACTTTGGAATAGAACATCCTTCAAGAACATATTTCAAGAGAAAGAAAGTATATAAGTAGAATTGGATATCACTGAATGAAATGATCATTGTAAATGACATGTTTCATGATGAGAAATCATTACTAGCAAAGCACGATGATATCCTACCAATGGAAGAATGTTACTAGCACTCCAAATCGAGGGAAACATGGTTGGAGGATGGAGATCTAAATACAATTCTTTTTTTAGGAGGAAATAACCTAATCTCCCAAATCACCACAAGAGATAGAAGGAATTTGACAAAGAATGAAGAAATACAAAATAAGGGAGTTCACTTCTTTCGCAATTTATTATCAAGAGACAATGCAGCCGAACCTCTTTATAATATTTTTTTGGATACCATTCTCCCAAGCATTAAAAAAAATGATTTTCTCAATTCACTAGTATCTCTCAAAGAAGTAAAAGTACCCCTCTTCCAAATGCATCCTGATAAGGGTCCCCAAGATTGACAAGTTTATGACATCTTTCTATCAAGCTTGTTGGAAATTCATGGGAATGGATATATGCAAAGTTGTGGAAGAGTCCAAAAAATTAGGGAAAATACTTAAAGATCTGAACAACAAAAACATAACATTGATCCCCCCAAAAATACATTGTTCAACATTGTCAGATTTCAAACCTATATCACCGTGCAATACAATTTATAAAGTTATTTCCAAGGTAATAGTGAATCATTAAAGGGTCTTCTTCCAAAAGTTGTCTCCCAAGAACGAAGTGGTTTTATATCATGGAGGAATATAAAAAATAGAATCATTATTGCACATGAATAAATCCACTCTATCAAAAGAAAAAAAATGAAAGGAATGATGTTGAAGCTAGACATCAGCAAGGCCTATGATAGAGTAAGTTGGATATTATTAATGAAGTTTTTGGAAAAATTTGGCTTTGAAAAAATGCCTAAAATGGATCTTTGCATGTATTTCCTCTTTGTGATAATCTATATTAATTTATGGATCTCCCTATGGGTTTTTTGAGGGGGCTCAAGGAATTAGATAGGGAGATCTCTTGTCCCCATTTCTATTTGTGATTATGGAAAATACACTTAGTAGGTAGATTACACACAAGGTTTGCAACGAGACTTTGTAAAGGAATCATAATTGATAATAATGTTCCAACCTTAACCTACCAACTCTTTGTGGATGGCACCCTTCTATATGGAGTGCTTATGGCGGGGGAAATAAAATTCATAAAAGTAAATTTGGATGCATATGTAAAGTGCTTCATACAATTTGTTAACAACAAAAAATTACAGATGTATTTCTTCAACACAAAAATATCCACCCAACATAAAATTGCCTCTACTCTTGGTTTTTCCATTGAATCCCTTTTGAGCCCTTACTTGGGTATACCATTATTCAACTAAGTGGTTAGGTCAATCCTTTAGTTGAAAAAAAATAATAAATGTAAGAAAATTTTTGAATCATGGAAGGGGGTTGTGTTTTCTCTTCGCAAAATCACTATGATCAAATTAGTTCTTGCTTCCATGCCCATATACATGTTGTCATGTGTTGATCTGACGACCAAGATGTAGAGGAAATTTAATAAAATATAGAGAAGGTTCATGTGGGGAAGGCTAAAACAACATAAAGCACATTCCACTCATTACATGGGAGAAAGTTAAAAAAGACAAGAAATTTGGTAGGGTAGCCATTTGAAACATACAAACAAATTTTAGCGCTAGGGGAAAAATTATCATGGAAGATGTATGAAAATTCAAATACATTATGGTGCAAAATCCTTAGGGGGAATTTTTTGGATAGTGATGATCCGAAGAAAATAAACACAATAGCTAATCCCCCAAATGGCTCTCAACTATGAAATTTTATGATGAAATCCTAGCCAATTATAATAAAACATCTAATGTGGAGAATAAAAATTTGTGTGACTACCATATTTTGGTATGACTCATGGAATGGATATACACCTTTTTCAGAAACAACAATCATTGAATAAAGTATTCAAATAACTATAGAAAGATATGGGGATAAAGTGAGATAATACATGAGCATCCCCAACATAGATGGTGGATTGGCATTTAAATGGAAACCATTCAATTTATTATCCACATAGATTAGTAAACTAATGAGTAGAGAACTCTCAACAAGGAAGATAATCTTATCAAAGGAGAACATACCTTTTTGGTGTGGCTCCAATTCAAGGAAATATACAACCAAAATAGGATATGAGATTCAAGATAGGGAGATCCAAATAGTGAGCTAGCCTACTAACCTCTATTGGGGTCCCAATATATTTCCCAAAGTTGGGGTGTTCACTTGGGCCACTCTTCACAACCAAATACTCATAGGAGATCAACTCCAAAAACTTAGGTTTATGGGGCCTCATCATAATCCACTATACAAATTCAAAAAAAAAATCATGGAAAATATTTTATTATAGTGCAACATGGCTATCGAGTGTTGGTCCTTTTTCCTATAGAAATAATTGTGCCAAGGCCCCTTACCACTAACTATTACATCCCTCTTCTAGAATTGACAAAGGTTACACAAAATTTCGTAATGGGTTGGTCTTTGGTTAATTATGTTAGCTTTGATCATTTGGCACATATAAAAGGAATCAAATTCATGTATATTCAAGGAAAAATTCATGACCATGAAAACATTGATTAACAAAATCAAAACACCAAAATATGATATTACAAAATAAGAAAAAGTGGACCTTCTCGATTTGGGATAACAACATCCTTTCCACTTGGTCATTGCTAAAGGTCCCTTCCATTTATAGTGGTTCCAATGAATTTGGGCAAGATAAATAAAAAATGGCTAAGTGGTCTCTCCCCCCATGGACATTTAAAACTCAACTTTGATAGAGTTGCAAGAGGGAATCCAGAGGTTTTAGGTGTCGAATTTATAATTTGAAATGATAGTGGTAATTTGTGATGGGAAGGTGTAGTCAAATTTCAAGATGGCTCCAACAAAAATTCCAAGTTCATAGCACTCCATGAAGGTCTTAAATTATGTGTGAGCATGGGACTTGATTCCATTGACATAGAAGGGAACTCATTGATTATAGTCTATACTATAGCAACAAAGAAGGTACTAAGTTGGAGACTATCAATGTGGGCGGATCAGATACAATTTATCCTATGTAAGATAAGAGAGTACAAAATAAAGCACATATACAATAAAGCTATCATTTACGTGTACAACATGGAGATTGATCAAACAAACTACTCCAAGATACCTATCAAAATTGAGGATGGGAGAGATCTAATAGGTATTGCTATATAGATTTTGTGCAAGCAAATGGATCTTGAAATGATCTATTGGAGACTCACAGTGGACATATGGCGTAATAAGAACACCCTAGGAGAATGGGTGACTATGAAAGAACATGTTTTCTTGTGCTCTTGAAGTATGTTCAGAGATTTTCTCAGGAACATTTAGATTCAGGATTAGAAGACCTAGAAGCTCTAAAAAATCACAAGAAACATAGGAGATTCTAGTCCAAATGTAGCATCATAAATTGTCACCCTTGAAAATTTCACACTATATTTTTCTCTCCCTAAGTGATTGGACCTAATTGTACACCTAATTTCCTAAATTATGCATCCCATGGCCTATTTTAACACTTATCAAGAAATAAAATGTGCAAGACCCAAGTATACACTTAATATTTTGCTCCTAGCACTTTGGATTTTGAAAATTGAGGAATCTAGACTAAGGTGTCCTTGTGCCCTATTGGTGTGAATAGGGTTATTTCCTAACTAGTTACTAGTGACGACCTATTCACATTATTATAAGTTTACTTAGGAGTTAAGTTTCCTAGTTGTCTTTTCTAGAAGTTAGTTATAGTGGGGCCATGTCTCATTATTTAATTTTAGTTATCTAGCATTTAATAATTCTCTCATGTATTTATTTGCATTGTGGTTGTTATTACTTAGTTGTATCATGTGATAGGATTAAGACACTTGTTATGATCTCGTATAATCCTATCTCTCTCCTTTCCTATATAAGCAAGGCTTCATATGTACATTTCATCATCAATCCAAAGCTTAGTTGAGTGTTGTGTAAGTCTAATATATCATTGCAATCTTGTGTATTACATATTGGCCACATCTTGCATCCATTGTTGTAATTTCATGTTCTTTTTTTTTTCTCTCTTGTAGAAGGTTATTGTTGGCTTTTGCAAATGATCCTAGAGGCTTGAGTCCTTGAGTGACTCAACATGTTCTATGAGCTATATCTCAACTCCTACACGCCCTAGTCCCCTTAATGTACCCCAAAATTCAAAGTGTTGGTGGTAGTGATTTAATATTTGAAACTAAAATTTTGATTGTCAGCAATCGAGATTTAATTTTTGATAAATTAGAGAAATTTCATACAAATACTAAGAATTTTCACAATTTCAATGAACAACAAGAGCAACAAGAAGAACAATAAAAGAGAAGAGCAATTATTATACTTCAAAATTCAATTCAAGACCAGTCAAGAGTAGAATCTAGAGAATTATTACAACATTTCATCATCAAAGCATCATGTCAAGTTTTATGTGAGTTTGTTCATGTTTATACATACATTCATTTTGTGAGTACTAACACTTGTAGGTCTTCAAACAAGATTGCAATCAAGCCTTGAGGAGATGTGCATGACTTCAGTCCTTTAAGGAGATCATATATAAGTTGTGAGTTGGAACAAGTTGTGGATTCATCATTCATTTATCATTTAGCCTCTATCCCTCAAAAGGATAAGCTCTCTTTATCATCAATTTCACCATTGTGGGGGTGGAAACACCACCATGGGGTTTGATTTAGGCAAGCCCCTATATGGCACAAGTCTTCATCTCCTTTTGAATTTGTAGGTATAAATTTGAAGAGGATTGGAGGAATATTTGAAGAAAATTCACTCATTCTTGCATTCAAACCTTACAACTTGACAAGATACAAAAACTCAATTATCTCGACAATCGACGAAGATTCAAAAATGAGATCCAAAAGGGAGAAGCTAAATCAGTTTTAGACACTTGGACTAGGGCATCCTTGCATCCTAGTCCACCCAAAATCAACTTAATTTAAACTATAGGTACACACATGTTTTCTCTTTCCATTTTTGGTTCTTAAATTTGACTTTCAATTTCTATTTTTCTATATTTACATCAAAACAATGCATTTTTAGTCATTTAGTTGCATCATTGTATTTTCATTTCAAATCCATCTCAAACCCTCAAATAAATTTAGATCCAAGATTGATTGAATCACCTTTGAGGTTACAAGTTAATCTCATACCCTTGTTGATCTAAATTCTATTGTTTTAGAGTGAAAAGTAGCTAATCCCAATTAAACCATAGGATCACTCTTCCTACATAGCACCAAACAAATATTTAAAGCTATGAATGATTTCAGAACATAAATAGACTATATATTGATTCCTAATTGCAAATGCTCATGTACCCAGGAAGATTTGTCTACTCAAATCCATAGAGTCTTCAAGACTAAATACCCATATGTCAAAAAAGCAATTAAAAAGGTGATTGAAGCTCAGAAGGTCATTGTGGGCCACACCCATGATAGATATTTAATAGATATTTTCCTCTCCATGATCATTCTTATCATGGGCAAGAAAATAATCGATAAACTCATGGCCAACAACTACCTCATAGAATATCATGCTTAGGCATCCATTCCTGCCCATCCTTCCTTTCAACAAGCTAATGAAAATAGGGCTCCTATGTGATGTAATAGACTACATGAAGGAAAGGAAGGATAAGAAGACGACATAAGCAATCAATATTTATTGAGAATGATTCTACAAGAAGAATTTGGATCCCTTTCTAAAATTCACTTTCTTTGGAAATCAAAACTTACTCTCAGCGGTCTAGGTGGAGAGAATACTAGAGTTGGAAAATGGGTTCAAGACACTTTACACATATAATACCAAGTAGCAATAGAAGATTATATTTATGAATATGTAATTAATTTTTGGTATTAATATAAAGGACTTACCCCTTGGTAGAAATCTTCCAAAAAAAAAGTTTTTTATGTTTATCTCACTTGAATTTGAGCTATGGATGTGTCTTGAGCATCCTTATTAGTCTGAATCCAAATGTTTTTATTTTATTTTAAATCTCAAAAATGATAGAGCTTGGTTTTAGTAATAAAGATTTATGGATATAACTGTGTGCAATTTTTCTTCATCAACGTTTCGGATCATACTCCATGATCCATCATCAGGATGATTAACAGATAGAGAGAGACATGAAGAATAGATAGCAGACTTGGATAGAAATAGGGGAGAGGGTGGTGAGGGAAGGTTGTGAGGCACACAATCCAAAAAGATGAGAAAGTCAAAGGGAGGAGAAAAAATAATTGGAGAAAATTGCAAAGAAGAAAATTAATGAGAAAACCTAGAAGAACACATAACTAATTCAACAAAAGGACATAAGAACCCTTAAATTAAAGGAAAGATCACAGAACCAAAAGAAGAAAATAAAAAATTAGAGGGAAAAAAGGTCAAAAGAGAACACTGGGATAAAAATAGACATCAAAGTAAATAAAAGAATTGAAAGGAGAAAGAAAGAGAAAAAAGAAAAATATAAATTAAGAAAAAGAACATAAAAATAAAAATCAATAAGTGAAAAACACAAAATTAAGAGAAACTTAATAGGAGACATAAAAGTAAAAAATCAAGAAGTGAAAAAGAAAAATTTAAGAGAAACTTAATAGGAGACATAAATTATAAAAATAAATTGAAAGGACAAATTAAGATTAAGAACACGAAGGAAACAAATGAAACATCCAATACAAGAAGACACGAACCAATAAATAATACCAAAAAAATTAAGTCATAAATTATAACAAATAAAAGCAATACAATAATAAAATAAGTCACAAATTATAAATTAAAAGGAAGGCATTCAAAGAAAGAAACACAATAAAACAAACCAATAGAAGAGCCAAAATAATAACAAAACAAGCAAAGAATCAAAATGAATAAAGAAATAAAGAAGATAAGATAATTAATAGAATTATAATTAACAATGCAAAACAATTATATAATAGAGAAGAAAACTAAATTGGATAAAACCGAAAATAATATGAACCAAAAAACAAGGAACAAAGAAAAAAGAAAAGGCTAAAACAATTAAACCACAAAATAAAACAATTAAAACTAAGGAACAAAATAATAAAATAAATCCCAAAATGAGGCAAGAATAAGGACATAGAATACAAAGAAAAGAATTAGAAAACAAATTTTATCAAAACCCACAAGCAAAGGAAGTGAATGATAAGAAAAATAAAAGAAAAAGAAAAGGAGCAACCAAAAATTGAAACAAAACACCAAAAGAGAAGAACCAACAGGTTTAAATAAAAGGAAAGACCAATGAGGAAAGAAGAAATAAAAGACATGAGCGAGAGGAAAGTGAAGAACAACACAAGAAAGAGATGAAAAACTATCAAGTAGAAAGGCAAAACATATAAGGATGCAAAAAACAAAAAGAAAAGACAAATAGACGAAACAACTAAAAGAGGGAAAATAAATTAAAAACAAATTAAATAATTCAAATATGAGAGGTAATTAAATAAATAAAAAGGAACCCAAAATAAACAAGAAAAATGAAAAAGGAATAAGAGATCAATAAAAGAGAAAGAATTGAAACTTCTGAGGAAAGAAAGGATAAGGGAAAGGAAAAAACAAGGAAGGGAAAGAAAGGGGGAGGAACATAGCAAAGAAAGGAAGGGAAAGCAAAGGAGGGATGAGGAGGAGGAAGAGCAAACCGGAAAACAGGAAAGAGCAGGGGAAGGGGGAAAAAAGCGAGCAAGGGGTGACGGGGCAGGGTTTGCAAAGCAAGACGGAAGAGAGGGGATTACGAGAGATCAGGAGGGAGGGCATTGAGGTTATTAAGAAGGGGTTTCCAAGAGAAACTCAAAGTCCAACCTCCACCCCGATTAAGGTTGGAGGGGTGATTGTTGATTTCAATGGCCTCTTTGAGTTTTCTCTTGAAGAAGTTATCTTCATTGAACAAGATTTTGGTGTCTTCTAAGGCAATGTGATGCTTTGTCTTGGAGGAGTGTTCAGCTAGAGAAGATTTGGAGATACATTCATGTCTTATGTCAGCACAATGCTCTTTGATTCTTGTGTTGATGGAATGTTCTGTTTGTCCAATGTAGGGGATACCGCAGGAACACGACACTTTATAGACACCGGATTTGAGGAAATGATCTTGGGGGTCTTTGGGGGAAGGAATGTGATTCCTAACAGTGAAGATGGGCTTGAAAGTGCAGTGGTGCACGAGGAGGGATCTTGGAGCCACAATGAGACACCCTCAACATAGGGAGGTGGCTAAAAGAGGGAAAGAGGCGAGGAGGCAATGCGTTTGGAGGGTGAGCCTAAGCACGGCAGATTGCGTTTGTTTCCTTTTGTAACCATTTAATGAGAAGACATGGATAAGGTGGGCCAATTCTTGGTCTAGGTGCTCATTGTCACAAATTACAAGAGCTTTGTGAGCTAGGGATTTGAGGACCCCAGATTTTTGGCACGGGTGATGGTGAGATGAAGAGTGAAGGTAAAGGTTAGTGTGGGTAGATTTTCGAAAGATAGAACGAGATAAAGAACCATCTGCTTTCTTGATGAGAAGAATATCAAGGAAAGAAAGTTGGTTGTCTGATTCAATTTCCTTGGTGAAAGAGATGTGAGGAGAAATGTTGTTTAAGTGGGAATGGAATTCTTCCAGGTTTTTAAGACCATGCAACCAACAAATATTGGTGTCATCTACATAACGTTTCCACCACTTGGGTTTGAGGGGAAACGAATGGAGAGCGATATCTTCGAAGTGTTCCATGTAGAGGTTGGCCACGATGGGAGAAACAGGGGATCCCATGGCAACCCCATCCACTTGTTCATAAATTACACCTTGGAAGGAAAAGAAGGTAGATCTGAGACATAACTCAACTAAGGAAGCAATTTCATGGCTTGCTTTTTGCTTGATAAGCTCAATTGAGTCATGTAAAGGGACTTTGGTGAAGAGGGAGATAACATCAAAACTAACTAGAATATCATTATTATCTAGTTTCTTATCTTTGATGAAATCAACAAAATGGGATGAGTTTTTAACAAAGGAGTTTGATTTACCGATGAGAGGTGAGATAAGTTTGGCTAGGTGGGTTGCTAAACGGTAGGTAGGAGAATTAATGGTATCAACAATGGGTCTAAGGGGGGTGCCAACTTTATGGATTTTAGGAACCCCATAGATGCGAGGGGTTACTTCTTTGGATGGGTAAAGCCATTTTTTGGTGTTATCATCAAAAGATGACCCAGAAATGGAAGCTTTAACCTTTTTGATTAATTTAGAGATAGGATTGGAATCCAAGATTTTGTAGCTATTAGAATCCGATAAGAGGAGTTGCATCTTGGATAGGTAATCCTGCTTGTTCATGATCACAGTTGCATTGCCTTTATCAGCCCGATAAATAACCAAGTCAGAATTGCTCATAAGGCTTTTGAAGGCGAGAATCTCAGATCTAGGAATGTTGCACTTGGGGGATTTAGCATGCCTAAGGGCAACAGCGCAATCTTGACGAATTTCTTCGGAAGCCCCATTAGGGAGAGATTGGGCAGCCTTTTCTATTTCAATGAGAAAATTCGTGAAGGGAATATGGTGAAGGGAGATAGCGTAGCCCAAGCCTCTTTTTAGAAAGTTAAAAACAAGAAGACAAATGCGAGTGTCAGAAAGGTTAATAACCAACTTGTTTTCCCAATCATGAACGATTTGGAGGTTTTTGTTATTTTTCTTAAATTCACTCGCTAGGATGGAAGGGACGGGGGGGATATGGGGGAGGTTGGAAGAATTGATGAGGGGAGATGACTGAAAGGGACAAGAGATAGAGGAGGATGGGATGGAGATGCCAGCTACAATGGGATCTGCCGTATGATCCGGATTGGAGGGAAAAGGATGGATAGCGGCTCGAGGACTGAAAAAAGAAAGGTTGGAATGGCTACCCACAGTCACCATGGAATGAGGAGAAAGATAACCGTTGAGAGGAGACAAAACATAATTAATGCTAGAGACGTCTGACAAAAGGGAAGATTTGAGATTGGATAAGGCTGCGTACCTGGAGCTACGAGTTGAAGACCGTTGGAGCCATGAAGCTGGCCATCGATGCAGGAATGGCTATGGGAAGAATCCAGACTTGAATTTTTTTGAGCCAAATCTGAAACGGTGCTCAGAGGATTGCAAAGTCCACAATGATGGCTAGCGCTTCTAGAACGACTAGATGAGTGATTAGCTGATTCGACATCTTTAATGGTTGGGTCGTCGTTCATAAGAACCGAGGTTGTCCCCATCACTTTGCCATCTGAGTAAGCTGGAGGAGAATGAATACCAGAGACTGAAGGGGAAAGGTAGAGGGAGGCGTCAGCTGGAGGAGAGTCATGAGGGAAAGGCGATGGAGAGGACGGGAGAGACGAGTTTAGA
This sequence comes from Sequoia sempervirens, assembly GCA_007258455.2. Classification (NCBI taxonomy): domain Eukaryota; kingdom Viridiplantae; phylum Streptophyta; class Pinopsida; order Cupressales; family Cupressaceae; genus Sequoia; species Sequoia sempervirens. The sequence goes on from VDFB02270651.1 coordinate 22,783,731, forward strand.
TTAGACAACAGAAGAGGAGAAGTAAGGGGTGGAGCATAGCTCAAAGGAGACACAGGGGAGAGGGACCGAACAGGGGAAGAAGAAACCTGACAATAGGAAGAAGGGAGGGGATTTTCTGAAAGAGAGGAAGATACATGGGGATGTGCAGATGGGAGTGAAGTGGCGGGTGTGGTAC
>VDFB02270651.1:22784005-22854155 GCA_007258455.2 Sequoia sempervirens
GAAGAGTATATCCCTAGGGCATATCTCCATAATGGAGGCCAAAACCCACTATAAATGGGGTGTGACTCCATTATAGAGATCACAACCACCTTTTTGGAGAATTTTTTTAACTATATTTTACCTATGATCCCCTTCTATGTTGGTACATAGATTTTCATATGTTGCAATTGCTCCTCTATAAAATAAAATAAAAAATATTTTTTTTTATTATATCTTTTTAAATATGAAATTTTAGGTTTTTTATCCAAATTTTATATTTAAAATAAAATGACATTTTTAATTTATTTTTTATAAAAAGAATAAGCTTTTATGTAAGTGGGCAGTGTTGGCAGGGAATCAGCTAGCAGCCAAAATAGTCACATAAATCTTACTACAAACCTTTTAAAAGAGGTTGTGGAGCTTCTAGTTGAAAAGACACTTCCGAGATAGTAGAGGAATGTAAGGGACACATCCCACTAAGTATATATTTGTATAGGATAAAATACAATGTAATAGAGTAAGAGGATGTAAGAGAAGTAATAAGGAATAAGTAGAGGGAAATATATAATAGGAAATAATAGAAGGAAAGGAAAAACTATTGTAAAGAGGGTAAGACCATAAGAATATGTACATGAAAAAGAATATATATATATATATATATATATATATATATATATATATATATATATATGTCAAGACTTGTATCTGATATGTGTTATATGGTGATTAGTTTTGTGTATATATAATTATGCTAACTAGTTTATGCATTGCTTGAACTAACTCTTTGCTCTTCTCATATGACTAAGTCTCGGGTATAAATACAACATATAGAATTGGGACTTAGAACTCTAGTCTATTTCTCCCCATTTTCCTTGCTAACATTGGTTATGTTGTTGGGACCCTAGTTAAGTTATATAGAGGAAAGCAAGAGAAAAAAACAAATATTAAATCCAAATAGAAAAATTAAGAGAGATAAAAAAAATTATCATAAATTGTTGCACTATATCCTTGGTTTCAGCCTCGTGAGAGGGGGCTAGGCACTAAGGGGAGGGGGAATGAAAAAGGGGGGATCTCTGAAAAGAAATCCATGAAAAGATGTGACCTATAAAAGGATGTTACAAAATAACTACCATAGGAAAATAAAAAGGAGTAATGTAACACCAAACCAAAAACACCCATGGAAAAAGGAGAGAAGAAGAAATCAAGAGATATTAAGGAGGATATTGAATTGACCAAGAGAGTTAACATGGCAAGCCCAAATGGTGTAGAAAGAAGACATAGACAAAAAATTGAAAGGGAAGAAAGATACCACAAAAAATTGAAGAATACGAAGAAGAGAAAGGATGAGTGTGTCAATGTGGTATTGCTAAGCACACCAAGGTGTGTGTTTCCAAAAGTAAGAAAGGAAAAGAATCGAAAAGGAAGGATTGAACTATTTAGAAAATTTGAATTCACATTGAGATAAAGTAGGCCAAATTTTGATAGATTTAGATAAGAGAATAAAGGAATGTGGAAAATCTAAAAAGGAATTGGTAGAGGATTCTAGAAGCATGGAGGCTCTAGCCCTACCACATCTCCCAAAGATTCTAACAATAGGACCAAATATATCAAACATCACAATCAAGTTGGACGACAGATTCCTTGAATTCCTAAAAACTACAGAGAAGACCCTATGCATTCAAGAAGAATATCTAGAAGAATTATTTAATAGAAGTGTAAGAAAGTTAAGAAGAGAAGAGATAGAAAAATATAACAATGTCATGTTTAAGTTAAGAAAAGAATTGTCAACATTAAGTAGTGAAATGTCATTGAAAAATAAAAGAACATCACCAAAAATGAAGAGATGATATGAAAAGTCACAACCCTTGGACCAAGACCCATCCCCTGTGCTCTATAAAACAAGAAGGATATCAACTAAAGAGATACCATAGAAAGGAGAAGACAATTTGTAAGAGAAATAAGTAGTAGACTTGGTAGAAATCATGAGAACAAATTATTTTGAGATTAACATGGAAAGAGACAAGGGAAGATAACATAAGCTCACGATAGTAAGAAGTGTAAAGAAGTAGAAGAAAGACACTCTGCCAATCTGTAAACTAAAACAATAAGTCACATATACAATGGAATCATCAATCAAGCTTTCAGTATTTGGAAAGGAACTATAGAAGTTGTGGACCATATATTCCTTCTAGAATCCCTATGGAAAAGAAAGAACATTGATGAAGATAAAATTAATCTATTAGACTTTGTGGCATCTTTAAGGAAAGATACATTAGATTGGTTTAAGAAGACGTACCCAAAACATGATAAGGATTGGGAAGAAGTGAAGAAGGACTTCCTAGATAACTTTGAAACTCTGGAAATACCATCAAAATTGGTAAAAGACTATGATAAAATATTTAATGAAGTAGCCCACAAATTAGAGGAACCATTGAAAGAGAAAAAAAAGGTAGAATGGTTCATTTTTAGACTATAAAAAGACATCAGAGAAGAAATAGATGGAAGGATGGTTGAAAATTATCTAGATACAATAACCATGCACTACCACATTGAGGTGCAACCATAGAGGAAAGCAGATAAATAAAATTAAAGGGAAACAATAGAGAAATTACAATTAGCAGTTGAGCAACTTATTTGATTCCAGGACATCATGGCAAGAGAAGACGTGAATGAGGTAAAATAAAACATCTCATGCTCTTAGTGTTATAAAGAAGTTTAGTTGAGAAATGAATGCCCAAAGGAAAATGAAGAAAAAAGGGTAACAAAAATCAAATTCAAGCTCCAAAAAGTTCCACAGAAGCTCCAATCTTGCATATTATGGATTGTGAAAAGAATAGGATGACCATGAGACATACAATTGTTCATATAAGACATTCCACATCAGAAATACATCTACTCAATGTATGAGATAGATGTAGATAGGAAAAGGGACTTGTGGAGCGACCCTTGTATACACATGATGTAGGATACAAATAACCCCCATGGAGGAATAATAGGAATTCCAACACCTTGCAAAATACCCCTTTGTAGAATTATTAGGAAGATAATAGAAAACTCAACTATAGAGGAGGTCGAGGATGCAGAAGGGGAAACACCAGAAGAGATGATACAACTTTTTTTAAATGTGATAAGTCTAGACACTATCCCATAGAATGTTGATTCAACAAGAAGAAGAATTGTGCATTTTGTTGTAATGAAGACCATGATTTATACAATTGTGAAAGGGCTCAACAATACTTTCAGAATGCTCCACCCCAATCTGAGAGTGATGATCTTTAAGGGTTGAATAGGGGAGCAAGGATTATTAGGAAGATTCTTCTACAAGGGGCCAGAGGATGTCAAAGAACAAACATTTAGTCATTAGACACATTCAATGAGGAATATTTTAAAGAAGAATACCAACCAAAGATAAGATTTCAAAATAATCAAAAATAAAATAATCAAAAAGAAAAATCAATAGTACTCACCTAACAAGGGACTAATACCAATAAAAATAAGAAGAAAATAAATAAGGAGATAAGTGAAGACCAATTTTTAAGATGAGTATAGCCACTTCTGACCTTTAAAAACAACATGATAGAATAGTGGATAACATTAAACAAGCCATTATACAACAAAAAAATGAAGAAATTGGTTGTTTTTCATAGGAAGAGGTGATCATGTCGAATAAGTTAGCTTCCTTAGCACAACAAAAATATTTATTAGTGAAATTACAACAATGAGGTAAATATTGAAACAAACAAACACACCAACATCTATAAATTCATAGAATATCAAGAGACCAAAATTGTAAGAATGGACCACTACTAATAATTGCACATTTGAATAATCATAAGGTAAAACATTTCATGGTAGACTTGGGTGCATACATAAACATTATACCTAAAACTACTAGGGATAAACTAGGAACACCCAAGTTGGTGAGAAATCCATTCAATATTAGCTTAGTGGATGGCTATATAATGCAAACATTGGGCACATGGAAGAATGTTAAAGTGAGTGTATAGGGTATTAAATTAACAATAGATTTTGAAGTGGTAGAGATGAAGGAACCTTTTAACACATTATGAGCAGTACTAGGTCTAAAATGGTTTGTAAATGCTAATCGAGTAGTAGATTCTAGTAAAGAGGAAATTTCATTTTTTGATGACCCCAGGGTAATCCATATTCCCCTAATAAATTATTAGGATATTTCATATGTGGATGAGATTTCCCAAGAATATTGGAAGAATATAATTCAATATTGATATGCTCAATCTCTAAATTACCTACCATGAACAAAATAGAAAAACCACAACAAGCCTCCTATAAATTATATAGGTTTAGACAAATATTTAAGGTACAAAACCACCTTGAGAAGGTACCACAAAGTTCCACAAAAAATTCACCTTATTGGAGGAGTCAAATAGCACAATAAGAAAGAATACAAATTATATATACCACATTCAAAGAGGCATCTCACATATCAAACTCCCTAGATCCTCAGGAGTCAGTAACTTGGATGAATACATAAGGGATGCAAAATGAAAATTTGAAGAGGAACAAAAGTAGATCTTAACAATACAAGATACATTAGTTTGTAATGCTAAACATTGGTGGAAGACAAATAGAAATAAAATTCCTCACTGGTATGTGTTTAAAATTTTAATCAAAACACAATACATGCAAGAAGGGGAATATACTATCATTCCAAAATATAATAGTTCAATAAACCTTGAGGAACACCTACAAATATGCACAACTACATGGAAAGGATATAGAGAATATGATCACCAAATGTATATACAATTTTTTTATTGGACACTAATACAAGTGGTCCAAACATGGTATATAAACCAAGAGAGAAGGTATGAAACAAAGGATTGGAAGGACCTCCAAGAAGATTCAATTCATACATTCTCATTTTGGGATGAAAATGACCATATATGTACCACATTAAAGAAAATAAAGGAAATTATATTTAAACTAGTTCCATAAGCTAATGCACAATAACCACATCAAAATCCTCCACCCCAAAATCAAGGCATATGGAAATTAATCGAGTGGATGGATAAACAAACACATCACATGGAGAATTGGTGCTACACAACACATCAAGAGGAAGTGGACCCCAAATTAGAAATACTAGTGGAAAAAAGAATGATAATTATAACTTCACAATGAGTCAAAAGATCAATATTATAATCAACCTCTTAAACTTAGGGAAGAAACATAGCACCAAGTAATAAACCCAAACTAGATAAAATCATATACTATTGGAATGAACAAGTCATTACAAATGTGATTGGGCTCTTGTTTGAGTATGAAGAATTATTTCCTCAAACATTCACAAAAATGAAAGGGATTAAGGACTTGAAGCAATCATAATTAAAATAAAACTAAAGGAAGGAGCCAAAATACAAAGGAAAAGACCATACAAACTAAATCCCAATATGAAAAATAAAGTCAAGACACAACTAGATAAAATGTTAGTAGCAAGAATCATAACACCAATCAATGATTCATAATGGATTAGTCTAATGATAGTTCAAAACAAAGATAGGAGAAATAAGGATATGTGTCGATTTTAGGAAATCAAACAAAGCTTGTATTCATGACCCTTTCCAACTCTTCATTGAAGAAATATTAGAATATTTTACAAGAAGGGAGATCTACTCATTTACTAATGGTTTCTTCAAATACCGTCGGGTCAAAATTAGAGAAGAAGATCAACCAAAAGCAACATTTGTGATAAAATGGGGTTCATTCATGTATATGGTCATGTCATTTGGCCTAAAGAATGCACTAGTAGAATTTAGCTAGATTATGGTCAACAAATTCAAAGAGTGCATCCATGACTTCCTAAAAGTATACTTGGATGACTGGATAGTTTATGGACTAGTTAAAAATCATGTTCAATCCCTCCACATAATGCTAGAAAAATTTCAAAGTATGCAAATATCCTTGAACATCAAAAAATACATATTTGTGGTACCCCTTGGGACACTACTACATCATATCACTTGTAAGGAATGATTAATGGTGGATCCCATGAAGGTAGCATTGATAATGACCTTACCCCCACCAAAGTTCAGTGGCTTGGCCCCTATCTCATTGATGAAATCTTATAATCTAGAGCAATTAGGTTAAGAAGACTAGATGGGACCATATTGCAATGCTACATCAATGGGGCCAGACTTAAACATTATCATACAAAGTATTTTAGTGGAAAATAAATCTACACTAATTAGTGAATTAATTTAGATAAATATTTTCCCTACTAAACATTGGAGCACAAACCAACAAAGATGTTATGATTGGCTAACGTTCTCAAAGGAGAGCCAAGTTTCCTGGGTTTTATTCCTTTGTTGTGAAGAGAACTAATTGATAAAGTATGATTTCATTAACCTATGAGATATAAAATCCTAATTTAATTAAACAAATTATTACATAGATAAATATCACAATTTACAAAAAATAAATATAGATAAGGAAGGAGCAAATAGAGAGGTACATTTTATTAGAAGTTGAATGTAATTAGTTAGGATGCAGGCCTTCCACATTGATGACAACGCATAGTGCCAGAGTCCTCACTGCACTGTACAAATTAGGTGACAATCTAAAAATTTCCATATTGATCTCCTCTGTCAACTCTTGCTATTTTTGGTCCCAAATCTGAACTTGCATAGGCACAAAGGAGAAAATGTGGCTGTGGCTATATGGGAGTTTTCCTCAATCAAAACCCCATTTTGGTATTCCTACCTCCACGAATAGCCAAATTGATAGAAATAAATAGTGTGTGCTTTTAATATTAAGTGTGTCTAAGATTGTGATGAATAGTGACAAATAAAATGATAATAAAAACCATACTTAAGTTTGTTAGAGTGGATTTCTATATACCTCAAAACAAGATAATGCAATATCCAACCCAAGAGAGAGATATTGTGTTCAAGGGAAATAAATCATAATAGTTCAGCTCACCTCAATGAAGCAAGGTGATAAAAGATTGAATGTGAGAACAAACCATAAGGTTTCCATACCAAATCACAATGAAGAGGTACAATTCAATCATCAATTTGGGATCCCAACCATTCTGCAACACTCGTAGAAATTCAACCAATGTAGCAAGAGAAAATAGTAGTAAATCTTGTTCATAATTGTAGAGTTAAATGTTCATTTCGACAAGGCTTCATCATAGTATTTGCAGTGTTGTCTAGTTGCTAATGACAAAAATTCATGTTTAAATAGGGAGCAACATAATGACCTTAGCTATAGGCTAACATGTCCAATTTGAATTTAGGAACTATTTTAGCATGTAAATGTCAAAATCGAGGTCACGTCACTCAAGAAAAAGGTTGACTCTTATAAATTCCCTATTTTTTTGTGCATACGAGTAGGACGCTAGCGTGTACTACTAGGGTCCACATGTCACACATGCATCTAGATATGAGCAACTAATAAGAGGTCCCCTAACTTAGGAATTAACTTTGATTTTGGCATTAGCTAAAGTTTTTGGGCATAGGATCATCGGTGAGGTTTTTAGGGCAACATACAACATCTCTTAAGTTGGAGGTAAGGCCAAGGCCTAATATGATCCTAAAATGGACTAGTGAAGTGCACACTAAAGAAAGCACCAAATAGAGCATGAAATTGTGCTTACGCCATCATGGAGCAGAATTTACAATGCTACATTAGCCCCCACATTAGCGAGTGTATGACACTACATGCATATGCAAGCTAAAGTACATGAAAGTGAATACTGGAAGAAAATAATCATGTAAAGGATACCCAAAAGGATAATGTAGAGGAAGTTGAATGTTTCAAAGTGAGAGAATGAAGCCCCTAGTGTAGGAACCTTCAATACCACGGTGTTAGGAACTTAATCCTACAAAACTACTTTGTTAGAAAACTAAAATAATCCTACAAGTAAAAATAGATGTGTTAGTCCAAAAAATTTCTAAGGAGAATGAGGATGTGATCTAGAGTGAAATTCAGGGGTAGATATATGACCCCTATTTCTAATTGCTTTTATGGATGTAGAAATAGGGTAGCGATCTTTCCACTACAAATAAAGATGATGAAAATACCTTTGATAGGGTCATTTGATAAAATAAAATCGACAAGAAAAGAACTTGGGAGAAAAGAGGACAAAACAAAGATTCCTAAATAATGAACGACATGAAAATCAGAGTTTGCAAGCCCAAGTTATGAAGGTTTGAATGAAGGGCACTTAAAGGAAAGGGGTAAATTTTTTGTTTTATTATATTTTCATTTTTACTATAAATAGTAAAAACCTTTCTATTTTTTATTAATTATTTTGACTTTTCAACTTCTTAGAATTTGGAGAGGCCTAAGCAACCCCAGGAGCAACAATGTCATGTAGATGACCATACTGACCACCCAGGCTATAAGCACTAAGGGACATCATAACGCAGGGGGATAGTCCCATGAGGTAAGTAAAATTTTGTTTTTTTCTTATTAATATGGTCATTTTTCATGCCAAATGAACCCTACAGAACACTAACATCCAACCTAGGTGCTAGCATCTAGGAGGAATGCTAGGGTCTAGAGGACATGCCAACATCTAAAATAGGCACTAGGTTCCTAGGGATGTGTTAGCATCCTAGGCGCTAGTGTCCTTAGGTTCTTTGGAAAAAATAGGATTTGATTGTGTTGATTTCATGATTAGGAGGAATTAATTATGTTCTATTTGATGTACTTGCAGGTTCCTTTAGAGATCCAAGAGCATGAAGGTGGATTGGTGTGTGGCCATATACAAACAATGAAAACCATAGAGATGGGACATCTTAGATATGTCAAGTTATGGTGGGTATATACTATGCCCACAGTGAGATTCCATGACCTAATATAGATGGCTCTCATAGAGCAATGGGACATTGACAGCTCCACTTTCCATATTCTAATGAGGGAGATGATGGTCACATTAGAGGATGTGTACTAGATCCGATGGGTATTTGTATGAGGTGATACTATAAGGATTGAGGAGTGTCGGTTGATGGGCTACAATTTTCCTAGGTAGATGTACTATCTCGGTCAAGCAATACCCAATGATATGACTAGTCACATCTACATGTGGTGGTTGTTACATGACGTAGCAACCATACCAATCATTCATCACATCCTGGTTATGACCATCACTCTCATGGTAGCACCCAATGGATGAGGATCACACCTTCATGGGAGCCTCATTCATACTATTTGAGTGATGGAAGGATAGAGGACCATCTTTACTTGGGATGGAGTATGTTGGCTCATTTGTACCATGATCTAGGGTGTTATGTGCACTATGAGGTGCATAGCTTGATGACCAACACACTTCTTCAGGTGTGGCCATTCGAGCAGATTACGTGGATGTGGCCCACGGGTTTCCCAATGGAGCTAGTGTGGAAATTCCCATAGGCACATGCCTATGCACTGAGGAGGTAATGGTAGTTTGGTGACCTATTGTATTGGTGGGTCATATTTAGTAGATTACAACTTGCAAACATCCTATGGATGCCATATATGGATCTACAACATTATGCAAGGAAAACTTGGTAGATGGTGAGGATGTAGCACAACTAGCTATTTATTGGTCGCCTAGAGCACATTGCCATGTCATTCTACTATGACTAGATGATGAGATAGTTCGGTCTTGTACATGGGATTCCCATTGTGTGGTTGACCTACATACACTCGATGCATAACATTTCAAGACCCAAAGATGTGGCATGGTCTACTACCATGGATATCATGTTGAGTTACTTTGATGATGAGGAGTGATACCTAGCTCCAATGTCCAATGTTGATGATGTGGGCATAATCCCAACATACATGAAATGGTGGAGCACCACTCGTCTTATCCCTGTGTTTCCCACAGACCACCCCATCAATGACCCTAGGTTGTGGGAACATCAAGGAGATGATGAGGGTGATGATGGTGATGATGGAGATCATCTAACACTAGCAATAGGAGGGTGACGGGGGGAAAGAGAGGAGGTTGATGATATTTCCAAGGGAGGCCTAGGTCCCAACCTTGTGTGTCATGAGCACTACCTACTGTAGTTGTAGTTTCAAGTTGACACGAGTGTGGAGAGATAAGTGGAGCTACTACTATAGTTCCCCCAACACCAAAGGAAAATATAGGAACAATTACAATCACTACCTTCATGGATCCCCATTGGTGGGTCGATGATCAAGGTGAGAAGTTTAAATTTATATTTTGATTTTTGATTGAGTAGAACAATAAATATTGTATTTGATTTTAATTTTGATATATATGATGAGATGTATGATATGATTTTTTTTTCATTTTACATTTGGAAAATAAGCATGGATCAAATTTATAGGTTAGGTCATAGTGGAGATGGTCCCCATCATGTAGACTTGACAACTAGTGCAAGCCAATTACAAGACTTGAAAAACTAGAGGATGACACATGGAATTTTTTTAGCTCATGGCACAAATGAGAGCAATGCATGAGGAAGGGTTGGAGGAGCTCAGTTATTTTATGGCTCAGAGAGATCAAACTATGATGGACCTTCATGAAACTAGAGTAGCACCAACACCCACATTTTATCATCCTTGTGTGGTGTCTCTACATGCAGCTAGGAAGACCGTCTACAAGCTGAGAGAGATTGACTACAACAACAATATATAGATTCTAGGGTGGAGACAACAAATCTTAGGGGAAAGGTCAAGGGTCTGCAAGCATAAAGTGGACCTAGGAGCCACTAATGATTGACAACCTCACAACAACAACCATTCGTCCCTCAACCACCACTAGATCTCAAGGGATTTGGTAGCCATGGTCCTATAGGGTGATGAGACCCATTATACTTTATTGTATTGTTATGTCACACCATTTTTTTTGAGGTGGTGATTTTTTTGTATATCATGTATCGAGACATTTGTATATATATGAGCATTTTAAGATTTTGATTGATATTTATGTTGTGAGATGATTTAATTTAGATGTTATTTGTGATCTAATTGAAACAATGTAATGTATTGTTTAATTAAATATATAACAAATATCTAATTAAATGTGGTGATTGACATGTATGGTTAATTAAATACAATTGTGATTTAATTAAACAACCTAGTTTAATAAATACAACAATGATCTAATTAATACATGTATTGGTGATATGTTACTAAATCAGATGAAACATGTGATTTAATTAAACAACTTAATAAAATTGTTTAATTAAATACAAAAAATGGTTGTCTAGTGTACCCACATGTTGAATTAAAAATACACATGAGCTAACTAAATAATGTAATAACATTGTTTAATTAAATGCAACAACAACCTAATTAACATGATGCACAAATTACTAAATTGTATGCTAAGAAAAGCAATTCTCACTACTAAGAAAACTACTTACATAATTTAAGACACCCATATGTTTTTCATGAACCAAGCGACATATACCAAATAAATGAGAAAATTAACCATCTAACATAATGTGTTTTTAATAAATTCTAGAACACCCTTCAAAAATCAAATGAAAGAAAATAAATTAAGCATAGAATCTATGTAGGTGCATAGAATTAATAGGTTATTGGAGAGGTGTATTGTTCATTGTAGATAAACTATATGTACTTGATCCATAGACTTCAATGATGACGTAAGGTCCTAACCAGTTTGGGCTGAATTTCCCTTTTCACTTGGAGGAGCATTCACATTGCATTGATTTTCATAGAGCACCAAATCACTGACCACAAACGAGCGATGAATGACACACTCATTGTAATTACGTTGAATGTTCTTTTGGTAACCTTGGAGATGTTTGAGAGCGTGTATATTGTTCATGTAAATAAAGTCTTGTACCTAGTTAATTCATTACTAGGGGACTTAGGGGACTTATTTACATGTTAATTTTACATAGGTCCTAGGAAGGAATTTTTCTAGAAGGTGTTAGTTGTCATTAGACCTTATCTTATCTTTTGAATTTTAATACATGTGTCCTAGGTAGTTGTGATAAGTTGTCACATGGCATAGGATTAAGACATTTGTCATAATCCTATTTAATCCTATGTCTCACCTTGGCTATATAACTGGGTGGTCTCATATGTATATTATCAATATTGTATTCTTGGATAATTGATTCCATTGAAATATTGAGTGTTGCATATTGATCTCTCTTGTGATTTCATGAAGTGCCTAGAACTTGGTTGGCTATAATCTTCAACCAAATCTTGCATGGTGTAGAGTTATTCTATACCAACTCTTACATGGTATCAGAGCTTGTGAATTGCTTCTTGTTAGTCTTATTAAGCAACCTAGGTTGTAAATCTTGGTGGATCTTGACAAGTTGAGTATGCTCTTCTCTTGCATTGAATGATGACTTGGAGAATCATAAAAAGCTTGAAATAAATACCTAACTTGGGGATTTCCTCTTTGTGGCCTTATATTGTAGGTTCAAAATAGAGCTTGTTGATGCAAATATGAGCTCACCATTGAGATTAGAGGGTTTGAGAAAGTCATTTTTTCCTTTTGTTTCATTCAAATCAGACATATGAGGCCAGATCTGTGAGGGTTTGAAGTTGAAGAGTGGTTGTTAGATCTAGAAGGTAGCTACAATTTTGGAGCACTTCTAGTCGAAATCAACCCTACCATCGTGTCCAAAAGGCCTAAAAAATCTAAGATCGATTGTCAATTTGTCAAAATTTGAGTTGGGAGCCATCGAGGCAAAAAAAATTTCCCAAGGAGCCGTACGACCCCCCAAGTCGCCATTAATGTTGGTCGTATCATAAAAAAATCAATAATATGGGTCGCAAAAATTTTGAGGTAAAAAATTTTTTATAATTTTTTTTGCATTTTATAGTCTTTCTGAAAATTTTATTAAAAAAGAAAACAAAAAAAAATGCAGGGTATGCCTGTGTAGACTTATGCAAGGTACTTGTGTCATCAAACGTCCTACAACGTACCCACTGCCCACACCAATGTAGGCCACATGGCTTTCTATGGGCCACACGTACAACGAACCTTGCCACCAAACAAACCTACCAACATCATCATCTAAGGAATATTTTGTTCATTGCAATGAATATTACGTCATAAATCTGTCGATGATGGAATATTCCACCACCCAACCGATAAGGGAATATTTTGCAAGAATATTCCATATCATATTATTTTTGATGGTCACATGAACGTCACTTTTAATTGCATAAGATGTTGACGTCATCACTATATTAGCAGTGATGCCAACATCTTTAAAACAAATTGCCCCCCTCTCCAATGAACTTTTTGATTTTACAGTCCAACTTTAGGGGACCATAACTTGGTCATATGACCTCCTTTTCTCTAGAAATTTTTTTGATTTGGGGTAGAATTATGTGCTCTACATAGTGGTGAAATTAGTTTTTGATTTTGGTGTCTGGTTTTTCTAGAAATTGCAGATTCTCATAGGTGTTGTTGAGTTGTTCTCATTTTTAGAACTTCAGGAGCTTTGTTCTTGCTCCTACAGTAATATTTTTAGTGAATTTTTTTTAAGTGCATAATTTTTTGTGTAATTTCTAGTTTTGTGATCAGATTGATCTCATTCTTTGTAAAGTTTTTACTTTGAGATTCTCACCTAATTTGGAAATTTGTATGCACTAAGACCAAGTCCACTTCATTGTTGTTGGCAAGTGGCACTTGTAATCACACTAATTATAAAGTGCCAAAAACCATATTTTCGTGGGGGGGTAATCTTGCAGTGGTTGGTTGTTTTCTTTTGCTTGATTTGTGTTCTTACAATTGAGAGATCTCAAATTGAACTCCTAACTCCTTATAATTATGCTACATGGAGAAAATCAATATGGAATTATCTCATGATGAAAGGTATAATAGGCTATCTAAAGGAAACCATTCCTCAACCTACCGATGCTAGAAAATTGGGAAAATGGGAGCTTGATCATGAGAAAACACTTGGATGCATATGTTCATTAGTCTCATTTGATTTACAATTTCATGTTGAATCATGCAAAACACCTAAACAGGCTTGGGATTCTTTTGAAAAATTGTATGGTAAAACTAATAATATTAGGGGATATAAAATTGATAATGATTTGATGAATCTTGATCCTAAAAATTTTGACCACATCCAAGACTACATCTCCAAAGTTAAACAACTAAGAACACAACTAAAATATTGTAATATTGATAAGGAGGATTTACAATTTCTTCTGAATGTGTTATCCAAGCTTGGTCTTGAGTATTCAATGCTTGTTTTTGGCTTTCATACCCATCGACTTTCTATGGGAGAATCATATATTGATCCTAAGTTTGATGACTTTGAAAATATCCTAATCTAAAAGGAAGCTAAGTTAACTAATATGGGTCTAATCAAGTCTTCCAAGTCACAAGCATTATTGGCTAGTGAGTCTAAGGTACAAAAAGAATTAGGGAATCTTGATAAGAAGAAAAAGAAGAAAAATAACAAGCCACGTTAATAATTTGAATCCTCTCCCACTAAAGGGGAATCATCTAAGAAGGAGAAGCCTACATGTGCATATTGCAAGAAATCAAGGCATGATGAGCATTAATGTTATTCAAAACAGATTGATGAGTTGAAGCATCTTCTTAAGAAGGCTCAAATTAATTCTTCTTCATCAAAGGGTCCATCATCTTATTCTTCATCAAATTCCAATAAACTCAAGAGGCAAGCATTTTTTATAGTTGCAAATTCTAAGTTAGAGAGGTGGATACTTGATTCAAGAGTCTCACATCACATGGGTTCATCAAAGAGTATGTTCTCTTCATTTGAAACTTGTTCATCACCACACATCTTGATGGAGAACAATACATACATGCATGTTTGTGGGAAGGGATCCATTGACATGAATGCCATAGAATTTAATGATGTTATTTGTGTGCATTCATTTTCAACCAATATCTTGTTGAAGAAATTAGGATAATCACTTGATAATTAATTATTAAGTCCCTTATTAATTTAGTTCACTTAAGCTAAACTTAGGAGTGATTTTTTATTATTAGATTGGGCTAATTATAGTTCTAGTTGTCTCATTGCATGAGATTAAGAAACTTGTAACAATCTAATGCAATCCTCATCTAGGGTTTCCTTTTTCATGCTTTTATAAGCATGCACATTCATTGTAATCTTTAATTTAGAACCATTCAAGTTAATACATTGCACGCATCAGTTTCTTTCTGGATTCAATCTTTTCTCTCTTCGTTGCATAGAAAATTAGTTGCTTTGATCTTTCTTTTGTGATAGGATAATTTCTTGTAGGTAATTTTTAGTTGTTGTAGAGATCAATCATCAACTTCAACATATCCTTTCTATCTATCAGATAACACATAGTGGAGTAGGAAAGAGTGTTGAGTTCACACCAAATTCTTTCATAATCTAGGATTTGCATAGAAGAGATATAGTTTCAGTTGGGGAGGTTGATCACGAATCCCAAGTCTACAACTTCTCACATTTTTCTCCTAATGATTTAAAAAATGTTCACATTGAGGCATCGTGTGTGGACACCTTTGAGGAGATTCAGTATGCTCATTTGAATCTTGGTATTGTTTCATCTACTAAGGATCTAGTGACATGTGTTGATATTTCATCTCCTTCATCTACTATTGTACCTAAGGATGCTTATGTTGCCACAATTTTGGTTCCTTGTGATTCAGTGCAGTTGGACATTCATTGTCTTCTAGAGTTGGCTACTTGGGATGAGTACTTGATAGACATTGTTGTTTGTTTTTTGACTCTCACATTTCAGATTTGGGATACATCATTGTTGACATTCATATTCTCTTTGATGGAGATGATCCTTCTTTAGTTGTTGTGAGGGAACACTTTGACCCTCTTGTTCATTCTCTAAATGATCATCCTTTGTAGTTTGACACCAGTGTGGATACTTTTAGAAAAAAATTGGAGGAGGCTTCTTTGTCTTCAAATAAGGTATCCTTGTCTGGTATCCTTGTCTTTGGATTGTGTTCTTCAATCATTTCTAGGAGATTTTGGATTGTCTTCTTTGACAATGTGGCCTAGAACACCTATTTGGAATGTGACAGTTTTCAACATTGACATGGAGACATTTGAGCATTCTTCAGAGGCATCATCATCCACCATCCTTCTTCCTGCATCTTTCTTTAAGGAATGGGAAGACATCCTACATATCATCTTGGTTTTGTTTCTTCCTAAGGGGAGGAATGTTGTTCAACACTATTGGATCATCTTCAGTATTCAATGTCAAGCTTCTACTATCATTGCAGGAGAATCAACATTGAGGGGGGTTGCATGGTCTCTCTTCATATTCTCTTATGGGGGGAATTTTTCCTCACCTGGGGTTTTTTCCTTCTCATTCTTCATTGAGAGCATTTTGTTTTCATCTCTTTTTTGGGGAGGATTTTTGTCCCATTGGGTTTTCCAAGTTTCTCTATTTGTGAGAGATTTCATTTTCATTTGTACATGGTACCTAACATGGCCTCATAGCTAGGACCCATCTTTGTGTCATTTGCATAATAATTTTCTATTCCCTAAGTTGAACTTAAGGGGGGGTATTAGTGCAAATAAATTATTGTACCTAGTTAATTCATTACTAGGAGACTTAGGGGACTTATTCACATGTTAATTTTACTTAGGTCCTAGGAAGGAATCTTTCTAGAAGGTGTTAGTTGTTGTTAGACCTTATCTTAATTTTGAATTATAACATGTGTGTCCTAGGTGGTTGTGGTAAGTTGTAACATGAAATAGGATTAAGACACTTGTCATAATCATGTTTAATCCTATGTCTTATCTTGGCTATATAACTAGGTGGTCTCATATGTATATTTTCAATATTGTATTCTTGGATAATCAATTCCATTGCAATCTTGAGCATTGCATATTGATCTCTCTTATTCTTTCATGAAGTGCCTAGATCTTGGGTGACTATAATCTTTAGCCAAATCTTGCATGGTGTAGAGTTATTCTATACCAACTATCACATATGTGTTGTTTATAAAGCATCTCAAGCTATTGGAGTCATTGCTCCTTGTAAGAATTTTCATCGAGACATTTTCCATTGATAGAAATCTATAATGAATAAATCTTTAATTCCAAGGGCATGGTTACATCAAAATAATACACAAGATTGTACCAGGTGGTATTACTATTTGTATGAACACTTATTTGATAATCCCGTAATGCATAAGAAAGTTGAGTGTGTCAATACTTGGCGTGCTTATTAGCAATCCTTTGACTGATTTTCTTGATTGTTTTATTAGAAGCTTCTACCTAGCCATTTGATTGAGGATAGTATAGTGTAGAGAAGCAGTGTTGAATATGAAACTTCTCGAGGAATTTATTCACTTATTTTTTCTTAAATGATGAACCATTGTCAAAAACCAAAGTAGAAGAAAGTCCAAAGTGAGAAATGGCATTATCAACAAGAAAATGATAGATCACTTCAATAGTCATGGACCGAAGCTGAACCGCTTCAACCCATTTCATGAAGTAATTAGTAGCTATGAGATTAAAGGTATTTCCTTGAGAAGGAGCATAAATTTTTCCAATAAGATCCAAGACCCACATGAAAAATGACCAAGGGGACACCTGAACACAAAGTTACTAGGCAAGAGATCAAATCAAATTTTTATGTTGTTGAAATTGAGGATAATTTTTGATGAAGGTAAGAGAATCTTGTTCCTTACTTTGCCAATAGTACCCCATATGAAGCAAATTTCCAACCAAATATTGACTACCAAAATGTCCCTTGTAGGCACATGAATGGGATTCCTCAAGGGCAATGGGGATCTCTAATTTATTAAGACAACGAAGAAGGAGACTGTTGTATCCTCTGCAATAAAGGATATTAGATAAAATGACATAACACACTGCAAGCTTACAAATGTGAGCTCAATCAATTTTAGATGAATGATTAGGAAAGGTATCACCACACAAATATTAGAATATTTGGGAGTACCATTCATCTAAATCAATGTTGTAACATAAAGTAATGTTAGAATATTTTTAGAAATATATGTGAAGAGAGATTATGAATGATAAATTGGAAATCCACAAATGAATCATCAAGGAATATAAGAGAGACAACACTCACCATTGCATCTGCATGCCGATTTTTGTTTCATGGAATAGTGTCAATAGTGAAAGAAGAGAACAAAATCAACAGTGATAAGGCCAAGTCACAATACTAAGAACTTTTTTTCTTTGCTTGATAAGATCTAATTATTTGACTTATAATCAACTGTGAATCATCAACGATATGAAGATGTTGAATATTAAGAGACAACACAACACACGAGCCAACAATAAGTGCATCATACTCTCCAATATTGTTAATGCATAAAAAATGAGACAGTAAGAGAGGGGAATTGACTTTCCTAAAGGAGGTATTAGAATGAAACCACCACTAGATCTAGTTCAACACCTAGAACCTTCAAAGAACAAGTCCCAACTCTAATAAATATCCAAGGGGAGGACACGGTCATCGAGGAATGAGTCTTGATTTAGAAGATCAAGTGGTGAAGGAACATCGACTAAGTGGATGATCAACATTGACCCTTAATTTCCTTTTGGGAGACAAATTTAACGTAAAAATTTTTCAACATCAACCACTTAGCAAGACATTCTAAAAGATCAGTTTTAGAAAAGAGATGTGAGACAACCCAAAAAATAGCCTAAATTTTTCCCTATAAACTACAAAGTTGAGAAATATTTTTTTAGAGGTCGCATGTTGACTATAGCATTGTTTTTCTTTGTTTCCACCTCAATACCATGATATGAAACAATGAACTCCAATAGCTTCTCACTATCAACACCAAAAATGCATTTACATGGATTCAAGTGTATGTTGTATTTATGAATATGTTCAAAGATTTGATGGATGATTTGGACATGATCTTGATAGAAGATGGACATAGCTAAGATGTCATTGATATAATCATCTAAAATATTGTGAATGAAGTCATGAAAGATGAGTGTCATAGCACATTGGGATGTCATGCTAGAATTCTTTAGTCCAAAAGGCATGACCACCCAATAAAATGTTCCCCAAGGTGTAATAAAAGTTGTTATATATTGATCTTAAGGATTAACAAAAAAAATTATTATATCTAGAGAATCCATCCATAAAGGAGAGTAAGGCATGGCCAGTAGTGGAATCAACAATCATGTCAATGTTAGGAAGATGAAATCATATTTTAAAGAAGATTTATTTAGATCCCAAAAAATAGTGCACATATAAATATGGTTGTCCAGTTTAGCGATAGCAATGATATTCAATATCCAAGGGGAATAGTCAATAGGGTGGATAAATCCAACTTTTAGAAGCTTATCAATCTCAACCTTAACTAACAAAGCCACCTTGGGATTCATTTTTTGGATGTTTTATCTTATAGGTTTGGCATAAAGATGGAATATTATATTATGTGTCACAACTTGTGGATCAATACTAGGCATATCCAAATATGACCAAGCGAAGAGATAAGGAAATTCATGTAGAAGAGCAGAATGATCACATTGTTCATTAGAATCTAAGCACTTTCCAATTGGGATAACCTTCTCAAAGTT
Organism: Sequoia sempervirens; assembly: GCA_007258455.2. Lineage (NCBI taxonomy): Eukaryota > Viridiplantae > Streptophyta > Pinopsida > Cupressales > Cupressaceae > Sequoia > Sequoia sempervirens. The sequence goes on from VDFB02270651.1 coordinate 22,803,490, forward strand.
AGTCAGGTCCATAAAGTCATCAATATTATATCCAACAAGGAGAGTATTATAGTTTGGGACATTAGGCAGATGATGGAATATCTAAGGTGTTCCTTGAGAAATTGAGGTGTCATCCAATAAACAAGCATCTTTCCCAAATCATGCTTCAACATTTAAACAATAATGGAATCTGTGATCATGATGATACTAGGGAAAGTGCTTGTAGACTCCAAGAAATTCATCCAAGGACTCATTTGTTGAAAAAATATCAAAAGGTGTGCTAGAAGAAAAACTTGTGTCTATTATATTAGGATAGATTAAATTAAGTGATGATGCAAAATTATTTTGATATGTGGATATCATATTTATATTGAGATAGGGTTGACGAGAGGCTCTTGTGGGATTTGAGGGGTGATAACCAAGACCAATCAAGGAATCATGTGGATTAGGCTCTAAGGGGATCTTGATACCCTACTCGTTTAGACAATAAATATATATAAAGAGATAGAGAGAGGGAGAGATAGAGAAATAGAGAGGGTGAAAGTGAGAGATAGAGAGAAAGAGAGGGAGATGGATATGTATAAAGAGGGAGAAAGAGAGAGGGGAGAGATATAGAGAGGGGGAGAGATGGGATGAGAGGTATATATATAGAGAGAGGGGGGGGAGATAGAGAGGGACAGTGATAGAGATAGGGAGAAGGAGATATATACATAGAGAGGATAGAGAGATAAAGAGATAGAGGGAGAAATAGAGCTATAAAGAGGGAGGGAGGGAGAGAGAGAGAGAGAGAGAGATAGAGGGAGAGAAAGTCTCGAAAGAGATAGAGCTAGAGAGAGAGGGATAAAGAGGGAGAGATAGATAGAAAGGAAGATATAAAGAAAGAGAAACATAGATATAGAGGGAGAGAGAACATCTAGTTTTAAGAAATAGGATCACATTTTTTGTTTTATAAAATATAATATTTTATGTTGTATAGAACATGATCAAATCATCATATTTACACATTGTATAATCACATTTAATTAAATTACCACCAAAATTTCACACATCTTAGCTTTCTAACCATCTAATTTTTTATTATTTGAAATATATTAACATATTTATTTTTAATTTCTTTTCCTAATATTTTTAGATTCCCCATATACATATGTTTTGATTTTTATTTATAACTTTAGATCTACTTATCAAAATTTGAAAAAAAATATACGATTGTTTTATACTTCATTATTTACATATTGAATATACATGCACACTCAATGATGTTCTTAATGGCACCAACTTTGAAAAAAATATTCAATAAAAAATTACAAAAAATATACAACTTATAGTACTCACTCTTAGCTATATTTCTAACAATCATTTTTTAAAAATACTAAATGTAACAAAAAATGGGGCCACACACCAAACGCTATGTTATACTTTAGTGAGAAAATAAGGAACACTTTTGTGTGCATGCAACATTTCATGATGAGGGCCACATCACCCAAAACCCACAGAAATCACAACAACAAATATCAACACAAAAAATGCAAGACAGAAAAATGACTCACTTTCAATTATTTTCAGAAAATGAAATTATAGATTCAAAGCTTACATGCTACAACCTTATGGGCTTAATTCATTACAACAAAATCAACTCAAAAAAGAAAATCTACTATTTGGAGCCACAATCTACACTATTAGGGCCACCTTCTACAACCCCCACTTAACCCATTTTATTTTCCCCAATAACCACCCTAGAATGTTCTAGAAAAATTAATTTCCCCTTTTGGTTTGTGTAGTGCCAAAAAAAAGTCTGAAACACTCGTTGTTCTCACCACCTCTCTTCTGGCTGGTCTTATTGGAATGAAAATCTTTGAAAATCAAATTTGCTAATAATTGTAAGATACAACTGAAGGCAACTTTGCTTGTTGTAACTGTGGCACTGAATGTGTTTAGGTTTGATTGGCATCAACAATGTAATAGGTTCCAAACAAGCCTTCCAAGCTTCTGCAAAGTCTAGATCTTCTGGATACAAACTCTTGAGTTCATTGAACCCAACAATTTCTATATTCATTTCTATCAACATTTTTTTATTTCTACTCAAGGCATCTACAACACTATTTGACCTTCCACTCCTATGCTTCAAACCAAAAGTATAACTCTGCAAAAACTCAACCCACTTTAAGTTCCTTTGATTTAACTTTCCTTGACTATTGAGATACTGCAAAGCCTAGTGATCAATATATAAAAAAAAAAAAATTGGCAACAAATAGTGTCTCCATTTCTTCAAAGCCTGAACTATAGCATAAAACTCTTGATCATAGACAAAATATTTGTTCTTAGCATCATTTAACTTCTCACTAAAATAGGCAACAAGCTTACCTTCTTGACTCAAAACAACTCCTATGGTAGTGCCACTAGCATCATCTACCTGAAAAACCTTATTGAAATTTGGAAGTGCAAAAATAGGTTGCTCAGTAACTTTCCTCTTCAACATGTCAAAACTTTTGGATGCTCCTGTGGTCCACTTAAACTCTTTTTTATCCCCTCTCATCGCTTTAGTTAGAGGTGCACAAATACTACTAAAATTCTCAATAAACTTTTTGTAAAAACTTGCTAGACTATGAAATGATATTACCTCTATAACACTCCTTGGAGTAGGTCATTCAATGATAGCTCTCACCTTATCTCGATCCATTTTGAGACCCTCTGCTGAGACAAAAAATCCCAGATACACCAACTCTCTCTTCACAAAACTACATTTCTTCAAATTAATCAACAACTTCTCCTCCCTTAGCTTCTCAAAAACACTTTGGATATGCATCAAGTGCTCTTCTAATGTCTTACTAAAAATAAAAATATCATCCAAATAAACAATAAAAAAAATTCCCAAAAATTCTTTCAATACCTCATTCATAAGCCACATAAATGTGCTTGGTGCATTGGTTAGCCCAAAAGGCATGACTAACCACACATACAAGCCCTCCTTGGTTTTGAAGGTTGTCTTCCATTCATCTCCTTCTCTAATCTGGATCTGGTGATATCCACTCTTTAGGTCTATCTTCATGAAGTACTCAGCTCCACTCAAACAATCCATTATGTCATCCATCCTTGGCAAGGGAAATCTATACTTGATGGTGATCTTGTTGATGGCTCTAGAATCTATACACATCCTCCATTCACCATCCTTCTTTGGTGCTAGTACTGCAAGTACTACACATGGACTCAAACTCTCTCTAATCAATCCCTTCCACAACAACTCTTGCACTTGTCTGTTCAACTCTTCACTCTCTGCTAAAGTCATACAATGAGCTTCCTTATTCAAAAAACTGGCTCCAGGAATTAGGTCCATCTGATGACTAATCTTTTTGACAGGAGGCAAACCTTTAGGTACATTATCAAAAATAATAGCTTGAAACTCATTCAACAAATTTGAAACCTCTACAAGTACCTCAGTAGTATCTTATTTATCAACTCTAGGGATCAATGCAAAATACATGTGATCATGCTTTGTACCTTCTAGGAACTTTCTTCCATCAACCAAAAAAATTCTTGCACTACTGCATACCTTTTCCTCTACCTCTTTCAAGGGCTTCAACTTATGACAAACTCCATCCTTTTTCAAAGAATAGGTGTTGGCATGTCCATCATGTATTGCTCGTCAATCAAACTGCCACGGTCTTCCTAACAACATATGACAAACATCCATAGGCAGAATATCACATAATACCTCATCATGGTAATTTCCAATCTTGAACTTTACCAAAAATTGTTCATTTACCAAGGCTTTATGGTCCTTCTGCAACCAAGCAATTAGGTATGGGTTCAAATGCCTTATTCTCTCCAACTGTAACTTACTAACCATTTCTTTTGAAACACGGTTATCAGTACTACCTCCATCAATAATAACATTGAAAACTTTTCCTTCACACTTACATTTGGTGCGAAACAAATTCCTCATTTAAGTTGGCTCATTCTCCTCAATCAGCAAGGCTTTTCTGGTAACAAGAACCTCTCCTCTTTTTTCATCCTCAAAATGTGAAGACTCAGCATCTTCATCTACATGTGCAACTCATGCATTACCCTTAGGTCTTGTATTTTTCCTTCCTTGATGTTGAGGAAACTCATAGGCCCTATGTCCTTCTCCACACTGGAAACAGGTTCCACATAAGCCTCCTCTTCCCCGTCCTCATCCAAATCTTCCCCTTCCTCTTTGGTCTCCATTATTCTAATCACAAGGATGGTAGGTGTTATCTTCTTTCTGGTTCTGGCCGCTACTAGATTCTTCACCCTTCTTTTGATCTTCATTTTGACCTCCATATGACCGCCCATCGGTCTTTCCTCCATGGCCTCCACCTCATTGTTTGTTCTCAAACCTCTTGTTCAATCGTTCTTCAACCTTTAGAGAAAACTGGTAAGCATCCTCAATGGTGGTCATTCTTACCAATGCCAATTCTTCCTATATGCTTGGCTTCAACCCGTTAATATAATGGGAAACTTTCTCCTTATTTGCCTCAGAATGTCCTATTTGAATCAAGACCTTATGAAATTCCTCTAAGTATTCTTTCACAGTCTTTGTCCCTTGCCTAAAGCTTTGCATCTTCTTGAGCAACTCCAATTCGTAATCAACTGGAATAAATTTTTTCTTCAATTTTGACACCATTCTATCCCATCTAGAAATTTTATCTTTCCCTTGTCTTCCTCTTTCCAACTAGACCTCTTTCCACCATATACTGGCATGACCTTTCAATTTTTTCTTTGCAAACCTCACTTTGTGAGGATATTCAATCTCCTCAAACTCAAAAAATTCCTCCATGTCATTGATCCAATCAATCAATTCTTCAGGATTCAAATTTTCACTAAAAGTTGAAACCTCCATTTTAGGTCTCTTCCCAATGCTTGAGATTGCTCGCAACAATCTTCTTTCTCCAGGATCCATTGGATCCTGCTCTTCCTCTTCCATTTCTTCTTTTGTTTTGTCTTCATTGTCATTTATGTCTTGTTGCACATCTCTTCTTCAAACCTCTTGTTGCAAGGTTTCTAATTTCCTTCTAAGGGCTTTGATTTCATCTCTAGGTGGACATCCTCCACCCCAACCTCCACCTCTACCATGCTAGGCACATCTTGGAGGCATCTTGAATTCAACCCACACTCATAGGTCCTACTGCAACTGCCTCACGTTCAGTGATCTGGTATAGGCTCAGGAACTCCTGCTCTGATACCACTTGATGAGGGACACACTGTCCAAAACCCACATAAATGACAACAGATATCAACACAGAAAATGTGAGACAAAAAAATGACTCACTTTCAATTATTTTTAGAAAATGAAATTACAGATTAAAAGCAACAAAATCAACAACTATTCGGAGCCACAATCTGCACTATCAGGGCCACCTTCTACAAGCTCCACTTAACCCATTTTATTTTCCCAATAACCACCCTAGAATGTTCTAGAAAGATCAAATTTCCCCTTTTGTTTTGGTGCCAAAAGTTTCGCCGTTTGATTTCTGGCCTAGGAAGAAAATTTTAAGAAATTCACTTCTTTTGAAGACCAACTTCGTGGGGCCATAACTTTTGATCCAGGCATCTGATTCACTATTATTTCATATCGTCGAAAAGCTCTCGACGAGCTCTACAACACACAAACCCACCGTAGGTTAGTTTAGCCACTTTTTGAGCTATTTCGGGGCCTCTAAAGTTTTATATTTGAATTTGAAGCCAAATTGGAGAGATTTCCTAGGATGAAAACTTTAATTTATCCCAAACCATGCAAGATATTGAGGTGTGATTCTTTCATGACCAGAAATTTTTTTCAGCTGTGCTCCTTGGGGTAAAATTCCATGTCCATACAAGCCTGTTTTGGATGACTTACTAAAAATAGTAAGTTCCTGTTTTTCGCTATTTCTGATGCCTGATAGTCTTATACCCCTTAAGTGCCATCATGGGACTCAAAACAACTAAATAAAATAAAGAAAATTAAATTTTTTTGGGTGATGCAAGATTCCCCTGCACCACTGGATGCTCCTGCATCATTTCATCCTCTTAATCTTAACTATTTTTAATAACTTTAGTAATTTAGAAACTAGATTCAAAGTGCTACAATTCTTATTATTTTTGTATCTTCAAATTTTGAGTGTGCGCATCTCAAATTACTCATCCAAGTTTAGGCTAGCTAATTTTAGGAAAAATAAGTGGCCACTTTTGACCCCCTTTTTATATACCATTTCCATGCACTTACCCATTAATCTTAAAGTACACAAAAAATTATACACTTCCAAAATTTGTACAAAAAATTTACCATATGAGCCCAAATGAAGCCCCATATATTCCCAAAATGAGAACTAATCAGCAACACCTATGAGAATAATTAAAAAAATAGACACCAAAATAAATAAATAAAATATTTGATTGCTAAGCTCATGAAATCCTACCCTAAATAAAAAAAGAAAAGAATGCTCACAAAAATGGACAAAATTAAAACTACAAATTGTGAAGGGGGTTGGTTGGGGGTGAAGATGTCTGACGTCAAGATGATATCATTCTAAAATCATAAATGCTTATGAATAGAATATTCCCTAGGTGTATGGAAAATTCTTTGTAATAGTAAAACTACCAAATATTTTCCTAAAACTACCTTTGATAGCTAAAAACTATTGCTTCTTTGTCTAAAACTATCTATAACCAATGGGAAACTACTTATCATATAAAATAGGCGATTTTGTGGCCAAGAGAATAATATCAAAGCTTAATTACCTTCCATTTATAGTGGTAACAAGGATTACGGGATGTGAGCTACATGACACCCACTAGCAGGTTGTGGGTACCCTACATATTATGTTAGGTCCTATGCAAGCTATATGTTGCAAGTACCATTAAAAAAATAATAATAATAAAAAATAGATTTAAAACCTCTATTAGCATCCAATGTGGTTTTCCCAACCATATAGACAATCATGATTCATACAATAGAGAAGCCAAAAATTCTTCTAAGGGTCTAGGAAAATATTCCCAAAATTTGATGAATTGAGAGTTGATCCTTGGGTTCTTGGGCCTTCTGGATATGATGGAAATGTTAGATTTGACCCAAAATACTCCAAAAATACAAATACCCTCCAAATTTGGCAACCACCTCCTATATCTAGCCCCTAATGTCTAATGTAGAAAAAATAAAATGAAAAACTAACTTTTTTGGATTCCCTAAACTCAATGGTAAGCTTAAATTTGCACCAACATTCTTTAAAATAAACTTTCAATACAAAGATACAAAGATAAACTTCACAAAATTTATTATTTCTATCAAGTTATTATAATTCTCAAGTCATCATATGATGCAAGAGAAGAGCATACTCAAATTTTTATGATCAACCAAGATTTGCAACCTAGATCTCTCATAAAGACTAAAAATAAGAAATATCACAAGCTCTAAGACCATGTAAGACAAAGATAACTTCCACAAGAGAGAAATGGAAGAAATATAATGCTATCATTAAGGATGAAAGAATACCAAAATGAATATGAAAATGTACATATGAATCCTTTCTTATAAAAGAAAAATGATGAATAGGATTAGACAAGATCATGACAAGTGTCTTAATCCTATCACATGAGACAACTAGCTCATAACAACCTAGAACATAAGCATTAAATGAATGCCAACTAGATAAGATAAGTGACAACTAATGCTTAACTATAAATATTCCTTCCTAGGACCTAAGTGGACTTAACATGTAAATAGGACCTAGATAGGTAAAACACCTATTTACACCAATATCCCCCCTTAAGTACAATTTAGGGAGTACTTATACAAATGACACAAAGATAGGTCATGGTTACGAGGCCATGTTAGGTACCCATGTACAAATGAAAATGAAATCTCTCACAAATGGAGAAAAGGAGAAAACCCAATGGGAAAAAACTCCTCCCAAAAAGAGAGATGAGATACAATAATGCTCTCCATGAAAAATGAGACAAAAAAACCCAATTCAAGGAAAAAGACCTCCCCATAAAAGAGAGAAAGAAGAGACCATTCAACCACCCCTCAATGAAAAATCTATCTCAATTCCAATTAATCTCCCTCCATACAAAGGATAAGAGAGACCATACAAGCCCCCATAATGAGATAACCTAATGCAAAGAAGCACTGAAAGCACACTTATTAAGTAACACTTGAATCCTTAATTTGGAAAGCAAGGAAAGATAACTTTGATGCTAGAAATCTTGGAATCTCTTTAGAGAAATCCTGGAAGACATGATAAAGCAACAACATACTTGATGCCATGGAACAATGGAAAACTCCCAAATTGGCACAACCCTAGAATTTGTGAAGTAACAGTTGATTGACAAATGATCTAGAACTGAAATAAAGTGCAAAGATCAAAATTGCACCCTCTTAACTGTCAAAATATCCAAATAATATCTAGGACACCCATCAAGAAAGAACTAAAATAGTGATCAACCTAGGATAGATACAAAAAAAGTGCATGGATAGCAATGTAGAGCTTCTCAATAAATTTCCAACGCTACAAGAATTGTGAAAACCAGAGATCGTGGAAAAAATTTATGAGCTCAAGAGCCAAAAATGAAGATCTGACTTCAAACAGTAATAAATGTTGAAAACAACAAAATTTTAAAAAATTACTTGTACCACTAGAAAATTCATAGTGTTAGCTTTTTGACAATATTTCATTTGAAAAGTTTCACCTTCAAGATAAAAAAATTATCACAAAATGTAAAAAGACCCTATCTAGGGCATGCATGGACTAACTAGGTGCAAAATTCAAACACCAAGGGGTTGATAAGTAGTATGCCATGTGACCACAGGTAGACTAATCAAAAAATTAAAAAGCATCACTGCTCGCCACCAATGGAGCGACACATGAGAGGAGCATGTGTGGCGTGGGGGTAGCGAGCAGAAGCCACGCCGCTTGGGGATGCCCCTCCCACCTCAAGTCATATGACTGCGAGGCCAATGCTTGAAACCACAAGCTACAACATAATAAACACTATCAATGGATGAAAATAAATTCAACAAGTAAATAAAATACAAAACAAAGTTTATTATTAATAAAACTTGTCAATACCAAAATAAATGCAATTCATATCAAGGTACTCGGTGATATGACGCAACTTGACAATGGATTGAACAAATAACACAGGTTGATGACAACAAAGTATGACCCTACATAGACTTCAAAATATGTTTGAGTATATGCCCAAAATCAATACATAATATTTTGCCAGTACTAGCAACTATAGATCTGACAACAGTGACTACCATATTGCACAAGTTGTATGGCCAAGTATAAATATGTACGATTGTATGGCCTAAAAAAAATTGCCTCACACCTCAACAAAAAGTCTCAAATTTTGATGATTTGACAATTGATCCTTAGTTTCTCAGGCCTTCCAAACGTAATGGTGAGGTTGGTTTTCACCCAAACTTCTCTAAAAAATTAGCTACCCCCCAAATCTAGCAACTCAAACTCTTCTTCAAACCCTTGTAGATCAATCCTGACTTTCTCTAATGCCCTAGACCCAATGGAGAGGTTCTCAAGACCCTAACTCACACCTAGCAAAAATTTCACACCAAGATAGGTCCCTCAAATCTAGGAAGAAATCTATAGCACTGAAGCTCTAATACCATGTAGGCGTTTATGGTCAATTCCTCAACACCCCAGGATCACCTACAAAATAAAAATAACTTCCACAAGAGAGAAATGGTAGAAATATAATGCTATCATTAAGGATGCAAGAATGCCAAAATGAATATGGCAGCCAAAATGAATATGACAATGTACATATGAAGCCTTTCTTATTATGATTAGACAAGATCATGACAAGTGTCTTAATCCTATCACATGAGACAACTAACTCATAACAACCTAGGACACAAGCATTAAATGAATGCCAACTAGATAAGATAAGTGACAACTAATGCTTAACTAGAAAGATTCCTTCCTAGGACCTAAGTGGACTTAACATGTAAATAGGCACTAGATAAGGAAAACACCTATTTACACCAATAGTAAGAGTTGGTATAGAATGCTCAATATTATGCAATATTTGGCTATGGAGATAGCCACCAAAAATATAGGAACTTCAATGAAAGTATAAGAGATACCAAACATAAGAGAATAAAATTATTACATCAAATAATTCAAATGCACAATATTAGTACAATAATATGATTCTATATGATTGATTAGATTACAATGAGATCCCCTTGGTCATATAGGACAAGGTGAGAAATAGGACAACATAAGATTATGGTGTGTATCTTAATGTTATGAATTGAGACACAAAGTGATAATTCCTTGAGAATTCCCTAAGTAAATTATTGTGAATAGGACTTAATAGGAAAATTGGTTAGGTAAAATACCATGTTCACACCAACAATCTTAAATGACTAAAATAAAGTTGAAAAAAAAAAAAAATCTATCATTTGTTATTTTCAATGTGACCAATTACAACTAATTTTTATTTGAAAGAAAAGATATTTAAGAAAATTTATGATACAAAACTAATTAGGAAACACATAATAATATTTCTAACTCATCTTACAAAAATTATAAAAATTCTAATATGCTTATCTAATCAACAAGATCATGTAAAAAAATTCTTGATGATGAGTATTAATTTAGAATTTTTAGGTGTATCCAAAAACAAAATGATAAAAGATGTAGATACACCTATGAATTTATTAAATTAGTAAGCATGAGATACATAGAAGAGTAGACATAAAATAGAATATTCATATCCCTCACAAATAAAAAGATGGAAACATTCTAAAGTAAACCAAGGCTGGAGAAATATCAAAGAGGACTACCTAAACCAGATAATTAGCCATTAAATAATATAATAATATCTTGAATCATTATTTATTGGTGGTTGTGGAGGATTAGGAGATAGAGAAGAATTAATGGCATGAGGAGGAGACTAAAAAGGGATGTGACAATGAAGAAACCTATTAGTAGAAAAAACTCTAGAGATCCTGAATGAAAAATGAGCACTGAGACCTGTGAGAATTAAGATCATGCATTAACATGAGACTGTAATTGTTTAAGAGTCTTAATTGCATTTTATGATAAACATATGCCAAGGATAGAATTTCCTAGTTGTTTGTGGTAGAAAAAATGCCAACCAAAATAGAGCTAACTAACATGTCATAATCTCCAATTTATTGGTGAAAAGAATCTAAAAAAAATCTTGAATGAATCCAAATCCAATAAATTATATAGACTTGAGATCTTGTGCTAAATCTATGATATCAAAAAGAAAACAACAAAACAACCTATAAGTATGTAGTAGCACCCTAGAAAAACTCATAATTAGGTCTTCTCCAATCACCTTTCAAATATCCCTTTTTGAAACTTGGATAGTTGATAAAAAAAACATCTACTAGCATCAAAAAATCATAGGGCCCAATTGCAAATGGCTCCCACTTCTGAGGTGATAAATACATCCCCGTATTTCTCTCAAGATCATTCATTATAAAAGTAAATTTACAGAAACATGAGAAATGCAAAGGTGAGAAGAACCAAACAAATACATAAATAAAAATATTATATCATTCAACATAGAATGGGAAATAAATTATACCACTAGCTACAAAAGGCCCAAATGTTATGAGAGCATAGCAGTAGTGGCATTAAGTTAATAAAGGGTGGAAACAAAATGATGATGAGATTATTTGCAACACATCAACATTAAATCTTTGAATTAAAAGTGTGACCACCACGTAATAATTAGAGGCAATTTATAAGACATGACTTAATTATGGATATATCACCTTGCTTTCACATATATAACTAAACCATTGGCAAGGAGACCCCAACAAAGGGGATTAAAAAGGATTGAGGGGAAATATATTTTGATTCATTCAACAAAAATTTCCTTCAAATTCTATTTTCAATTTCCATGGTAGAGTTGAAGTCCTTTGATTCTTCTAGTTGTTCAATAGCCAAGTTTTTCTAAAAATCAATAACTTTATTTTCTTCCTTATAGCAATGCCCAATTTCGTAGGATTTAAGACTATTCAAAAACCTCCAAAATAATTGCATAATATATTAAAACTTTCATTTGTTTGAATTTTATTTTGAATATCATTAATAAGCAACTATAAATCACCTTCATTTTGAATACAATTGAAATTTCCTATATTTTCTATTTGAAGGCCAATAAATAAGGCATAGGCTTTACCTTCATTATTAGTACCCATATGAATTTTATTCATTTTTTCCATCAATATTTCCCCTACATTATCCTTGATTATACACCTAGCTCGAAAAGGGCCTAGGTTTCCTTGAGAGGTACTATCAATTTTTTGTTTTACCAAAGATGATTAAAGGGGGACTAATAATAAAAAAAATTATCCATTGTGAGATTATCATCAATAATAGATTCAACAAGGGGAGTAGGTTTAATAAGAGGTCATTGGTTTAACAACTTATTGTTCCAACCAAATAAAATCTTATTCCAATTTTTACTCTTGTTTATAATGACACAACTTCCAAATATTGATTTCTCAATTTTATAAATTAAATCTTCAAATTTGACAATAGATTTTCTTAAAAAAATGTTCTTGTATTCTATCCACAAGTTCCATACGAGGAGAGAGGGTCTTACCTTCCAAGTGCAACCATATGTGGAGTCTTTTTAAAGCATTAGTTAGGCCACAAAATGCTAAAATAGAGTAAGGAAATTTCCTTTTCAACCTAGTTTAACATAGTCATTCCAACTCTATTTAACATAGCCATTTTCAAAACCTAAAGCAAAAGTTGCAATTTAGTATTATCAAAAAATACATTTAAAAGATGACAAGATGCCCAATTTATCTAGCCTTTATAGTTAAAATCCTATAATATAGAGCAAGCCATGCAAAAATGACAACTTTGGCAAGACATGCTTTGCTCCAATAGAGATCAAAGGACTAAATTTTTGAAGAAGAGGTATGAGAGAAATTTAGATAACCCTCTTTTACTATATATTTACCTAATTTTAAAATCATCCAAGAAATGTCCCCACCTTGAGAGAATAAAATAATTATTTAAGAAAGAATAATGTAGCTTTTTATTTTTGAGGGATAAGACAATCAAAAAAAATCTTCCATTTGGATTTTGAAACTAGGTTTCCTTAAGAAATTATAAGATAGTCTTTTATTTTGACCTCCAATTTTTCTTCAAAAAGTATATTACCTCCACCAAATCTTGTCTTTTATCTAATGGATTATATTGATTTCAAGAATCTTCCTAGAATAAAGTTTTTCCCATTGCAATTTTTTTATTAAAGATGGGGAAAATCACATCTCTACAAGAATTAATGAAGTTCCACATCTTGGAAACACTCAGAGTATTTGCAACCATAAAAATTCTCTCTTTATCTATCATGTCAAGATATTTGGCTTGCATAATTTTACTCCTAAAGCCAAATTTTGTGCTTTAAAACAAAGATGGGAACCACTATAATATCTAGAATTACAAAATTTGTCCCAAGACATTAGATTGTTCTTATTTCTATTAGAATATCTACTCCACAAAAATCTTCTTAATAATTTCTCTAGTTTAGTTATGACATCTATTAGGATTCTTAAAGTATACATCATATATATAGGGACTAATGTAAGGATAGCCTTAACCAATTTTATTTTACCTACCAAAGAAAGCCACTTACTCTACCAAGATGAAATATTATACTTTTTTCTCAAAACTCATTTTTGTTTCCCCCAAAAAATAAAGGGATACCCAAATATTAATAAAGTAGATTTTTTTATCTAAACCCCAAAAACCCATAAATCCCTCTTTGAATATACATGGACGTGTTTAAAAAGTAATTGGACTTATCAAAATTTATTTTATGGACTCCTATTGTGTCAAGGTAAGCTTAAATGAATTTATTGATAGTTTGTACTTTACGATAACAAAATTTCCAAACAGATGGTGTCATCAAGAAATAGAACATGAATAGTTGGGTCTAGAACCCTCATAATGTTCATGCCTATCTAATTTTTCTATCTATTTTTTTTATAAAAATTGATCTACTAATGGATTTTTCCATTAAAATTAATAAAAAAGGGAGAAATGGGATCTCCTTGTCTCATACCTTAAGAATATTTGGAAAATTTTATTGGATTTCTACTTATACTAACTAAAAATCCAACCCCATATATAGAAGAGTAAACCCATTTACACCAATCATTTGAGAAGTTAATTTTTTTTGGAACTAGCATCAAAAATCCCAACTAACCCTATCATACACTTTCATCATGTACAAAAACCTATGGTGGTGCACTACTCAGATATGAGCTCTGACACTAGTGATGATGAGGGAGATGCCTTTGTTGAAGTGCATTCTCTTCCACCATCGAAGGATGAGGATCCCAAGAAACAAAAGAACTCAAGGAACAAGAAATCCCCCCCAAAAAAGCAAGAAGACAGATTTCCTGGTTCGAGAGTTCATGGATTGGGGAGGTGAATGAAGGGGATAACACTAAATATACGAGAAAAAAATCTTTAAAATAAAAGGTGATGCAAGAGAAAAAGGTAAGGAGAAGGTTGTTGAAAAAATGACTAGAATGAACCCCTTATCTAAGATGGTCAGTGAGAAGGATGGACAAGGTACTAATAATATCCCTTATATTCTGAAGGAATTTTCCTATCTCCATGTGAATAGAGAATATATTTATGATGTCTTGGGCCTAGCAAGAGAAGGGATAATGAATCATTTCAAACTCTTAAAATGGTTATTCGTTGCAATAAACAAAATCAATATTAAAATTAGAGCCCTAGAGGAGAAAATCTCTAATGAGGAAAGGGATCAACCTAAACTTGGGGAAAATGAGGTGAAGAATAGGATTGATGACATGGATAAATCTATAAATGGTTTTAAAAGGAACTTTGAGTAAAGAATGACTAGCCTAGAGGAAAAGATATAGGACATTGATAAAAATTTGGAAAAAGTTTTGAAAATTAGTCATTGTTCCATTAAAATAACACCGAGGGAATCATAATTTTAACTGAAAAACTCAAAGAGCTGAGAGAAGAGAAAATGACTAAATTGATCCCCAAGGAGACTAGGAAAGAAAAATAGAGTAGCAAGGATAAAAGTAAGAAGTTGATGTATACCAAGACAAAAGGGCCCAGCTCTAGGACTTGTGGGAGTAAGAAGAAATCATTTGAGGAAGAAAAGAAAGAGTTAGTGAACCTTTATTGTATGAGCTATTTAATTTAAATGAATTTTCTACAAATAAAAAATAAAAATCTCACAAATAATATTCATCCACACACACAGAGAAATAACAACACAATTTCAAGGCCTCGTTGCAATGTGCAACTAGAAATTTTGGTATTATTAAATGGGGAAAATCAAGAAATTACACTTCAATCATGGATAATGGTTGTAACAAGCCATATGAAACCTCTGGAAAACATTCACAATCTGATTTGCAACAGCAAATCAAAGCCTAGAATAAAACTTCTCTCCAACACTTGCAGCTTCAAAACCACTTTCACAATCAATGTCTTCAATCTACTCAACCTTTGTTGATTTTTCCTCTATTAACACTCTCAAATCTATCAATCCAACAATGGAATCAGCATTTAGAGGTAAGCGATTCCCATCTTCTCTTCTTGTGTTTTTCCTCCCTAAAAAGCTATCTCCAAATGAAAGAAATTCAACTTTTATCTTCTCATGATTTCCTCAAATTTAATTTCAAATGCATTTCACTATCATTTTTCTTTCATTCTGTTGGGTGAAAATTATGTAATTAGCTTTTCGATAGATTACACAACTTGGACTTCAGCCACAGCTATGTGAGATGTAAATCTCTCCTCTCGAAAAGGGGAGGTGCCCTTCTTACTGCTAACAGATAGTAAAACAAACAAGTAATTACAAAATGTACACAAAACTTACGAAGTGGGGGGGGTGTGTTACATTCATCCTTCTCTCTTTTTTCAGAGAAGATGTTTACAATGCTTCACTGTTGGAAGTTCACAATTCTTGATAACCTTAAACTAACAACGAGCAGTAATACCAATACCTCTATCTTGTCAAAGCAAGGCGTAGAGATACCAAAAGTAATTAACAATAAACAAATAAAGTAAAAGGGAAAGCTCACGAAGGCACAAAGTCGTTCCGTAGCTTTATCAATGTTGGATCTGTGAAAATGTATCGTTTGTCATGTTACAAGCACAAAGTCTTCTTAGACGCAACAATTCCTCAAACAACATGAACAATTACAAGCACAAAGTCTTGTAGATCATCCAACCAAATTATCAAAGAGCATGAACAATTACAAGCACAAAGTCTTGTAGATCATTCAACAGTAGTATCCAAAGAACGTGAATAATTACAAGCACAAAGTCTTGTAGATTATTCAACCGAAAGATAAACAAAACACAAATGCAAATCTAAATAATAGATGCAACACAAAGTTTACATAAATCACTTAGAGTCCTTCAGATTTCATCACCTAATTACCACCAAATAAGATCAATTCATAAAAGTATCGAATCCAACGCAAAGTTTGGTTTGCAATCCTCTTCTTTTTTGATCGAATTTCATTCACAAAGCATGAACACAAAGTTTCACAATTTTGCTTCAAAAAGGGCAGCACTTCGTTGCAAAATACTAAAGGATAAATTTACAATAGAAATCCCTCACATTATATAGAAAGAGGGATGAGCAAAATTAGGAAACTAATTGAGGAAATCAAGGAAAGTTAGGTGAGTGATTTTAGGAGATCTCACCTAACTTTGACCAAAGTCAAAGTGTAATTTGTTTTCAAAAGATTACATCTTTGAGCTTGGTGTAATTACAATTTACAAAAAGACATTTGAAATGTCAGGAAATATTTACAAGATGCATAAAGGGATGCACCGGAAATGTCTAACATTGGAGAATAGGAGGCTGCTTCATGTTTCTTTTCCTTGGGCGCGGAAGTCTTCATATTTCCTCCTGGTCTCTTGCACAAACTTCTCATCTGGACCAATGGTGTAATCCACAATGGTGTGAATTCTCGTGATCGATCTCATGGCAGATGAGTGAACCTTCTTGCACCTGTCAAGATGCGTTTTCAGGTTATCCAATGTGAGCCTTGTATCACAAATGACATTCAGTGAGGCTTCTGAAAAGTCTGAACTGTCAATCAATTTCATGATGGATTCTTTGAAGATCTGAGATATTTCTGTGGCCGGCAGGAAGATACGATTCTCCTCAAGGAGTTGACCAAGCAACTCTTTGATACCTTTTTCAAGAATAGCACGATGTCCTTCGACATCTTCCTGTACTTGGTGGAGATCCTCCGTAAGAGATTGAATTACTTGAATTCGGTGTTTCAAAGATTCTCTTACCTCAACGAAATTTTCTTTGTCAGGAATTACCCCAACCTCCACCAATTTACTGAGCTTTACCCGTTTCATCTCCGAAAATGACAACAAGCATTTCTCCATGTCTCTACACTCCTGGGAAAGTACACTTTTCTCTTTATCAAGCTCTATGGTGAGCTTGGCCAACTTCTCGGCCAATTATAATCAGAGTGTTCAAGTTTTCTCGTCCTGACAGCAACTTCATGCAACTTAACCTGAGTGGACTCTGTGTTTTCATATTGATCTTCTTCATATAAAACTTTCACCTTAGCTGGACACACTTCATACCTTTGGAGGCAGAACTTCAACTTTCAGCCTTTATCTTTGACAGGCTTGATGAGTCCTTCTATATACTGTATTCCTATCTATACAGATGATGATCTCGGTATATACTTGGAGAAGTGGGTATATCTTGAATCCACGCTTGTGGTTGTTTCTTCGTTCTTTTTGCACTAACATCAACTGTCTGCATGTTTCCATGAGAACCCACTTATCCGAAGGATAACGTGGTAGCATGTAGGGACAACCAATGTAGCACCCTACTCTCAAGTAAGTAAATGTTGGGAATTGAAGAAATAGGCATCCAACTTTACTTACCACCTTATAAGCTTCATCAAATACTCTCCTTCTTTCAAGAGCCGGATCAAAATTGAAAAGCAAAGGCGCGAAGAAAGCATCTGCGACCCGTATGAAGTGATGAAAACTTTCCTTCAGTTCCAATTGATAGAAAAAATTGTACATAGGTACCATCATCCGATTCCCTTTTGTAGATAAACCTGGGAATTGTCTCATTACAGCCGCCGCATGCACCAGGTAAGAAGTCATATAGAATTTCAATGTGGAAGGAACATTGATCAACTGCTCATGTATTTCATCACTAATATGTTTTCCCCAGTCAATGTGCACCTTTTGTCTTCTTATAATCCTGATGTATTCATACATCCAATCATGAAAAGTGGATGATTCTGGAAAGCCTTTCACTCTGCTTAAAAATGTGATCATATCTTTGACGTCATCCTTGAAATCGCTTCACAGGAGTCCCTTTGGCCATCTAGAAACAGATTGCCTAGGCTTCTTCAACCATTGAGTATTTATTAGGTTCTTAGCCTTATTGGGATCAGCATCAAAAATGTCTTGTGCTTTTTGTATAGAAATATCAATGTATTTCTCCATATGAGGAACCTTGAAAAAAATGTCAAAGAAATCAGGGTCGAGTCTTAGAATCTCGTGCCCGAAAGAATCAATCACACTTCTAATTTCTCTGATGTAGTGAGACGCCACCTGAAGAACAAACTTTGTATTATGTGCAGCTGTAGGGAACATTGCCACCAAATGAAGGTTGTTGTTTACAATTGCTCTCATTGGATCAGGAAGAGGCTTCGTCTCTGTTTGCTTTGCAAAATCAACCAAGTCCTGATGACCAACCTCCGTGTCTTTTATCTCTTCCACCTTGGAGACCACTATGGTCGGCAAATAGACACCTTGATATTTGTACTTCATTTTGCCTTTTTCTTTTGAAGAAGACGATGGTTTACTGGCAGTCATCAAAAACAACTGGAACTTTGATCACTCTGACTTTGAAGATCTTTGAAAAGAGACTGCAAGGTGTTGAGCCAGAACAAACATTAGTCGTTAGGTAGCATGGGAATGCACGAAATGAGCAACAATGATGGGAAAACGTGGAGCAGATGACAAGGCATGCAAAACGATGCACAAAACGGAAGGAACAAGGTTCAGGAGAGAAATGGACAGAAATGAAGCTTATCTGGAAAAAGATTGTAAAAAGTGTAAGGGCGCTAAAATTCAAGGCCCTTACATTTTTGGAGATTTTAGTTTTGATGCAGGGGCGCTAAAAAATAGCACTCCTACATTTCTCAGAGTTAGAATTTATTTCAACATGTTCAACATGTCAAGGCACTAAAATTTAGCGCTTCTGCATCTAAGGCATATTTTGGTAAACCAGATGTAACGGTGCATGAAAACGGCGCTCGGGGTTGGCAAAGTGTTTGTTTGTATGGAATTGTAATTTAAATTTGTTTCATCACCATTGTATTTTCAAGGGAACCATTCTTACAAAACAAGAGATTCCCTAATGTTCGCATCAGAACATTATAGAAAGGGCGACAAGGAAAGAAGTTAGCACAAAAATGTTGGAGTGAAAAGCAAGAGGAATGGATTGAAAAAAGAGTTCCATTGCATGAGGGTAAGAGGAGAAAGCCATGCAGAAACGCCATGGAAGGGAGGCAAGTAAAGAATACGCAAGATCAAAACGCGAATGAAGAGAAAGAAAAACGCATGGGAATAAAAACGTAGGAAAAACGCATGTGTAAATCTTATAACACATACAAATAAATGAAAGAAAAAGGAGAGGAAGCAAGGGTAATCGACTTACCAAGATGAAACGCAAAGATTGTTGGAGAGGAATGTCGAAATTCTCAAAAACGTGTTTGCAGCTTGAGAAGAAACTCGCCTAGCAAGAAGAAAAGAAGAACAAAGACCATAAACAATGAAAATGGTGAACTAAAACACTTTTAAGTGAACGAGAAAAATGAAAACCTAACTCAAGTCGAGCAATAAATTTAGGCACGAAAAGTGGCACAATTGATGAAAAATGTGAAAAGCATGAAGAAACGCGTCAGGGCTAGAAAAAGTTTAAGTGTCAGGAAAAAGTGTAATAGCACTAAAATTCAACGCTATTACACTTTTTAGAAAGTTCACTTTTATGCAGGGGCGCTAAAAATTAGCGCCCCTGCACTTTTCATACTTAGCCAAAATTTGGCTTGAGAGTAGGAGCGCACTTTTTCAGTGCAACTGCATTTTTCGCAATTCACTAAGTATGAACAGTGAGACTTCGTGAAAGGGCTCGATTCGAATGTCTTTGCAAGCCGAACATGGGGGGATGCTCGAATTGACTATTCGAGGCTTTGGAACGAATTTCGAGGTGGCTTGAAAATCACTTCGTTATGCGTACTTGAACATCACGAATCCTAGGAAACAGACAAGTTTCGTAGGGGGTTATCCGTGGAACGAGCGCTGCTAGATTCCATGATAACAGCTGGCTCCTACTGGGGATCTTCCTTCGGTTGTTCTTTGAAAAGAATGAAGGAAGAAGAATTCCAGAATTCAAGTGCCTTTATCCATCCATTGGGCTTAGAGTCAAGCGACGACGACAACAAAAACTAAAATGTAAAGACTCAAAAGGACTTAAAAATAAAAAGTATTTACATACCAACGCCAACTTCTTTACTGTGTAAAGTGCTTGAGATGTTGCCCACTGTGAGGAAGGGAAAATGGCGTTCCATCTCCGTATGCTAACAAGAAAATGTTTTCACCATGCAACTGATGTATTTGGAAAGGTCCTATCCACAGTGAGTCAAATTTCCCATGCATACCCTTTGGTTCTCTTCGTTTGTCCCACAGGAGAACGAGGTCACCAATTTGAAATTCTCGAGACTTAGCTTTTTTGTCAAACAACTTCTTCACTTGGTTTTGGTGTTCTGTGATGCGGTCAGCCACTTGAACCCGATTCTCCTCCAATTTGGAGAGATACATAATGCGCTTATCAACAGAGTTGTCAAAAGTCTCATCTTCAATGGCCTTAGCCAGCTTGAGGGCTGGTAATTCCAAGGTTATAGGAATCTCGGCATTCAACCCATACAAGAGTTGAAAAGGAGACATGTCGATTGCTTGCTTCAGAGTTATTATGTCTGCCCACAAAGCGTCAAACAAAGCCTTGTGCCACAAACGTTGATTCTCGTCCACCAGCTTGCGGATTATAGTCACCAGATTCTTGTTGCTAGATTCCGCCTGATCATTACCCTGCGAATAATAGTCAGAAGAATGTGACAAGGTTATACCGTGTTCAAAACAAAACTCAGTAATCTCGTTTGATGAGAAGGCGGGAGCGTTGTCAGCAACAATCTTGTTCGGCACACCGAATCTGGAAATAATGCTTTCTTTTAAGAAACTGCATACTACCTCTAAAGTAGCACGCTTGGTTGGTATCACTTCCAACCATTTGGTGAAATAGTCCATAGCAGTTAAAACGTAGATATGTCCAGCACTTGATGATGGATTAACTGCACCTATGAAATCAATGCCCCATTGCTGGAAAGGTTCTTCAATCACAACAGGTTTTAATGGCAAAGATGCCAACCTGGGAAGGCCAACAAACTGTTGGCACAATTCACACATATGCACCCAAGAGTACGTGTCCTGAAAAAGTGTGGGCCAGTAATACTTCGCTCTCAGGATTTTGTGAGTGGTTACTGGTGCTGAGAAATGCCCACCACATGCCAAATCATGATAAGATTTCAGCAACTTTTGTTGTTGTTCTTTATCAACACATCTGAGAAATGTCCCGTCCATTGCACGCTTATACAAGTCATTGTCCCATAAGAAAAAATTAGCTGATTTCAGCTTGATGGTTCTCTTTTCCTTTGGAGTCAAGTGATTAGGGAATTCTCCATATGTTAGGAAGTGAGCGATGTTGGAATACCATTCGTCAGTGGTGCTAACAAATAGTACCATTGGAAGTGTACTGGGATCAACCTCCTCTTCGTCTGAAACTTCTTCATCCTCTGAAATTTCTTCATCTGGATTATTTTCTGCAATAAGCTGACAAAGGCTACGTCCACATATCAACTTAGTGGGTTTAATCTCCAGATCATATTCCTGGATCTTGGCAATCCAATTGCCTCTTTTTGTTCCAAATTCCTGTTGTGTTAGGATGAATTTAATAGTCGAATCTGGGATGAGAACTTTCACATGACTGTTTAGAATGTAGAACCGAAAATTCTTGACGGCTTTTACAACTGCAAAAGCGTGCTTCTCCATCTGAGAATATTTCAATTCATAATTCTTCAGGGGGCAGCTCATGAATGCAATGGGGGATTCAAAGCCTTCATCATTTTCCTGTGCCAAAATTGTTGATAGCGTATGATCGGAAGCATAACTGTACATAACAAAATATTTGGTGTAGTTAGGGCAAACCAACACAGGTGCATGAGCAATGGCCTCCTTGATGTCATCGAACGCTTCTTTTCCTTCTGCCGTCCAATGGAATGTAGCGTTACCCTTCATCATATTCACAATATGACGGGTCTTTTCAGCAAAGTCTGGAAGAAACCTCCTTAAGAAGTTTACTTTGTCGAAGAAAGAATGAACAGCTTTCTTGCTTGATGGAAAAGCGAGAGATTTAATTCCATTGACTCTTTCCAAGTTGATTTTGATTCCTTCTGCAGATACAACGTGACCAAGAAGTTTACCTTCTGTCACCCCAAAAGTTGACTTTTTGGGATTTAGGGAAATACCGTGCTGACGGCATCTCTCAAGAGTTTGCCTCAAGTGGTAGTATTGTTCATGACGTTGCTTAGAGAAAACTGTGAGATCGTCAAGATACACCACAATGAACTTTCCCATCACGTCGCAGAAAGCGAGATCCATGGCACGTTGGAATGTAGCGCCAGCGTTAATCAAACCAAACGGCATCCTGCAATATGCAAAGGTTCCCCATGGCGTTGTGAAAGCAGTTTTGTGTTGGTCGCTTGAATTAACTTCAATTTAATTATAACCGGAAAATTTGTCTAGCATGGAGAGCATCTCAGATCCAGTTACATTTTGTAGAACTTGATCCATCACTGGAAGTGGGTAATTGTCTTTGAGAGACAATTGATTTAGATTTTTGAAATCTACACAAATGCGTATTTCACCATTCTTCTTACGAACGGGGATGATATTGGCTATCCACATTGAATGATGGATAGGGAATATTATCCGTGCATTCAACATCTTTTGAACTTCCACCAAAATCGTTCCAGAGATCTTGGGATTGTACTGCCTCTGCTTTTGTTTGTAAGGAAAAGCTCCAACCTTGAGAGGAATATCATGTTGCACTTCTTTAGGTCGAAATGATTTTAGATCTTCATATGAATATGCCAAGACATCAATATACTCCTGTAGTAGCTGAGCAAACTGTCTTCTGTCTTCGGTCGTGCAACATTTTCCAATGTTGACCATCTTAGGATTGGCTTCAGTTCCTAAATTAATCTGTTCCACTTCATTAGACGAGTCAGAATCTGAGAGTTGCTTCTTCACGTGGCGATCATGCTTGTCAAAAAGCTTTTCCAAGGATACCAATCCTTTGGGAATCTTATTCCCTTTGAGTTGCAAATATTCCTCACCCGTGACAGGATCTATATTAGACACAGATTCTTGGGGCGGAGAATCGCTGCCCTCAAAATACAACTCATCAAAATTCTCTGCTTTCTCGAGAAAGGCAATGATTTGATGATCGTCATTGAAAACTTGCCAGTTTTTTGAATTGTTAGGGGCACTTGGGTGGAAAACCAACTCTATGGTGTAGGTAGAACCTTGAAAGTCTTTGTGTGGCACCAAGAGCATGGCAGAGATTGCGAGGGAATCAACTCTAGTATTGTATTCTCTGGGAACAACAAAGATATCAAAAGCTTCAAATTCCTCAACGGAATCCCATACTAGATTACGATAATTCCTGAGTCTATCATTCTTTGTTTGATAGAGATTTCTTACTTGACATACTATCAGCTCGGCATCACCTTGTGCATGAAGATTTTTTATACCTTTCTTCAGCGCAACTTGCATTCCCAACAACAGGGCTTCATACTCAGCAGTGTTATTGGTGTTATCAAACTGCAACTTGAAGGAGAAAGGGAAAAACTTTCATGTTGGCGAAATGAAAACCATTCCTGCTCTAGAGCCGGTCAAAGAGCAGCTACCATCAAACTCGAGCAACCAGACACCGTTGGGATCACCAATGCTAACAGTGTCGAAGTCCAAAGCTTCATCATCTGATGAAGATTCATGGTCGGAGATAGACAAATCACCTGATGATGTCTCATTTGAAGTGGAAGAAATATCATCATTTTCTAACTCATTTTGAGTCAAGGATTCTCCTACCTCATTCGTCTGTAGATAGTAAGTTGCCATGCCTGAGGATTCGAACAAAATCTGAGCTCTGGGGTCATCTGACTTGGCAACTGAAAACTTTGATTCTTTTTCAGGAATCAGCTTTTGCATCACACCTTTTACTGGTATTCTTGCTTTGGACATATCCATACTTAGTTCTCCTCCAACATCTTTGCAGAAATTGTGTCCAAGGAGGATACCATAGGAAGTTGGTTCATCGGCCACGAGGACCGTCATTTTTATCTTCTTCTCCAAGTATGCGGTGAATGCGTATTGCGCATCTTTGATCTGGCCGATTAATGGCACTTGTTTATTCTCCATGGAAAAGCAATGGCTGAAAGTTTTGGTCATTTCAAGGCCTAAAGCAGTAGCTACCTTGGCGGGCATCACATTGTCGGATGCACCAGAGTCTATGACACAGTTACTCAGCTTGAAACCATTTACGAGTAGGGAGATGAAAAATGGATCAATGCGTTCAGAAGCGGTGGGAGGATTAGATACAAGGTTACTCTGTGATATCTTGGGTTTAGGAGTAACTGGGATGTCAGGAGGTGTATCTTGACTTGGGGAAATTCTTTTATCATTGACGAACTTGACAAGCCTATCAAATTGGTCGGGGTTGGCTTTGAGGTATTCAGCCTCGGACATTTGAACCTTTGTTTTCTTGGCATGGTCAATAATGTCGAAAGCCTGGAAAGAACTTTGTAGGTTGGAAGTCGTAACTTCATTGATTGGTTTCACAAAAGGTACACTGGTCTTTGGAACAAGAGGATTAGCTTTAGGAATAACGGGAGTTGATGAAGGAGAGTGAGGTGCACTTGCTTGTGGATTTGTTGCTTTCTTAGGTTGCCAAGGGAGGGGAGATCCTCTTTTAGCAATCGTTACTGGCGGCTTCTCTTTTTCTGGAACAGCGGCAGCTTGAGCTTTATCAAGCTGATTTTGTTGATGCCGCGTAAAAACAGCGTAAGTGTCAGTCACCAAGTCGTCTTCTTCTTCTTCTTCTTCCATCATTTGCAAATAGCTAATCTTGGAGTCGCCAGCCGGTTCAGTTTCTTCTTCTTGGAAGAAATCGACATTTTCTTCTTCAGGGTATTCAGGTTGCGCATAATCATCTTGTTCAGTCTCATAGTACCCCACAGCATTGTTAGCAGGCGGGGCTTCCAGAGCAAGCCTTCCTAGAGGTGCTGGGAGATGGTTCTGATTTTTGTTGCCAGCATAATTAGCGAAAGTCCTCCTAGGGATGTCCTTGTAGTTGTTACTGTTGTTGTTGTTTGAAACTTGTTTCTTAAGAGACAACACTTCATTTGCCAACCTTTGGACCATGGGATCTGTGAAATTTGAGCTGGCACTGGGAGTACTAACATTGGATGTCGAAGACCCTGAGGCTTGCATCCTTTTATTTTCGTTAGTTCCCATCCTGATTTCTCCAACAAGGATCATGTCATCCTCCAGACTGGTAGCCAATTGCTGGGCTGCTTCAACATTAACAAGATTTTCCCTACGTAAGTAGAAACTCACCTTAGGTAGTTGAGTGTTGATGAAGAAGCACTTTAGGTTATGATCTGTTGGTCTTGCATTATTCGGGATCCGCGTCACCAATTTATTGAATTTTGCCACAAACTCGCACATAGGCTCATGAGCTTTCTTTACGCATGGTGTGAGCTGCGCCAATAGAGCATGTGATCTTCAGTAGGTTTAAATCTTTCTTCGAATTTAGTGCGAAGAGTGGCCCAATCGATGACAGAGGTGTTAGGAAGAGTAAAGAACCATTCGGCTGCAACCCCTTGAAGGGATTCAATGAACAATTTTACAGAAACATCTTCGTGTTCAATGCCAAGAATGCCACAAACTATGTAGAATGCGGATATGTGCTAATCGGGGTGTTGTTTTCCATCACCTTGGAATTTTGGGAGATGCTTCCTGGATATGCGTGGCAGTTCATGCAAAGGTGCAGCCAAGTGGAGGGGACCAAAAGCATTTCCCCATGGTCCTGTAGGTGGTGTGGCCATGACTGGTTACACAACAGGTACTTGAACAGGACGTCTGCAGTAAACAGACCAAACACTTGCGAGAGGAGATCTTTGGCTACGTGGAGGGTAGCTTATAGCACGTTGCAGTGGTGACCTTACTCATGGGAGAGTAAATGGAAAGTCGTGTTGCAACAACTCTTCAAAAAGTGGATTTTTTACTCCTTGAGCCCTCAATCCTCGGGTATATATCCAGTCCACAAGAATGTAGATCTGAATACGATGGATGTTACAGAGTTAATGATATACAAAAGAACAGTAAGAAAAAGGAAACTTATCTAATTCAATCAAAAGTGTGAGGCTCAGATTGCGTATGTCGTTTCCCCAGCGGATTCGCCAAAAAAATGTTGGGTGAAAATTATGTAATCAACTTTTCGATAGATTACACAACTTGGACTTCAGCCACAGCTATGTGAGATGTAAATCTCTCCTCTCGGAAAGGGGAGGCGCCCTTCTTACTGCTAATAGAAGCGATAGTAAAACAAACAAGTAATTACAAAATGTACACAAAACTTACGAAGTGGGGGGGTGTGTTACATTCATCCTTCTCTCTTTTTTCAGAGAAGATGTTTACAATGCTTCACTGTTGGAAATTCACAATTCTTGATAACCTTAAACTAACAACGAGCAGTAATACCAATACCTCTATCTTGTCAAAGCAAGGCGTAGAGATACTAGAAGTAATTAGCAATAAACAAATAAAGTAAAAGGGAAAGCTCACGAAGGCACAAAGTCATTCCGTAGCTTTATCAATGTTGGATCTGTGAAAATGTATCGTTTGTCACGTTAGAAGCACAAAGTCTTCTTAGACGTAGCAATTCCTCGAACAGCATGAACAATTACAAGCACAAAGTCTTGTAAATCATCCAACCAAATTATCAAAGAGCATGAACAATTACAAGCACAAAGTCTTGTAGATCATTCAACAGTAGTATCCAAAGAACGTGAATAATTACAAGCACAAAGTCTTGTAGATTATTCAACCGAAAGATAAACAAAACACAAATGTAAATCTAAATAATAGATGCAACACAAAGTTTACATAAATCACTTAGAGTCCTTCAGATTTCATCACCTAATTACCACCAAATAAGATCAATTCATAAAAGTATCGAATCCAACACAAAGTTTGGTTTACAATCCTCTTCTTTATTGATCGAATTTCATTCACAAAGCATGAACACAAAGTTTCACAATTTTGCTTCAAAAAGGGTAGCACTTCATTGCAAAATACTAAAGGATAAATTTACAATAGAAATCCCTCACATTATATAGAAAGAGGGATGAGCAATTTTAGGAAACTAATTGAGGAAATCAAGGAAAGTTAGGTGAGTGATTTTAGGAGATCTCACCTAACTTTGACAAAAGTCAAAGTGTAATTTGTTTTCAAAAGATTACATCTTCGAGCTTGGTGTAATTACAATTTACAAAAAGACATTTGAAATGTCAGGAAATATTTACAAGATGCATAAAGGGATGCACCGGAAATGTCTAACACTGGAGAATAGAAGGCTGCTTCATGTTTCTTTGCCTTGGGCGCGGAAGTCTTCATATTTCCTCCTGGTCTCTTGCACAAACTTCTCATTTGGACCAACGGTGTAATCCACAATGGTGTGAATTATCGTGATCGATCTCATGGCAGATGAGTGAACCTTCTTGCACCTGTCAAGATGCATTTTTAGGTTATCCAATGTGAGCCTTGTATCACAAATGACATTCAATGAGGCTTCTGAAAATTCTGAACTGTCAATCAATTTCATGATGGCTTCTTTGAAGATCTGAGATATTTTTGTGGCCGGCAGGAAGATACGATTCTCCTCAAGCAGTTGATCGGGAAACTCTTTGATACCTTTTTCAAGAATAGCACGATGTCCTTCGACATCTTCCTGTACTTGGTGGAGATTCTCCGTAAGAGATTGAATTACTTGAATTTGGTGTTTCAAAGATTCTCTTACCTCAACAAACTTTTCTTTGTCAGGAATTACCCCAACCTCCACCAATTTACTGAGCTTTACCCGTTTCATCTCCGACCATGACAACAGGCATTTCTCCATGTCTCTGCGCTCCTGGGAAAGTACACTTTTCTCTTTATCAAGCTCTGTGGTGAGCTTGGCCAACAAGGTAGTTTTCTCGTCCACAGCAATTATAATCTGAGATCTGTGTTCAATGATCTTCTCAACAAAATCATACAACACTCTGCCTTTGGAGGCAAACTTCTCAGCTTTCTTGACAGCCGGGTCTTCAATACTTACCACTATCAGTGGTTCTGCATTACTTGGAGAACCTGCAAGTCTCTTTACAACAGTCGCATAATGCTCTGCCCTCTGTTTGTACATATTGCGAGCTTGCTCTACTTTATCCAGTCTTCCAGCCAAGATATCCAAAGTGACTTGTGCATCGGCCTTTGCACTTTCATTGGTAACCTTGCCAAGCTGGACCTTTGTCACCGTGTAGTCTTCCATATTGACATCACCTTCTTCATGCGGTGGTATGCCAATCTCTACATACTTGTGGCCAGACTTATCAACGTTCAATCTTGAGTATACTTTTTCCTTTTTCTTCCCTTTAGCCTTTGGAAGGACTATCTCTTTGAGGTCGAGCTCCTCTGGAGAAATCATTTTCTTTTTACGCTTCGACACTTGAGATATTAGCCAAGGGGGAAGAAAGGAGGTGTGAACTTCTGGATTGATTGTCAATTCAGCCTAGATGTCCTCAAAACGGTACTTGTGATGATGACCCTTTTGCAATCTTTTTCTGACATCTTGGTAATCAAAATCAAACCTATACCTGTAGGTCTTGATTGTCATGATCTGCATTTCAGCATAAACAGACTTAGCCTTTTGTGCAGTAGGGATAGTATATCGGCCAATGGTCAGTGGGAACTTGAATCCAAGCTTGTGGTTGTTTCTTCGTTCTTTTTGCACTGACATCAACTGTCTGCATGTTTCCATGAGAACCCACTTATCCGAAGGATAACATGGTAGCATGTAGGGACAACCAATGTAGCACCCTACTCTCAAGTAAGTAAATGTTGGGAATTGAAGAAATAGGCATCCAACTTTACTTACCACCTTATAAGCTTCATCAGATACTCTCCTTCTTTCAAGAGCCAGATCAAAATTGAAAAGCAAAGGCGCGAAGAAAGCATTTATGACCCATCTGAAGTGATGAAAACTTTCCTTCAGTTCCAATTGATAGAAAAATCTATACACAGGTACCATCATCTGATTCCCTTTTGTAGATAAACCTGGGAATTGTCTCATTACAGCGGCCGCATACACCAGGTAAGAATTCAAATAGAATTTCAATGTGGAAGGAACATTGATCAACTGCTCATGTATTTCATCACTGATCTGTTTGCCCTAGTCAATGTGCACCTTTTGTCTTCTTATAATCCTGATGTATTCATACATCCAATCGTGAAAAGTGGACGATTCTGGCAAGCCTTTCACTCTGCTTAAAAATGTGATCATATCTTTGACGTCATCCTTGAAATCGCTTCGCAAGAGTCCCTTCGGCCATCTAGAAACAGATTGCCTAGGCTTCTTCAACCATTGAGTATTTATTAGGTTCTTAGCCTTATTGGGATCAGCGTCAAAAACCTCTTGTGCTTTTTGTATAGAAATATCAATGTATTTCTCCATATGAGGAACCTTGAAAACAATGTCAAAGAAATCAGGGTCGAGTCTCAGAATCTCGTGCCCGGAAGAATCGATCACACTTCTACTTTCTCTGATGTAGTGAGACGCCACCTGAAGAACAAACTCTGTATTATGTGCAACTGTAGGGAACATTGCCACCAAATGAAGGTTTCTGTGTACAATTGCTCTCATTGGATCAGGAAGAGGCTTCGTCTCTGTTTGCTTTTCAAAATCAACCAAGTCCTGATGACCAACCTCCGTGTCTTTTATCTCTTCCACCTTGGAGACCACTACGGTCGGCGGATAGACACCTTGATATTTGTACTTCATTTTTCCTTTTGCTTTTGAAGAAGATGGCGGTTTACTGGCAGTCATCAAAAACAACTTGAACTTTGATCACTCTGACTTTGAAGATCTTTGAAAAGAGACTGCAAGGTGTTGAGCCAGAACAAACATTAGTCGTTAGGTAGCATGGGAATGCGCGAAACGAGCAACGATGATGGGAAAGCGTGGAGCGGATGACAAGGCACACAAAACGATGCACAAAATGGAAGGAACAAGGTTCAGGAGAGAAATGGACAGAAATGAAGCTTATCTGGAAAAAGATTGTAAAAAGTGTAAGGGCGCTAAAATTCAGCGCCCTTACATTTTTGGAGATTTCAGTTTTGATGCAGGGGCGCTAAAAAATAGCGCTCCTACATTTCTCAGAGTTAGAATTTATTTCAACATGTTCAACATGTCAAGGCGCTAAAATTTAGCGCTTCTGCATCTGAGACATATTTGGTAAAACAGATGTAACGGTGCATGAAAACGGCGCTCGGGGTTGGCAAAGTGTTTGTTTGTATGGAATTGTAATTTAAATTCATTTCATCACCATTGTATTTTCAAGGGAACCATTCTTACAAAACAAGAGATTCCCTAATGTTCGCATCAGAACATTATAGAAAGGGCGACAAGGAAAGAAGTTAGCACAAAAACATTGGAGTGAAAAGCAAGAGGAATGCGTTGAAAACAAAACGCAAGAGTTCCATTGCGTGAGGGTAAGAGGAGAAAGCCACGCAGAAACGCCATGGAAGGGAGGCAAGTAAAGAATACGCAAGATCAAAACGCGAATGAAGAGAAAGAAAAACGCGTGGGAATAAAAACGTAGGAAAAACGCATGTGTAAATCTTAGAACACATACAAAGAAACGAAAGAAAAAGGAGAGGAAGCAAGGGTAATCGACTTACCAAGATGAAACGCAAAGATTGCTGGAGAGGAATGTCGAAATTCTCAAAAACGTGTTTGCAGCTTGAGAAGAAACTCGCCCAGCAAGAAGAAAAGAAGAACAAAGACCATAAACAATGAAAATGGCGAACTAAAACACTTTTAAGTGAAAGAGAAAAATGAAAACCTAACTCAAGTCGAGCAATAAATTTAGGCACGAAAAGTGGCACGATTGATGAAAAATGCGAAAAGCATGAAGAAACGCACCAAGGCCAGAAAAAGTTTAAGTGTCAGGAAAAAGTGTAATAGCGCTAAAATTCAACGCTATTACACTTTTTAGAAAGTTCACTTTTATGCAAGGGCGCTAAAAATTAGCGCCCCTGCACTTTTCATACTTAGCCAAAATTTGGCTTGAGAGCAGGAGCGCACTTTTTCAGTGCAACTGCATTTTTCGCAATTCGCTAAGTACGAACAGTGAGACTTCGTGAAAGGGCTCGTTTCGAAGGTCTTCACGAGGCAAACATGGGGGGATGCTCGAATTGACTATTCGAGGCTTTGGAATGCATTTTGAGGTGGCTTGAAAATCACTTCGTTATGCGTACTTGAACATCACGAATCCTAGGAAACGAACAAGTTTCGTAGGGGGGTTATCTGTGGAACAAGTGCTGCTAGATTCCGTGATAACACATTCCAAACACCTCAGGAAAATCAACACCCCACCTCTAGGAAGGGAAAATAAAATGCAATTTAATATTCAAGCTTGAATAAAATATGTATTTTAATCCTCTAGACTTAGACAAAATACCTTATGGGCTTTAAATGACTTTCATGCTTTCTCAAATAAAGCAAAAAAGCATATTCCTCAACCTGGGCACCCACCTCATGGGTTCTTATTTTTTAGGAGCTATGAGAATTCAAAATGGGAGTTACAAATGGTTTTAATAACTCCCAAAAACCAACAACATTAATTGCTTTTTCTACTTTTTTAGTTTTTAAAACATATTCTCCATGATTCCCTTTCACCAATTTGACCCAAATTGAAATCAAACTCAAATTCAAATTTTCCCACATTACAATATTACAACAAAATATAAATTTCAATCATCAAGCATGAAATCCAACACATCAAAATTGCAAAATTCAAAAATGACACCTCCAAGTTGACATAGGATTCCACTAAGCCATGGATGCTCCTGCATTAGACACCCATGGTAGAAGAAAATGTTTCATGAGTGAAACTCATAAACATTTGTATACTTTGTGTCTATCTTGGATCCACCTCTGCTCCTTGTTCACTGGAAATTTTTTGTTCCTCTCATCTTGCAACTTTACATTAGTATTCCCTTTCATCTTCCCTCCTTTTCTCATCCCCATGAAATACAAATTACCAAACTCTACCTCCCACCAATGTGCTTTATCAAAATGAAACAAATCAATTGTATCCATACCTTCTTCAACACAACATGTGTCTCATATTACCTTTCTTGTTGCTACACCTTCTATTCTTCCTTTTGCCTTGTCTTCAATGCAACTTGCCACTCTATTAGTGTCTTTAGAAAGACACTCTATTTCTGCAAACTGATTTTCTACACCCAAAACAATGTCAGAATGATATTTGTGTAACTCATCATCCACCTTCTGCAACAAGTAATCAAGTTCTTCTATCAAGGAATTTTCACCTTTGTCATTCTCAAACAAGAAATCATCAACAATTCCCAACTTCACATTCACATCTTGCTCATCACTCTCACCTATCTCCAACACATCTACTGTTGCAACTACATCTTTATTCTCATCATAGGAAGTATAAAAATCAGAATTTACCTCATTACCTTTGGCTGCAACCTTTGTGTTAGCTAAAATTTTCTCATTCCTCTCTCCTACAATTTCTTCCAATTGCATTAGCAAATCATCCTCCTCACCTTCATCCTTTTCCTCTAACTATTTCAAATCACTAACCAAAATAATTCCAACCTTGCTATATACCTTGCCTCCTCTCTCATCCAATGGCTTCAACTTATGATGAACTCCATCCTTTGTCAAACTATAAGTGTTCGCACATCCATCGTGCACTACTTTCTCGTCAAACTGCCACAATCTACCCAACAACAAATGACAAACATCCATGTTCATAACATCACGTAATACTTCATCATAATAACTTCCAATCTTAAATCTTACCACACATTGTTCATTTACCAACACTTTGTGATCATCCTGCAACCATGAGATCCTATACGGGTGTGGGTGCCTCTTTCTCTCCAATTGCAACTTCTCAACCATCTCTGTAGAAACAATATTATCAATACTACCACCATCAATAATGACTTTACAAACTTTACCTTTGCATTTGCATCTTGTATGAAACAATTTCCTCCTCTAAATGGGTTCACTATTTTCATTCATCAAAACTCTCATCATCACCAGGCTTCACCATCTTCTGCTTCTTCAAAATGTGTTGAATTTTCATCTTCTCCATTTATGTTTGTTGCACTATTCCGATTCACAGTTCTTCTTCTTGGTCTTTCCTCTTCATGAGGACACTCAAATGATGTGTGCCCCTCTTCTCCACACTTGAAACACGTTATCTTAAAATTTCCTCTTTGAAATCCCCTACCTGATCTTTCTCTTCCTCTAAATTTTTTATCACAAGGCTTGCTTGAGTTTTCATATCTTTCATCATTGCTTCCCTTAATGTCTCTAATTTGTTCTTCATCCTTTTTTTGCTACACATAAGCGCTATCCCTTCCCCTTTTTTTATTCTCAAACCTCTTGTTTGTCCTTTTTTCTATCTTCAATGCTATTTGATAAACATCTTCCATTGTCACAACTCTAACTAGTGTCATCTCTTCTTGAATACTTGATCTTAACTTGTTTATGTATCTTGCAACGTTTTCCTTGGTTTCCTCTGAATGTCCAATCCTTATAAGAATTATGTGAAAATCTTCTATGTACTCCTTTATTGTCTTGCTTCCTTGCTTCAAGCTTTGCATCTTTTTAAGCAATTCCATCTCATAGTCTACTAGAATGAATTGCCTCTTCATTTTCTCTACCATTTTATCCCATCTTGTAATCTTCTCTTTTCCTTTTCTTCCTCTTTCCAGCTGAATTTATCTTCACCAAATTGAAGTATGTCCCTTCAATTTTGTCTTGGAAAACCTTACTCGGTTTGGGTCTCCAACTTCCTCAAATTCAAAATAATCTTCCATATCATTTATCCAATCTATCAGTTCTTCTAGATTCAAACTCCCATTAAAGGTAGGAACATCAATACTTGGTTTTTTTCCCATTTTTGTTAAAACCATTAATAATGGATCCCTTGCAATTGCTGCAACTTCCTCTCTTTGCTCAGTATTTAAACTAGCATTCTCTGTGTTCACATTTTCTTCACCATCACTTCTTGGGTCTCTCATTCTTACAAATCCTCTCCTTATCTCATTTTGCAAAGTTTCAACCTGCCTTCTCAAGGCTCTAAAATTATCCTCTTACAAAATTATCTCCTCTTCCTCTTCCTCTACCATGATGGGCTCCTCTCCCATCCAATTTTTTTTAACACCCACAACACAGTCTTGGTGCAACTACCTCTCTTCGGTGGTCTATTACACACTCAAGATCTTGATGCTTTGATACCACTAATGCATGAGCTATTTAATTTAAATGAATTTTCTGCAAATAAAAATTAAAAAGCTCACAAATAATATTCATCCACACACAGAGAAATAACAAAACAATTTCAAGCTCTGGTTGCAATGTGCAACTAGCAATTTTTGTATTATTGAATGGGGAAAATTAAGAAATTACACTCCAGTCATGGATAAAGGCTGTAACAAGCCACATAAAACCTCTAGCAAACATTCACAATCTGATTTGCAACAACAAATCAAAGCATGGAATCAATCTTCTCTCCAACACTTATAGCTTCAAAACCACTTTCACAATCAATGTCTACAATCTGCTCAACCTGTATTGATTTTTCCTCTATCAACACTCTCAAATCTTTCAATCCAACAATGGAATCACCATCTGAAGGTAAGTAATTCCATTCTTCTCTTCCTGTGTTTTTCCTCCCTAAAAAACTATCTCCAAATGAAAGAAAATCAACTTTTATCTTCTCATGCTTTCCTCGAATGTTATTTCAAATACATTTCATTGTCATTTTGTTTTCATTCCAAACACCTCAAGAAAATCAGCGCCCCACCTCCAAGAAGAGTACATAAAATGCAATTTAATATTCAATCTTGAATAAAATATGTATTTTAATCCTCCATACTTAGACAAAATACATTATGGGCTTTAAATGGCTTTCATGATTTCTCACATAAAGAAAAAAAGTAGATTCCTCAACCTAGGCACCCACATCCTAGGTTCCTATTTTTTAGGAGTTGTGAGAATTCAAAATTGGAGTTACAAGTTGTCTTAATGACTCCCAAAAACCAACACCATTAATTACTTTTTCTACTTTTTTCAAATTTTAAAACATATTCTCCATGATTCCCTTTCACCAATTTGACCCAAATTGAAATCAAACTCAAAGTCAAATTTTCCCACATTACAAGATCACAACAAAATATGAATTTCAATCATCAAGCATGAAATCCAACACATCAAAATTGTAAATTCAAAAATGACACCTCCAAGTTGACACAAGATTGCACTAAGCCATGGATGCTCCTACATCAACCTTGTTAATCTTCATCAAAACTTCTACAATTAGGAACTACAAGCTGTTGACACTCTGAAGAAGATGAAGATGAAGTTTCTCTTTGTTGTTTTTTTAGCTATGATTTATCTTGTAGCAGTATTTTGTATGTAGGGTTTCAGATCCCTACAAAACCTATTTTACGTATTAATCAAAAACATTTTAATGTTGCTTTTGAAAACTTAAAACAAGCCATAACTAGTGGTATGATCTTACCTAAGTTAGAACTTAATAAATCCTTCATTTTATATATCAATGTCATTAATAAATCCATAGATATTGAAATCTCTCAATATTTTGATCAAAAAGAAAAACCTATTTATTATTTCACTAAAATTTTGAAGGATTTTGAAACAAGGGTTCCTTGAAAAATTTGCACTATCCTTAGTTTCAACACTTGTCAAATACAAATATCTCTTGATGGGTAATAAAGTGATTATGTGCTCAAATGTGTCTGTCTTATCTCACCCCCCTTGGTGGCCTTTTATTGATGGAAGATTAGAAAAATGGATCTTCAAGATTCAAGAGTACAACTTGGAATTTGAAAGATGCAAAAATATCGAGGGTAGTGATCTTACAAAACATATGGATAAAATGTTAATTTTGAGGTAAATATAGTTATCCTTGTTATATATGAAAATTCATAGGCAACACCTTGTTTTCATATTATAAAGGGATATATAATTATCAAAAAAGTACATCGTACTTTGCATGTGGGAATAAGATCATTATCTTTCACAAGATTATTGGTATCATGATTTGATTTACTTTTTTAAGAATCAAGCTTGTCCTTAACCTTGAAAAAAAGGAAATGAAGATATTTAAGGTCCTAGGCTCTTAAGTTTATTTTACTTCAATATTTTATCTTTTTTCACAACAAAGAGTATTTTGTTGAAATCCCTAAACCCAATAGGTTTTCAAGAGCTATCATGAAGGGATATGTAGAGGAAATCACACCACCAAGAAAACATCTCATAAATTTTTGAGGGTTAGGTATTATTGGTTGACTCTATTCAAATATGAGTATCATTTGGTTTGTTCTTTGGTACCTTGTCAACTATTCACTAGGAGAGATCATCTGCCATCCATGCCACTAAACCCTATAATACCTAAGAAACCTTTTACAAAGTGGGATATTGATTTTATCTCATATATTAGGTACATTTTGACTACAATTAATTATTTTACAAAATGATCTAAAGCAATTGCCCTCAAAATCTTAGTAAGAATTGAAGTGGATTCCTATTTCAAAAATTAAAAAAATCCAAGTTTGGTGTCCCTTATGAAATCATTTCTAATAATGGGCATCAATTTATTTATCATGAACATGTAGAATTTATTTCTCGTTATTCTATTACTTCAAGTCATTCATTGAAATATTACCCTAAATGTAATCATCAAGTTGAGTCTACAAACAAAAACTTGATTGTTATCATGAAAATGAACACTTGTAGAAATATATGTAATTGGCATTTAAAGATATGAATCCTTCTGGGTTTATAGTACCACTATTCAATCTAGCATGGTTTTCTCTCCTTTCATGTTTTCTTATGGTTTTGGCATGACAAAGCCTATTGAGCTACAAATTACTAGTACCAAGAGCCTTAGAGCATAATTTAGAATACCCAAATGTATTACAACAAAGGTTAAATTATTTTTTGGTTATGGATGAGTTGAGGGTCATATCTTTTCAAAAGTTAGAAATTTTTTTAAAAAGGTGAATAATTTATTCAATAAGAATGTTTTGAAGAAAACATTTAAGTTTGATGATCTTGTCTTGTTGTGGGACAAAGTGAGAGAGGATCCCAAATAACATCACAATTTTAATTCCCTATGGTTAGGACCCTATAAAATAATGTCATTGTTGGGAAGAATTCCTTTTAATTAGAGGATTTAGAAAGGAATTACTTGTGAAACATAGTTCATGGGCATCATCTCAAACCTTTCCACAATTAGTTTGTGTAGATTGATTTCTTGTGTCGGTGCTTCTTTTTTTTTCTTTTGTTGTGTCATTTTTCATTTTCTTTATTTATTTATTTTTCTTTTTTGATATAAATCTATTTATCTTTCCAAAATCATTCTTACCATAACACTCAATATTCATTAGTTAGAAGTAAGTTAGAATAAAAAAGAGCTACAACTATATAAGTATATTTATAATTATCAAATTGTTAATTTGAAATGTTAATTGAAAAATAAAATGAGAGATTACTAGAAACTATCTAATTTTTTTTTATCAAATACTTGATCTTCATTTGATTTAAAGTGATTGACCTTAGCTATTATTCATCCAACCCTCAATTTTCCAATCTTATTATTTCCCCTTCTTCATAATCATGCTAAGTCAACTAGCCAATCTTTAAAAAAAAATACACATAAAAGATTCTACACTCAAGAAACAACTTACATAGGTTGCACTTTTGAGAAAATTTAGCTTCACTTAATCCAACCCTACTCCATGTAAGAAGTAGGCCAACATGATTGCTAGTGTTGTCCTAAATTTTTGTGCCCTTCGTGTCAAAATCTAAAACAAATCCATATTTGAAACATTCTAAAGATCAAATTCCTTGAAATCATCCTTGGTGGGGCCACTACTTTGTTTGTTTATTAATTACTTCCTTTCTTTGAATTGCATAATTGAGGAATTTTTAATGAGCACTATTTGGTATGACTACGTATATAACATTGCAAATGTTTACATTTATTGGATTGTATTGGTTATATATTGGTGTTGGCAAGGTCACATGAATCTTCATCAATCAAGTGTTCCTCTCTAGTCATATGTAGGCTCTCCATTTATCAATCAACATGTATAAAGGAAAGGCTTAATATGAATAATATATGCCCTTGTTATTTTATACCCTCGACCCAATACATATGGAATGCATGGAATAAGAAATTTTGTTTAAATGGGAAATAAATTTATATGCCTATAAAGTATTATTAAGATCGTACACTAATGCATGTAAAATCAAATCCATTCAAACAAAATTTGTATTGTTTGATCACATAGTAAGATAGGGGAGAGGACTCAGTAGTTGTGCACCTTAATTTCACACTTATAATTATTCTACATGGAAATTTCAAATCACTCCCATTTTTTTATAGTAGCTTACTTGGCAAGTCTCCTACTTATAACTTTCATTTCAGGGTCACACCAGCATGCTTTTTGTCAAGGTGTCCAAAAAGACCCAAAAAAAAGTGAGACCAATACTTGTGCATTTACATCATGGGTAGTTGAGCAATGATGCAGCATCACATGATTAATTGCTTTTTAGATCAAAAGAATACATTTTGTTTAATTATGAGTAGTCAAGTCACAACTATTAGGTATTATATAAACAACTCCTATCACAACTATTAGACATAATATAAACAACTACTATCACAACTATTGAAACATGCTCAACTATTTACTCTCAATTTTTAATTTTGGTTACCTATTTGTTGCATGACTATTATGGGCTCTTGTTTCAATCTATGACATTTCATTTGATCATTTTTCATCTTTTTATTTTTTGGTTATTGGAAATCCTCAATTTGACCTCAATTGTGTTCATGCATTAGGTTTTAGAGTTGTAAGGTGAGTAACCAAGAAGTAACTATTATAAAAGGAACTATTTGTTTTGTAGCATTACTTGGTTCATTTACAATTTATTCGTGAATTCAAGGTTTCATGTTTAAAGTAAATAAACACATTGAGTTTTTTTTATATCATTTTTTGGCTTTGAATATATTGCAATTCATTGAACAAAGACATGGCAATAATATAAACAAATTTAAAGTCGCATGAAGTTTTGATGTCTCTTTCATTTTGTTATGATCAAGGGTTGCAAATGAAGGATTTGGTGTTTGTTTTTTTAGTTTGAAATGCTTTTGAAATAAAATATTAAAAAATTTGTTTCTATAGTCTAAAAATATTGTTCAAATCCTAGCATTATTTGATAATGAGTGGAGAGTTTAAAGGTCATTGTTTTTAAAAAAAAAATTCTATCATCAAAAGGATGCATGTTTTTAAGTGGTTTAGTTTAGTTCCACTTTGAGCATTTTTGAAATAAAATTTCAAGGAAGTTATTTATTTTGATGCAATTTAAATATTCATTCATCATTTTTATTTTTTTAATGAGACCTAGTCATTATTGAACTTTTTTATAATTTTTATTTGTGATGACAAAACCTTGCTTATAATTGATTGGAAAATTATCTTCCCAAAACCACAATTCAATTCTACTTGTTTGGATAAATTCTATTCATTAGTGACATAAGAATTCAAGTTTACTTTTTATGTCATTTGTATTGATTAAAATATGTGTGCAAATTGATTTTCAGTTTTGGGTTTCTCTATCAAAGATTGTCAAAATAATATTTTTGAAGGCACAATTCAATTTTATTGGATGGACTTTGTTGACATTGGATATATGGTAGGATGCCACTATTTAAAATTTATTTCTTTTCATCATTTCTAAATAAAATTAATGTTTCATTTTGATTTCAATGTCCAATGAAAAGGAAAAAAAAATATAGAATGAGAACATGGTCAAATTTATTATTTCGAAAATTGTAATGGGTTTTGTAATGGAATACTTGGTCATTTTCTAGCAATAATAACTTTTCCAAGGCAACCATGGAATTCAAAGAGGCACTAACATGCTTCAAGGTGGCAAGATTTTTTGTGGTTTAGGTAACAATAGTCATGGAAAGAATACAAGAATTTCCTTTCACATGGATGATTGAAATCCTCAACTTTGGACTATCCTAACCTTGATAATCATGGGGAATTTAATTAGCCCTTTATTGACCAACACAACCCTTAGTTTGCCCCTAATTTTGATCATAACCATTCGAAAACCTTGTTGTAAACTAGTCTATTCACTCAATGTCTCATTCTTGACAATCAATTCACTCTTATTCTTGCGATCTACTTGTTTGTCAAGATAATATTCGTAGTCCTTCAATGTTTGATGAAACTTTCTATTTGCCACTAGTCAATGAAAATAGTAATCACCTTGTCCCTCCTCCACCTACTTGTTTTTTGTCCCATGCCACTAACTTATAAGAATATGTAGATAATGCTTGAAAGATGAGGAGATAACTTGAGATGTGAAATGAACATAATTTAATGCCTTTAAATAGAAGGGCATAGCAATAAATTGCACAAACACGTGTTTAGTCGCCCCTAGGCTAGAAGGAGTTAGGTGAGAGTAGGCTAAATTTTAAATTTGAATTTCAAAACTTTAGGGGTCAAATCCACAACTACATATTCAACCTTATAAGTCCCCAAAATTGCATATGCCAACATGATAGTTTGATGATGACTTGGACATTTAGCTCGTAATTCATGTGGTGTGATACATTTCTTCTTGGCATTTTACAAAATGATAGCAGTCCCTTTGTCCTTCCTAGTCTCCTATCCACCTTATTCAACCCATGGCCTAGATTCTAATTCTTCATAGTCCCCTTACACCCTTTTGAAGACCTTCAATTATAGGGACTCCCAAGAGACCCTAGGGTTACTTGGGAAACCTAGTTTAAGCTATAGGTTTTCCTAAGCAATCAGTCATGGGAAAAGGGGTAACCTAGACCCTTGAAAGGGTTGTTCCTATTGTATTTGGAGGACACATGATTTCTTTAGTTTTGATAGTTTCACAACCATTTTTGCTTCTAATTTTGAGTTGATTATAGACCTAACTAAACCTGTTCTTCCCTTAATTGATTCTTCTTTACTCTTGACTCACAATCATCTCTCCACTTATCTCCCAATCACCTCCTCTAAATCATGAAGCTTTCCTACCTACCTATATTTTACTCGACATTAGCATCCAATCTAAGAGGTTGCTCATTTTGCATTTATAGTCATATCTTCATAATAAACTCTCATTTTTCTCCCTCTCTCTCATGACAAGGACTGTGAAGCAACTTTAGAAGACTAGGTTATCCTTGCAACTGTAATCTCCACAACATTATCATGTTCTACACAAGACTCTCATTCCTATCTCCAATTTATGCTTAGAAGCCTCAAAATTTCTCTCTATATTCCCAAGTTAAAATTCAATTTTTCATAGATCCTATTTTCCTTGTATCTCACTACCATCAAGAAGGAGCACTTTATTGTTGCAAAAGTAATTACAAAGGTTTTCCCTCTTGAATCTATATGCCAACAAAACAAGGTTTCTTCAAAGCTTTTGCATTTCATGTCTTTTTTGTTTAAGTTAGATTTATTTTGAAAAGAGATAGATTAAGTAGTAATTAAAAAATCTAAATTTTCCCAAGGATAGTAATAATTCATTATCAATCCTTGATTAGAATATAAATTTTTACTACTTTCTTAAGTTTAGGAAAATTTAATTAATCTTTTTTATTAAATCATATTGAGTTAGATTTAATTTGATTTACTTTATTTGAAATCCCTTGATCCCAGCACAAGGCACTCTAAGTGAGGAACCCTCAATCTCAACAAGAGGTAACCCAACCAATTAATATGCAAGCAAACTAGAAAAAATTGTAAAACAAAAACAAAGTAATCACATTTAGAAAATCCCATTTAATTGCATTTAAAATACAAGAAAGAGTTCCTTTTTCAAGTACTTTAATTATATAATGTTTGATTTTTGGAAAAATAAAAAACTACAAAGCAGTTTTGTTTTTGCATCTAGTTTAGTTTATTTAGTAGCATTGTCACCAAAATTGTGAAAATGGAAAACAAAGAAAATAGAAGACCTCAATAACATCATGAGGCACCCAAACAAAAGCCAAGAAACTCAAGCCCAAAATAAGCTCAACAAGTTAAAGCATCCAACAAATCATATGATGTACAAAGCAAGCAAACAAGCAATGACATGATCAAACAAAGCACTACAACACTTCTTTAATCTCCCATTTTTCCTCACTTGGAATTTAATGTTCATTGTGTCCCAACATAAAGGAAGATTGGTTAAGTTAGTGTTGAGTGAGATCTAAGAAAATGTACCAATTCAAGAAACACCCACTGAAGAGCAAGCTAAAGAACAAGTGAAGATCCTAAGGGAGACCTAACAAGCTAACAAAGGCAAATGAGGGAAGGGTTTTGTGCAAGGGAACACTCAATATTATTAGAATTAATAGATCTAGAAGAATGAAGGTTGAACACCTTTATTCTCTTTGTTGTGAATGAACTTAACAGGATTAGAGCCAATGACCTTCTTGGCTACATTAGAATCACAATCACAACTCTCCCCTACAAAAATCACCCAACAACATCAAACCCCACCCTGACAAATTAACACAATAGTCTAATATGAGGTGCTCCTCCCTAGAAAAGTGAGTGAACCTATCATTGTGACTCTCACTTAATACAATCATTTCCCTGCCATGTACAACACTCTTTTCCAAGTGAAGAGAGGGATCAATTGGATTCTCCATTGCTTATTTGGCTTTTTTCCAAAAAAGTAAGAGTAACTCAATGAATGCCTTTAGTAAGGGTGCAGTCCACATGTTATCATGTCTAACTCACTCACATTATGCTTGGGTCGATTCTATATAACATAGACCCTATGCCTACAAAACTAACCCAAGACATGAAAATGGTAAATCCAATTAGATAATAAAATTTAGAGAGAGAGAGAGAGATGCATGAATAGGTATAATAAATACATAATTTGGACGAATATATCAAAATGTGCATATATGTTGATAGATATATAGGAATGTGCATAAATAGGGGAATAATGACATGGGTAAAGTAGTCCAACTTTACACGAAATTATGCAATTTCATAATATGTAAATATATTAAGTCA
The DNA here is from genome assembly GCA_007258455.2 of Sequoia sempervirens. Taxonomy (NCBI): domain Eukaryota; kingdom Viridiplantae; phylum Streptophyta; class Pinopsida; order Cupressales; family Cupressaceae; genus Sequoia; species Sequoia sempervirens. The sequence goes on from VDFB02270651.1 coordinate 22,847,106, forward strand.
TTCTTTTAAATTAGACACAAAATTAAATGGAAATTGGCATGTTATACAAATTTCACCATTATAATATCAATAATCAACACATCATTCTCAAATTACCAAGAGTAACAATTTGGCCCACACTTCACCAAGATTCAACACTTAGCATACAATTTATTGGGTCTCTCTCTCTCTCTCTCTCTCTCTCTCTCTCTCTCTCTATATATATATATATATATATATATATATATATATATATATATATATATTCTAATAAGAAATGACTAAAATATCATTTATCTCAGATTCTATTAAAACAAAAAATTGAATTTTGATTACAACTTACACAGATCAAGAAAATCAATATCTCTCTCTGTGTGTGTGTGTGTGTGTGTGTGTGTGTGTGTGTGTGTGTGTGTGTGTGTGTTAAACAAATACATTTTCTTATAAGAAATTATCAAAATATCATTTATCTCAAATATTAGTAAAACAAAAAATTGAATTTTGATTAAACTTACACATAGATCAAGAAAATATTTATAATAATATTTTGCAATACAAGACAAAAATGGTGAATATCTCAAGAATTCTAATATTTATTATCAATTTCATGATGATGTAATTCGTGAGAAGTCGCATCACCATTTATATATTATTTTAGTTACTATTATCTTTTATTTTGCATGATTAACAAATGTATACAACATTTATTATTAACTCACTTTTTAAAAAAAAATGATATAAAATTTGATATCAAGTAAACATCATCAATTATACATACTATAAATGTTATGCTAATAACTATTATCTAGTATTTGTATATTCCATATAGTATTATATATATTCAATGTCATAATGATGTAAATCATGAAAAGTCACATCATCATTTAAATATCATACTATATATTATTATTTTTTATTTATATTGGTTTTTATTTGTTATGATTGAAAAGTTCCTAAAGCATTTATTATTAGTAATTTTTTTAAAATTGATATATCACCATCATTTATTAATTATATGTATTATATTATGACAAGTTAATAAAGTGTTGGAGAAGAAGAATTCTTTTGTTGATAGGATTATGGATAACTGTTTGTGCATTTTACATGCAGATCTATTTTGCAAAGTTTTAATTCTATTAGAACTCTTGTCTCTTTTCAATTATAGTCAAAACAATTTAATCTTAACTATATACTCTAATATCTAGGAGTTGTAGTTAATGATTTCGATTAGGAGTTGTGTTTGGAATAAAACTCCCTCGTGCTTGTATATAGCCGATGGTTGAGTCCTTAGATTAGTTAGTTGATTTCAGTATTTCTATCAGTTACTTTTCAATTATCTACATACATGTTGATTATTTTTTTAAATTGATATATCATTATCATTTATTAATTATATGTATTATAATAATAACTATTATCTAACTTGAACGGGTAGCATGGTTGGTTAAGGGCTTTGGGTTCGTCCCATAAAGGTCTCGAGGTCGACTCATGCTCTCAGATGAAATTGGTACAAGTCGTTTCGAGTGCGATTTGTGCCCCTAGAGGACTATTCTCGCCTCCGCTCGCCTCCTTCATCCCCCAAAACCTAGCAAAAAGTAAAACCAAGGCAAGGTTGGTGGAGCTCGCTGGGCAAAGTTGCAAATCCAAGCACTTGACGTGAGGGTTGGGGATACCTTTGAGTTACAAAAACTAAGATATATAGTTGGAGATAAGAGTAAAATTCAAGATAAATTTGAGTAATTTGACAACTATCATAATCAAAATATTTAAAATTATATGAATAATCACAACATATATTTGTAATATGAAATTTTTCATCTAACACTTGGACAAATAAATAATATTACTAGTCAACATTTATTTTTTATAATATCTTTACCCTTATAAATAGAAGCAACATTTCATTTATTCAAGACTTGCTTTTCTTAAAAGACTTGAAAAGGAAAGGAAAAAGGAAAGGTCCTTTTATGGTCCACGATACCAGGCAGTCTATTTTTGGGTCTACAAATGGCTTACAGTATATGAGACTCCTCATACTCCCAATATGAGGGAGGCACCTAACTCGTGCTCCACAATACAAGGTGTACATACCTTACCCCCTGTAGGATTTGAACTTGTGACCTCTCTTTCAAGAATACAAGTTCTCCACCACTAAATGATCGCTTCTTTTATTTTATTTTATAACGTCTATTATTCTTTATGAATAGAAGTCACATATATACCTAAATCCCTCACTTTTCTTTTATTCAGGCCCTACTTTTCTCTTAAAATGTGAAAAGACTTAATGATCACTTCTCTTCTTATTTTCTTTTATAACTTCTTTTTCTCTTATGAATAGAAGTCAAGTGTATACCTAAATCCATCACTGCTTTTATTTTATCCAAGACCTGCTTTTCTTTTAAAAGACTTAATGATCACTTTCTTTTATACCATTTTTTTTTCTTTTGAATAGAAGTCACATGTATGGCTAAATCCCTTGCGTGCTTTTCTCTTAGTGTTAAGACCTAATGGTCACTTCTTTTTTTATTTTCTTTTAAAGCGTCCTTTTTTACTTATGAATAAAAATCACATGGAGACCTAAATCCCTCGTTGCTTTTCTCTTATTCAAGACCTACTTTGTCTTTATCGCGTGAGAAAAGTAACTTTGTGAAAGAAAGTCAACTGTTACTGATTCCTACACAATGAAACTTTCCAATCACAATGTCATTTCTACTTGGCTGAAAAATGCTCAGCCTTTGGGCACCATGACACCTCGATCACTACCAATGCAATCTTAATTCTACAAAATCTCTTAACCCTCTACATCTTAAATGGAAAAATATTAAAAAATCATGTCTACACCAAAATTCTTACAAAAGGCTTATGTAGTTAGATCCTAAATGGGGAATTCAATCCAGTTCTTCAGTAGTTAACAAGCAATCAAAACTTCATTGGAGGAGTAAAAACAGGACCATGAATTAATTTGTTACAACCTTTCTGCACCTCCCAAAAAGAAAGGAAAAAAACCTCACGCTGAGTTCGTACATGCACGCGGACAGTTAGAGATTGAATCTATCACAACAATTAGAGCTAATGTTGGGCTTAAAATGCCGCATTTTGCTGAATGTTTTTGGATTACCTGTATTGTTCTTACTGGTCCGTCAATTTACACTCTGTTGCATAGTGTCGCTTTCTCATGCTGTTAAATTATTTTCACTGTGATCACAACTTATGACTTACATGTCCATTGCCTTATCCAACCTTCATATCCTTCCGTGGTTGTAATCCCTACAGCTGTACTACTTTTTACAGATAATATTAGCCAGAATCCTCGGTGATAATTGTTTCTGCTCAGCTTCTTTGCCCAGAGATCGCCATCCTTCCCGGCATTGACTACATGGTTGCAGCAGTTTTGTCTGGTACCTCATCTTTAACTTTAATCTTTTCTTTATATATTTTGGCATGGATGGGCACCATTTTTTCTGTGCAATTTTGTCCCTAGATATTATTTGCTGTAATGTGAATGCTCGCCTGATTTACTGCAAACATCCACCATCTTATTTATTGGGAAATAATATATTGCACAAAAGTTTCTTCTGCATGCCAGGTTTTTATCCAACATGCAATGATGAAGAAAGAAAACATATTTGCCTGTGACTGTAAGACTCTAATGCATACTGATTTCAAGTTCTTCAGAGAAAGCTTTTCATAATATTGAAAGCATCAAAATTTTAACATATATTGAAGCAATCATGTGAAATTTGTAATGCACACCTTTTTCCTCAAATCTTAAGAATCTAATGAAAAGCAATTATGTGAAATTCATTCACATCCGTAGGGTAAATGCATCAAAGGCTAAAAGCGATCAGCTAAAGTTAAGCCATTGCATTCAACGTATAGTTCATATTATGTACACTTGCAGCTAAATCATTTTGAGAAAACCCTGACAATTTTACCCTGAAGAAAACTATCGCATTCAACCTATAGTTCATCTTCTGTACACTTGCAGCTAAATCTTTATGACAAAACCCTGATAGTTTTTCCCTGAGGAATCCTACTTATTGTGTATTCCATATTTCACCTCATAACCCTGAGATACGAAAAGAGAAGATCCCCAACCATCCGGTCACATTGAAAAAGCACTACAGCCATGAAGTTTTGAGCAGTTGTCTGAATTACCATTAATCTGCATCAATCCCTTATTTCCAGTACATGCTTGATATGTATTACCATGTCTTTAATCAGACTGAGTGCCTTCTTAAACAAAAATTTCAATTTGTCAAAGGGTCTTGCACTAATGTTTCTTCTGCATGCCAGTTTTTTCATCAGCTTATGTCCAAGAAGCGATGGTGAAGAAAGAAAATATTACTGTAATGCATGATGATTTCAAGTTCTTCAGAAAGGGTTTATTTCATGATTTTGGAAACATCAAAGATTGACAATATATAGAAGCAATTATGTGAAATTCATAACACACCAAATTCCTCAAATCTTAAGAAGCCTTTGTCCCCTTACATTGCAACCTTCCATATTAGTTCCCTCAATCCTACTATCACCTATGATAGCTCCAAGAACACTAACCTTTACTTCAAAACCATTAGAAATCATTACAAGGATTGGATCGATTCTAAGGAATTCATGGTCACTAAGTGCTATGCCAGAACCTTAGCTAGATATGCTCTTGAATGGTGTACCCAAATTCCAACATATTCTGCAATAGTTCTTGAGCAATAGATTGGAATTTAATACACGTTCTTTCACAATAAAGAAGAAAGAGGATATTTGCAATACATTGGATAAGCATTCATATGACAGCAAAGACCATCTAGGGATAAAATTGTACTGCAAAAATGGTGCTCATCCATTACCACATGTTTGGCATATTGATTAAGTCACTGATCTGGTTCAACTTTTCCATCTGTTACCCTCAATAGCCTCTGCCTTAATACAACATTAGCTGTTAAAGTATTCTGTCTTCAGACATGCATATGAGAATAATTATCTATCGTTGCTTGATTAAGAGACACAATGGTGGACAGAGAACCCAATAGTCTTTGTGATTATGTATCCTTGATTACATGTTACGGACTACTTGAGATTGTATATTTTTTGGTGTAGTCAATGATTCCGATTATGATTTATTAAAAAATCCCAATGATGAATTAGCATCCTGGGAAAGCAATTTTCTCTCTAAATTAAATGATTTCATATTGAAAAGATAAATGCTTGCATTAATTTCAAAAAATAGAGAAATGAACACCTTAAAAAGTGCACTAGATATAACTGATTTCATTGATATGGGTATAGTACAGTCATCTTCAAAATGACATAATAATGGATCAAACATGATATAATACACAGGATGACACCACCTTTGCTCCAACCACAATGAAAAAAATACCTTCATAATTTTGTAGAATGGAATGATATTCTAGGTCAATGACTGCTTAGAAGTGATAAAGTGATCTTTCCACAATTATCAGTATCTAAGCGATTGAACTGCTTTACAATTTCAACAATATCCTTCTCTTCCACTTTCCCCATCTCTTTCAGCTTGTATATCACATACTCTGATTTACTGAAAGCAAAATTTTACAAAATTAATTTCAGAGAAACAAACTTTTCAAAAAAGCAAATAACAAAGAAAAATACAGAATTAGGCACACGAACAAAAAAAGTTAGTGTTTTGGCAAGCATCCAAAAGACACCTAATAATCTAAAGCCACCAGCTTCAAACTTGAACTTAAAATAAATAATGTGAAATGACTGAAATTAGCATACGTTCATACCACAACAACCATAAATGATAATAGAATAGAGTTTCTCTTTTCACTAAATGTTACACTGATCATAATTAGCCTTTCTATAGTCTGGTACAGCATAGTAGCACAGATCTGTTGTGGGTATGTATCCCCATCCCAAAGGCAGATCCAAAACAGAACCATTTCAAATCCATCTTTAATACGCAAATCATGCCAAGAAGATCCTTGTTATGGAAATTTTCATCTCTAATGAACGAATCAGAATCCTCATTATAGAAACTTTAATATGTAGATCCATGCCAAAAGATCCTCATTGTAGAAATTTTCATATCCAATGAACCATTCAGAATTCTGCTATGACGACAGTAATATATACTGCTCCATAAGGATCTGAAGAAGATTATGATTAGTATGAAGAATTTATAAGATTATCAGCATCAGAAAATTCACAGTTTTGTCCACAGGATGAAACTGCCACTTCCCAACAGGAGGCAGTTATGAAACCACTGCCATGGCGATTCCAAAACCACTGCCTGATGACAACTGGGAATTTCATCACGACTAGCAGAAAATAGGATTTAAGACAAACAGCTGACTCTTCCACTTCCGATTCCATTTGTGGACCCTTCTAGTACATGAAGGGGATGCTCCACCATCTAAATAGGGGTGAAGAGCATAGTTCCAATCATGGAAGTCAAGAGTGAGTGTTGTACAGATCAAAGAACAAGAATTCAGCTGTTCAAACTTCAAAGTGAATTTATGAGCTTGACAGTATAAGATAGGAGCAATCTAAGTTGCATCCAATTTTTGTACTTGTTTTTGAGCATTAGTAATATTAAGATATTCAAGCCATTGCTGCTAATTTAGGGGGTTTGTTGGATAAATTTCTGAGTTCTTTTGGTGAATTCTTTCATTTCCAACACTGTAGTTTCTTTGTTTTCAGCAACATTTGCTCCTCTTACATACTGTCATTTGTTTTTATGCAAGCTGAACTGTAATAGTTCATGTTCTAGTGAATTCTACATTCAACTTTGGTAGTTTAAGGATCATTTTGGTATCGAAGCAGATTTATGATCTTTTGGAAACTGTGGAGTGAGTTTGTTGTATGACAGTTACAATATCTTCAAAGGAAGAGCTGCTGCCTTTCAATCTGGTGATTAAAGCCGGCAAATGGAACAAAAAAGTTAGAATGGTGGATTTAAACACTTGTGTCTGCCTTGGAGAATCACGTGGAAGGTATGATGAAAAATCAACTATGGATAGGCCAACAAGAAGAGCAAATGATAAGACAACAAAGGCAAATGTCCCAATAGCAGTCTTCATTCATAAA
>VDFB02270651.1:22854255-23330791 GCA_007258455.2 Sequoia sempervirens
CTCTAGCATGTCTTCAAATTCGACCAAGCTTTCCAACGAGATCATCAGCTTGTCAATTAGAGTTGGCAGTCATCAAATGTCAAAGGCGGAACAGAGGGAGAAACAAGAGCTAAAAGTCAAAAGCAAAAGCTAAAAACATAGAAAATATTCTAACTCTGGTGAAGTTGGGCGCCCCAGCTTGCCAGGGGCGCCCAAGCTTTTGATACTTGAGTTTTAGCTTTCGGGAGTTAGTGCTTCCAGAAGACCCCTCTCCGAATCTTCTTAGCTCCGCAATGAGTCCAACCATCAGTCCATCAGACGCTTGGATCATCCGAAATGGCAAGATTATCTGAAAGAGAAGAGATAAGTTGAAAACATGAAAAATGGTTAACACTGTGAAGGTTGGGCGCCCCTGGAGAAGATAGGCGCTTAGGGTTTTGAGGCCTCAGATGACAAAATTTGTAGTTGCAGTCTCCAAGATCACCTCGTTAGATTCTGTTAAGCTATCCAATGGAGTAGTTAGCCAGCCGTTTTGATCAGTGTAGCTCCCGGAATCGAGATTTCATTAGATGATCAAAGGGAAACATGAAGAAAATGAAGAATGAAAAAATGGCTAACACTGTGAAGGTTGGGCGCCCCAGAAGGAGATGGGTGCCCATAATTTTGAAGGATCAAATGAAGTTTTTAGCTGAAGGTGCCTCCAAAATGATCTTCTCAGATTCGATCAGGGTTTGCGATGAATCATTCAGCTCGTCTGTCAGATCAATTTGGAAGCCAGAGATGAAGATCAAACAGGGTTCAAAATTGAGGAAAAGTTTGAAAAACTTGGAAAAATGACCAAGTCTGGAGAAGTTGGCGCCTCTAGCCAGGAAGGGTGCCCAAGTTGCCTTGCCTTAGCCAATTTTTCAAAATTTACAAAGTTGCAAGTTGAAGGACAATGTCCAAGTTCAATGCACAAGAAGATTTTAGGGTGTTGAGGATAAAAGCTAAAAGAAAGCAGAGTTATCTCAAGCCTAAAATCTATTTAAGATGCCTTTGTCATTCAATTTTCATTATTCTTTGCAAGTGGCGTCCAAGTTGAAGAGGGGCAGCAACTTCAAAGTTTTTCCTTTCAAGATTCAAGACTTCAACTTGCTGATTTTTCAGAAGTTCATTAATTTTCAGACCAGCAACATAAAACTTTGTTTTTTCATGCTTTTTTCATCCAGAACATCAAATTTTTGAAGAAGGTCAAGATTTTCAATTTTCAGCAATCTAGGTCTTTTCATCTCATCATTCTGAAGAATTTTTGAAGATATTTCTTAAGTTGCAGCAGCTGCTTTTTCCTTGCATGTCAGAGAAATCATCAAAGTTTTCAAATTTTGATCATCTGGGTCCTCTTAAAACGTTCCTCTGAATAAAACCCATATCACAATTTTTTTTTCAAGAAAATTTCAGATTCTAGGGTCTGCTGCTTTTTCAATCAGCCCTAAATATTTTTCAAATCTGATCAACTGGGTTCATTCCAAATTTTATTCTGAACAAAACCCAGGTGCCGGCTTTTTTTTGTGAAAATTTGAAGAAATTAGGGTTTGTTGCTTTTTCAATCTATACTCAAAATTTTCAAAAACGGGCGATCTGGGTTGTCTTGCAACAAAATTCTGAGCAAAACCCATATCTCAGAATGTTTTTGAAAAATTTGTCCATTTGAAGAAGAAAAACCAACATTCTAAAAATAGAAAGTTGCTCAAAACTTGTTTGAATATAGGTGAGTTTATAGTCATTCTTCAAGGTTTTCAAAATGGAATACACTGCCAATGATTTCAAGACCAAATCAGCTCTCTACCATGACTTCATCAAAATAGCTGAGATGGACTTACATCACATCAAGTTGGTGTTCGACCTACATGCATTGGAGACCGCAGGAAACATTGCTATCAGAAACCTACTGCACTCTGGACTTCTCGCAACAACTTCCATTCCTATTTCAGTTCAGAGTCTTGAATTTGTAATCGCTTGCATCAAACATTACAATCCGGCGACACGAGATATCCAGTCAGTAGATGGCAAAGTGATCTGCAGTTTGAAACCTGACACGATTGAAATATGCTTTTCAATTCCCCCTTAGCCTAAAAGTGTGACTATTTCTAAGGGAGAATGTGAAAGGATATGGGAGATGCACAAGGACAAGTACAGTAAGAAGATTGCACAAAAGTGGATGAAAGAAAAACATAAGACTTTGCTGAAGAACATCGAGCGAGGGGAGTTCAAAGATGAAATTGCTATCATGATCACCTTGCTCAACAGGGTCACTAGAAAAGAAGATGCTACAAAATTTCAACCCTGGATGTTCTATGTTATACCTCACATCATGAAGAAGACTGAGTTCTATGATTGGGCAACCTTGATCAGTGACAACCTTCATCAACAAATAACAGAGTACTTCTAGATTCATGAGTTCCATATGGTCTCCTACCTAGTCTACCTAGTGGCTTTCCAAGGCCAATTCAGAGGGTTGAACACTGAAGGATCTTTGAATGTACAACATATCTACAACTACTACCCTTAGCTGGAATTCACGAAGTCATTACATCATTACAAGAAGGTCAATGAGGCTTTCCTGGTGCACACAGTGCGAGACCTGGATAATGAATTACACATCTGTATCTCATCAACTGCCAGGGCAGTGATGGCGGAGTGGGTAGATTGGTTTATATAGTTTCCTACATTCACCTACCTCAGAGTCTATGGCTTCTCTGGCGCTCCACTCATGTTGCCAAGGTACCCATCAGATGAAGTTGTCTTCATGGAATTCCTACGGCAAGCACATGATGTCCACACAGTCTTGAGGAACAGAAAGAAACCCGCCTTCAGTTTTCCATTTGGGCTGGGGATTTATACATGTAGATCAGCAGCAGATGCTAAGTCCATGAGAGATGAGTTAGATAAACTTGGTCTCAAGCCATACAGCGAGAGACGATCCTATGACCCTCATGGTGTCTTCATTGCCCGACTTGAGAAGAACTATGCTCATTTGCCCGCTCTTGAAGATTTTTGGGCTAACTGCAGAGATGAGTTCGAGGTGCAAAGGTGTAGTTACAACAAACTCACTCTTTATCAAATGAAAGATTGCTTATCAGAGGATATCGAGGGATTATGAGATGATGATGAAGATGTACTCCCAATGTACACTCGAAAGTGAATTGAAGAGCAACCTCTTCCTCAGGTCAATTGGGCTAACAAAGAGTCCCTTTCAGTTGAAGAAAGGACAAAACAAGTCCTCAAGCACAAGAAGGTTTTCCTAGTCCTCAAGAGGAAGAAATCCATTCTAGCAGCAGAGCCGCCAAGGAAACAGTCATTACTTCCCTCTTCTTCTAGAGCACAATCGAAAGGGAAAGGTGTAAGTTAGTCTCAAGAAGGTGTTGTTGTGACCTTTTCACACATCCCCCCATTCAAAATGGGGACCCCCTAATTTTTGCTCCATTTGGGTCTTTTGGCTTTGGTTTTGGTTGGTTTCACAACTCTCTTTTTTCCATCTATCTTTCCGAGGATGTACCTATCTTTTGGCCTAATTTGAAATGTTGCTAAGTCTGGAGTGCATTTTTATTAGATTAGGGTTTTCGTTCTTCAGGCTTGTTTGGGTTTAATTTAGGTGAGCGAATTGAAATTTGAGCTTGGCATTGTGTTCAGGAAGCTTCAGGAAGGTTCCCATTAAATTTTCACTGAATTCTAACAACTTACTATTTTTAGTAAGTACTCAATTTGGGACCTTTTTCTTTGGACTTTTGAAATTTTAATTGCTACACCACGTTTAGAACACTTTGAGCTACTTGCCTGCAAAATTTGAGCAAATTCAAACAACTTTCTATTTTTAGCAGTTCTGACTTCGGGAGCAATTTTTAGGGTTTGCATGTATGATTTTTCAATGCATGTCAAGATAGTCTTTCTGGGTTTTTGGAGAGCTTTGCAATGATGTAACATGCAAGTCAAGTTGATGACTTAATATTTTTAGCAGGTGCTCGCATGCAGACTAGTTTTCTGGGTTTTTCTGGGTTTTTTGAGATCTCTCGGGCAGTATGACATGCAACCACATCCGACAGTTGGCTGGTCACTTTTTAGGCACTTACTATTTTTAGCAGGTTCACTCCAGTAGTCTCAGATCTTCAGTTTCAGGAGCAGAACAATCCAAGAACAGAAACATAGTCAAATAGAGGCTAGTTGAGGCACATGCAAGTCAAATTAGGGTTTCCAACTTTAGTGCCTAAAATGAGGGGTAAAATTCGAGAAAAATGAAAAAACTGATGTATCCCATCGCGATCAATGTCTTTCAAACAATCCATTGGTAAAATTTGAGCGCAATTTGCACACTTACTATTTATAGTAAGTCACCTCCAGAACAAGGCTAAAAATAGCAAGTCAGCACGAAAGGAAAATGTGAACAGGTCAAACAGGTCATGAGGATCACGTTGGGAAAATTTCAAGTCAAGAGGAGTTGTAGAAGTTCGAGAATCAGGGATTTACTAAAAATAGAAACCAAGGGCAAGCCAGTCGTAATTGGCTAAATATTCAAGGGTCACCTTCAGAATTTTCCTTAAACACTCTAGATGCAAAACGCTTAAAGCATGCAGAAAAGGTGGAAGCAGGACCCCCAAAATGTGCCCACCTTGAATGAGGTGGTGGCATCAAAATCTTGCTAGGGCGTGGAAAAGTGGAAGCTTGACCCCTCATATGCGTCCAAGTTGAGAAGGGTAGCAAGAATTTTTCTAAGTGTTTGAAAGTGGAAGCAGGACCCCCAAAATGCGCCCACCTTGAATGAGATGGTGGCATCAAAATCTTGCTAGGGTGTGGAAAAGTGGAAGCTTGACCCCTCATATGCGCCCAAGTTGAGAAGGGTAGCAAGAAATGCAAGAAATTTTCTAAGTGATGAGAAGTTGCCTGACCACCCCTCAAATGCGCCCTAGGCATCAAGGTGGCTTGAAAAAAAATTCTAAGTCATTGAAGATGGAAGCCTCCCCCCTCAAATGCGCGCTCAAATTGAAGCTCTCCCCTCTAAATGCACTCACCATGGAGTTGGATGGAGAAAAAAAAAAATGTTTAAGGCATCAAGATGCAAGTAGAGGACCCTAAATGCGGCCATCCTATGGAGGAGACATAAGAAATTTCTAAGTGTTTGAAAGTGGAAGCAGGACCCCCAAAATGCGCCTACGAATAAGATGGTGGCATTAAATTTTTTTCTAAGGTAGGTAAAATGGAAGCTCAAGGGGTGAAATGCGCCCAAGATAAGGATGTGTTTGAAAGGTGTGAAAAACTTGAAGCTCCCCCCTCTAAATGAGCTCATCATGGAGAGGATGGAGGAGAATTTTCTAAGGCATAGAAAATGGCGTGACCCCCCATCAAAATGCACCTAGAGCATGAAGCAAGTTGGAGGCATAGAAATTTTCTAAGGCATTGAAAATGGAAGGAGCCCCCCTCAAATGCGCCCAAGCTCCAAGAAGATGAGTTGAAATTTTCGTAAGTCATGAACAATGGAAGGAGACCCTTCCATATGCGCCCAAGTTGAGAAAGGGTTGAAAGAAATTTTGCTAAGGCATTGAAAGTAGAAGCTGACCCCCTCAAATGCGCCCTACTTGAAAGCTTGAAATTTGTCTAAGGCAAGAAAACAAAAGCACAAGTTCTAAGATGCGCCCATGAAGCAGGGCATGAGAGGAGATACACAAGAAATATTCTAAGGCATAGAGGCTGAAATGCGCTCAAGAGAAGAAGGCTCCAAATGTGCCCAAGGAGATAGCAGGTTGAGTAAGAAATTGTCTAAGTCAAAATCAAAGTGACACCCCCCCAAATGCGCCCTTGAGAAGAAGAAGCTGGATAAAAGTTTCTAAGGTTGGAAATCTGAACACCAAGGGGTAAAATGTGCCCTAGGAGAATCAAGGTGGCATGAAAATTGTCTAGGGCATGGAAAATGAACTGGCACCTCTCAAAATGCGCCCAAAGAACAAGTGGGGATGGAAGATTTCTCTAAGTCATGAAAAGCATGGAGCTCAACCCCTCTAATGCGCCCATGAAGTGAGTTCATTGAAAATTTTCGAAGGAGAGGAAAATAAAACAACAAGGGGTCATATATGCCCAAGATGAACATGATGCTTAAATATTTCTAAGGCATTGGTGGAGATACTCCAAACACAGACATCCAAATGCGCCCTAGCATACATATGTTAAATACGCCCATGATGAAAAGTCATGAAGAAAGCAAAGTTTGCTAGAGGAAAATGACGAACTCTATCAGATCCAGAGATCAATCAGACCTTGGAAATCAAAACATGGAAATTAGGTAAGTGAAGTGGATTTAAACTATAAGTGTTTTGATGCTCTTCTTTTTGTTTGTTTTGCAGGGTGACTTGGGGTGATGGAGCAGGTACTCCTGGACAACATTACAACCTCAGAAGGAGAAAAGTCACATGTTTCAAACTCCTCCATGATGTCTCATTTGGGCCCAAACCATGAAGGGAGATGTTGGAAGAAACGGAAGTGTTGGAATTTCTCCACAAAGACCTAATATGCACCCAACTCAGGGAGGCAGGTGGCAAGGAAGAAATGGTCAAGTCCAAGACAAGAAAATCCTTCAAGATCAGGATGGAGAAATAATGAAGGCCCAAGCGTTAGAGATCATCCTCAAACACTTCAAAGTTAAAGAATGACAGCAGGATGGATTGAAGGACAAGGTATAGGAATTCTTCTTAAGTGTGAAGTCCTTCTCCGACAGTGATTCATAAAATGTTCTCTAGCATACTTCACCCAACCCAAGATGTAATGGCAGCAAGGAGGAAAATCATCATCAAGCAAGAGACAAAAGTTGCAGTCTTGGAGGTTTAGATTGAGAACGTGCCTGCCATTTCAGTTTAGGAGGTTGAAGCTGTGTTGGCTAGATTCATTGAATTTGCAGTCAAAGAGAAGGACAATGGGAATGCGTTTCTAGATGAGAATCTTCTAGAAGATAGTGGGCATTCTGTGCTCATTTATTGCCCCACTCCACTTTCTGGTAGTTTTTAGAGAAGAATCTTGACTAGGGCTTATGTGGCTCAATCTGAGCCCTTCATTGTAATCGAATCTGAGCCATCCATTGGATTTGGCCATCTATAAAAGGGGCATCCCCCCTCATTTGTACATTATTAGAGATAGATCATAGAATTGAGAGATAGCATAGATTGATAACATAGCTTAGATTGAAGAGGAAGGAAAGTTTTCAAATTGAATGCTTTGTAAGAAGTTGTTGTGAACACTCCTATAATAAAAAGAGTTATCATTGCTTGTGGTTTCATCTTTTATTGTGGGTAGCTAGCAAGATTTCTTCGTCCTTCCAAATCACTTAGAATCCTAAAGTAGAACTTAGAGTAAAGTAGATTTTATTTCATGCATGTAGATGATAGTTGTGGAAAGTGGTGTTTGATTTGAGCAAACTTCGTTAATCCATACCGCTAGCGGGCTCATTGACGGTGAGTTCGCCTTGCGTGGTCAACTGGAATTATTTGGACCTAATTTCGATTATGGTTTACATCTTGGCATGCGTCGTTGTGATGGTGTCTTCATACTGAATCGTGATTTGAATACCTTTAGTTACTCCTTTGAAGATTGCACCGGTTTTGTGGAAGTTGTCCAAGGTGAGGCAAAACAGAGCTTGGTTGAAGTTTGCAAGAGTTGATCTCCACGTCCTGCGTTTAGAGTAGATCATAGCATTTTAATCCCTGTAGCCATTCAAATTCAGTATTTTTTGGTTAGTCTAGGAAACCTGTGCTTCATTGACACATCTTTCGAACCTCGTGAAAACCCCTTCATACTGATGGTGTCTTCATGCGTCGTTGTGATGGTGTCTTCATACTGAATCGTGATTTGAATACCTTTAGTTACTCCTTTGAAGATTGCACCGGTTCTGTGGACGCTGTCCAAGGTGAGGCGAAACAGAGCTTGGTTGAAGTTTGCAAGAGTTGATCTCCACATCCCGCATTTAGAGTAGATCATAGCATTTTTAATCCCTGTAGCCATTCAAATTCAGTATTTTTTGGTTAGTCTAGGAAACCTGTGCTTCATTGACACATCTTTCAAACCTCGTGAAAACCCCTTTCTCTTTAATCTCTAGTTGAACAATTACGTAAGTCCCCCTTGAGATACCAGCAAATCACATTGAGCCAACTGAGACTACGTCCACTGCATGAAGGAACCTTGGAGTTGAATGGATGATCTTTCTCGCAATCTTAGCATGCAGGATATTTTGATCAAGAGAGGATAGAGTAACCGTTGGTAACACTTTATTCTGTGTTGGTGCGGTCATAAAACACCCATCAACAAGTGTAAAGGGCAGTAGATCAATGAAGAATGTGAGAAGGTTGGACTTCTCGGGTATAGTCATACAGGAGCAACCAACAGTTGAAATAGAAGCTCCTCCGGAAGAGTCCATGCCTCAGAAAGAATTAGAAGATGTGCCCTTAATACATGATTCTATACCATTGACAGGGTCTTCACCAATTCACATTGATCTAGATATTGAAGAAGATGAAGAAGTTGTAGTTGAACCTCCCAATGAAGTTAGTAGAGATACTATCGTGTCTTGGCTTGAGAGCTCCTTGGGAAGGAAGAGAAGAAGACCTTCCTATTAGTTGAATTTTGATGATCTTGACAACATCTATTAGGAAGCACCTAAGAAGAAAGCAAAGAAACAAATCCACTTTGAGAGAAATTTTGATGGTGAGATGATCATGGAGACTGCTACGCCTCCCGAAGATAGAAACAAAGATGAAATAGATGTGGATGACTTCGTGATGGTGAAGGCTAATCTTGGTAAAAGCACCAGACATGCGGAAGTTAGTTTGTTCAGAGTTGTATTTGAAAGCCTTCAAGAAAGAGTGCTCAAGGATGGAGAAGACAAGGCAGCCCTCAAGGTTGAAATACAACAACTTAGGCTTTATATTTCTAACCTTGTTCATGGCACTTCATAGGCTACTCAGTTGCTGCCCCAGGTTATAGAGACACCAGCTGATCATCATCAGTTGAGACAACTGGTAAAATGTGGGAAGGAAACTCAAGAATGGATTGAGAGTTTCATCGTCAGAGGAAAGGAAATCTTGGCACAAATGTTTCAGCTAAGGGAAAACGCTCATAAGCTACGTCAAGAGATTGAAGGATTTAAACAGTCAATGGCAGAAGTGAAACCAAGGCATGAAATAATCATAGCAGATTTGGATACAACCTATGGTTCAATGGTTTCAAAAGAACACAAGAGGCAGATCCTTGCTTGGAGAGAGTGTTACATCTTCAAGGTTAGAACCTACGAGAGGGTGATCGAAGCTCTTCTTTTCATCAATGAGTTTGTTGTAGAGATTCCTTCTCAATACAATCTTGAAGATGGCTCCTATGTTGGACTTGATGAAGTGCAAGCCTAGTTTCAGAATGTTGTTCGCAGCTGTGATGGAAGCAATTTAGTTGGTGGTAGAATGAGTCACATTTCCATGATGTCAACAAAGTTCGAGAAAGCAACCAATGAGATTGAAGATTTCCTGAGATCAATCGCAGATGGTGAAGAAATCTTAGAAAAACAAAAAATTGCTATTGATGGTATTGATGCACCTGACAAGGACACAATTTCTAGCTTTTTGGCGGATGTGATCGAGATTTAAAGCAACTTTCTTCCAGAAGCTTTCTTTCTATTCTCTGAACAATTCTTATCTATTCTTTGGAGAAGAGAAAAGAGAAAATGTAATAGTTGGCATTTCCTGCTTTTCCTTGCTTTCTTAGGTGTTAGTGTTATCTTCTTTTAGTTTTAGAAATAAAGCTTGCTTGCTGAGCAAGCCATAGTTGTAAAAGCAAGGAGATTTTAGGGTTCCCTACTCCTCTGCTTGCCTATAAATAAGAGCAGTCTTGCTCATTTATTTTGAACCATGCTTGTAATAACAAACGCTGAGCCTATTAGTGCCTTCTATTGTTATTTAGTGTTGTTCAATCGTACTTATGATAGCAAATTGCTGAGCCTCTTTAGCCAACAAGTTGTTGTAATTGCTGTTCTTTTTGTGTAAGAACAAGTTTGCAAGTCTCTTTTAGCTGCAAGTTCTTGTTTTGTGCATGTGTTTAGTGTAATCTTTGTTCCAGAGATTTGAGAAATAAAGTCTTGAACCTATTTTGCCTTGATGTAATGTCTCAGATTTCCGGTTATTGTGTTATGCTTATATGATCTGGATTTCAACTTGCATTGAAAGTAAGAAGATGTATGTTGAAAAAGAGTTTATCTAAGTATTTTGTCAAAGAATCAAACCTTGTCCATTTCTAATTCTCTTGCTCTGCATTTACTTGAGAAATTAGAAACGTCATTAGCGTAGGTTAGTTGTAGTTGAAATTCCTTAAACAGAAAATCTCAGGTACAACGCTTGAGTTTTATAAACCTTGTGCTCTTAACTAATCAAAAGATAGGTAACTTAGTTTTAGTTTACTTTCTTAAACACCATCAGCAAGAGGGAGCTTCCCCTCCTAATTTGAAGAGCAATTTATTTGTGCATAGCTGTCTGTTTCAAATCCGCATTCCAGAGGTGCGAATTTAAACGCCAACAAAGTCTATAGTTGATTGGCCTCCACTGACAAATCTCATTCATCTGAAGGGCTCTTTAGGTTATGTGGTTTCTATCGCCGCTTCGTCAAGGGCTTTTCACAGCAGGCCACCCCACTTATAGACTTGACGAAGAAGGGGGCTTTTGATTGGAACCCAGGAGCACAACAGTGCTTTGAGAAGTTCAAATGGTTGATGAGTTTGTGTCTGGTTCTTATTATTCCAGATTTTACACGACCATTTGAACTACAGTGTGATGCCTTGGGAGAGGGCATTGGTGCTGTCTTGATGCAAGATAAGCACCCCATCACTTTTGAGAGTAGGAAACTTTGGGGTCCTAAGCAAGATTACAACATTTACGACAAGGAGATGTTAGCCATCATGCATGCGTTGGCTAAATTTAGGCAGTACTTGGTGGGTAGCAAATTTTTGGGGAAGACAGATCACAACAGTCTGAAACATTTCCTAAGCCAACATGACCTCAATGATTGACAACAAAAATGGGTCAGCAAGCTGCAAGCTTATGATTTTGACATAGAATATGTCAAGGGTACGAGAAATATAGTTGGCGATGCCTTTCGAGGAGACCCTACTTGTGTTCTCTAGGTGAAGTAACAGAGGATTGGAGGAATCTTATTGCAGCTGAGTATGCAAAGGATAAGTGGGCTTCCAAGTTCATTGATGGTACAGTTGTTAATGACAGGTATACCCTTGTCAATGACATCATTTATAAAGGGAGGATTTTCCTTGCACTAGGATCCTCTATTAAAAAGAGGATTTTGAGAGCTCTTCATGACGCCCCTATGGTAGGCCACCTGGGTTACTTTAAAACCTACAGGCAAGTTAGGGAGCGGTTCACTTGGAAGGGGCTCAAATCAGAGGTTCTCAAGTATGTTAGAGAGTGTCCCACTTGTCAGCAGAGCAGGAGCACACTTTCCCGACAGGACTACTACAACCTCTACCCATTCCTAGTCGGAAGTGGGAATGCATATCCATGGATTTCATCCCGGGTTTGCCCAAAACCCAAGGCAAGGATTGCATTTACGTTGTGTTTGATAGGCTCACGAAGTTTGCACACTTTTTCTTGATTTCAGCTACTTTCACAGTAGTGTAGGTTGCTGATTTGTTTTTCAGAGAGATATTTCGATTGCACGGGTTGCCTCAGAATATAGTGAGTGATCGGGATAGGAAATTTATGAGTCATTTTGTGGTAGGAGCTCTTCAAGCTTAGTTGCACAGAACTCACTCCGAGCACGAGCTACGAGCTACCACCTTATCAATCTTATGTCCCGCATTGTGGCTGGGCTAGTTGAAATAGGCGAGCCAAAAGGGTTTCACACACATTGATTTAATGTTGGAGATGTGAGGAGATTTAGTCTTGTCCTTTGTCCAAGCTTCCCACATTAAACACTAATTAATAGTGTGCCCAAAATTATTGCATGTTGGCCAAGTTGTACAAACACTCCATTTGGCACTTTGTATATCCGCAAGTTGTGCAACTCTTGTCCCATCAAACTCTACAAAGCATAAGTTTCAATGATGACACTTAGCCCTCGCTTGGAAATGGGGGGAAGTGAGGCAATTTGTGGCCAAAGAAGACATGTTTAGCATTCTTTCCTTAAGCACTCGATGCCTCATCCATTTCCATGTTTCTATCTCTCCCACAAAAATTGAAGAATGTCAAAAAATGGCTAACACTAGTGATCATGGGTGCCCCAGCTAGCCAGGGGTGCCCAACATTTTGAAGGTCAAGATGATATTTTTATCCAAAGTTGCCTCTAGAACAATCTCGTCAGATTCGATCAAGCTCTGCAACCAGATCATTAGCCAGTTCACGGGATCAATCTAGCGTCCGGAAATCAAGATCAAACTGGGGTCAGAATCAAGCTAAAAGGAGGAAAATTTCAAGAAAATGGCTTAGTCTGCTAGCCAAGGGCGTCCAAAGTCTCATGCCCTAGTAAATTTTTCCAAATTTTATCTTTCAACATCAAAAAAGTGCCCAAGTTCGATGCACCTGATTTAGGGTTTCACAGTTCTAAATTTAGGAAATAAAATAGTTTTCAAACCTCAAAAGTTATTTAAAGGATGCCTTTGCATTCATTCTTCACAATTTTTGCTGGTGGCGTCCAAGGCAAGAGAAGAAGAAACATAAATTTTTATCCATTTCAAGATTCGAAGGGAAAAACTTGGAGATTTTTCAGAGTTCTTCATATTTTCCAAATCAGCTCACATAGAGGCTCCTTTTTCAAGGCTTTATTTTTCTAGGGCATCAATTTTCAGAAGAAGGGGGTCATCTTTTTCAATTTTCAACAATCTGGGTTAGCTTGTTTCATGATTCTCAACAACTTTGGAAAATTTTTCAATTTTCAAGAACCTGTTTTTTTCTCGTATGTCCAAGAAATCTTCAATATTTTCAAAATTTGATCAATTGGGTCCATACAATACGTGATTCTACACAAAACCCAGCTAAGCTCTTTTTCAGAAAAAATTCAAAAATTAGGGTTTCAGTTTTTCAACCAGCCATCAACAATTTTCAAAAACAAGTGATCTGGGTCTTCTTGCAACGAGCTTCTCTACAAAACCCATATCTTAGATTATTTTTGAAAAATCTGCCTGTTTGAAGAAGAAAAATCAGCAAGCTAAATTTAGGGTTTGTGCAGAACTTGTTCGAGCATAGTCGAGTTTATAGTCAAACTTCAAGTTTTTCAGCATACAATATTCTCCTATGGAATTCAAAGCCAAACAAGTGTTGTTTCATAATTATCTGAACGAACGATGTTGAGAAGTTCTTTTTTAGTATCACCATGAACAAAAAAAATCATCATCTCAGTCAAAGAACGTGAAAGGGTGTGGTATGAGCAAAAGGAGTAATATTGGAAAAGAGTTGTACTATACTCTTCTGTTGGAAAATCAAGAGAAGTGTTAGAAGCATAAAGTTGCAGAGCCGCCAAGTTATTAGTTAGTGAGTCATCTTTTGGGGCAGCAATGTTTTTCAAGAATAGAACTCATAAAGTAGCTGAAGAGGTCAAAGATTCTCTAAGTTCAACTGCAGAAGGCGAGGAAATCTTGGAAAAACGGAATATGGCTATAGATAGCGTCAACACTCCTGATAGAGAGGCAATTTCCAGCTTTTTGGTGGATGTGGTTGAGATTTAAAGTAGAAGCTTTCTCTGAGCTTTCTTTCCATTCTTATCTCACACTTTCTTTCTATTCTTGGCTCATGCTTATCCATTCTTTGAAAGAGAAAAGAAAACAAGTTGTAATATTTGGCACTTTCCCTATTTTTTATGCTTTCATAGGTTGTTAGATGCTTATCTTGTTTTAGTTTTAGAAATAAAGCTTGCATGTTGGCAAGTCTTAGTTGGAAAAGCAAGGAGATTTTAGGGTTCCCTACTCCTCTGCTTGTGTATAAATAAGGGTAGCCTTACCCATTTATTTTTAACCGTGCTTGTGATAACAAAATGCTGAGCCTACTAGTGCCTTCTAATTGTTATTCAGTATTGTTCACTTAGTGTTGGAGCAAGTTTGCAAGCCTCTTTTAGCTGCAAGTTATTGTTCAGTTCTTGTGTCTTGTGTCAATGTATTCTGGTTTATCGCTAAGCTGTAAGCCTATTTTGCTACAATCTTGTTAACCCAGAAGTGTAATCTTTGTTACTTGAAATTTGAGAAGAGGAAATCTTATGCCTCATTTGCTTTGATCTACTATCTCAGGTTTCCGTTTTATGTGTTATGCTTACATGATCTCTATTTCAGCTTGCATTGAAAGTATAGTAGATGTGCATTGGAAGAAAGTTTATTTAAGTATTTATGTCAAAGAATCATTCCTTGTTCATTTCTTACTCTCAAGCTCTGTGATATTTGAGTGGTTAGAAACGTCATCAGAGTAGGCTTAGTCGTAGTTGAAATTCAAAAGAGAAAATCTTAGCTATGCCGCTTGAGTTTTATAACCTTGTGCTGTTAGCCGAACAAAAAGATTGGCAAATTAGTTTTAGTTTACTTTCTTTAAGCAACATCAACAAAGAGGGAGCTTCCCCTCCTAATTCGAAGAGCAATTTATTTGTGCATAGCTGTCCGTTTCTAATCCGCATTCCAAAAGTGCGAATTGAAATGCCATCATAGCCAAAAAACCATGTGTTGGTGCCATGGAGGAGAAAAGTTGGGTCCAATGATCGTGCTTGACACCTCTTGATTTTGAGTGTATCCCCACACGAGATTTTCAAATTTTGTTATGTATCTGTTTGTTCTTAAGTTACCCTTGTGGTCATGCTGGGTACTATCTAAAATAGTGCCTTTATGCTTGTATTTGTTTGATATGGGGCAAAGAGGATTCCTAGGAGGGGTTTTCCCTTGGGTTCTCTCAATTATGTCTAGGGGTTCACCTTGTTGGGTTTCAAAATCATTGCCCACACTCCTAGAGGGATTAGTTTGCTTTAAGGCCAGGGATATGTCATTCTTGAGGGTAGATAGATCAGTCATCAACAAAGTGTGGCTGGTGATAGGCCAATTGTTGAGAGTAGGTAATTTTTCTTTCACTTTGGTCTTAGTTGGACCCATGAGTGTATTCCTAGAGAACATGATTAAATACAACTGAAAATAGATAAATTGGAAACACAACAATAGTTTTCAATTTACACTTGGCCACAAAAGTTGTCACTAGACCAAGAATGAATGTACTCAATATATAACCTTTATTAAGTTAATAAAGACATCATTGCACAACTGCAAGGTGGGGGCATGTAGGACATGATCCTCTTAAGGTAAAATCCTATAGGCTTGTTGAGATTATTTCCTTGGATAAATCACTAAATCACGAGATACATGCAAACTAACATCTTACTCCTAAACTATTGGTTAAAGATGTTATTCATTTTAAGTGCATGGAGGATCATTACTTCTAGGACTGGCGCCTTATATTGGGTTATAGAGTCACAACTGACCAAGAAGAACAACAAATTGAAATAGAAGAAGAGATATGATATCAACAATTGATCTTACTTAATAATCCCTCTCCAAACTCTAGAAATCCATATGCAATAAGGAAAAGACCATAACAAACAATGTCTACAATGCATTAAAGTGTTGTGATACTTATCAAATTCTCATTACAATGATACTAGCAAATGTGGCAAGAGAAAACCCTAAGCTAGAATGCTATCACAGTTCATCACTTACAAGTTTCCTCGAAAATCTACAAATGGCCAAGGAGACATTTATTTACAAATATTTGCTACCAATGAACTACCTCTTTGAGATTCACAAACAATGCTTCTCAACAATCGATTGGACTTGTAGTAGTTGAAACCCTAGGTCTTGCTTGACGTTGTAGTCATGTGGAAATTGAGAAATGATTGACTGTTGTTTTGGAAAATGAATTGATATTTATAGGGCTTTGTCTAGTTGCTGAATCCTTGTGAGAATTTGATTGAAAACCATATATTATTAATATGGTGTGTGAAACAAGTCAAAATACCTTGAAATCCATTGCAATGGTGGCCTGAAGTTGGCATAGGGTTATCAACATTTGAAACTTCAACCACAACATTCATGGTAGCAAGGCATTCTTTATCATCCATTGCTAATTTTAAATTTGATTTTGTGCCCTTGGGATGAACGATGCTTTTGGGGTGGGAAAGACCAATTTGGTAGTTGTAGGAGTCAAATCAAGCATTAATGGTGCATCTAGGAAGACCAATGACTGCAAGGGACCATTTGGAAGAAATGCAAAAGTTCAACGAGGAACTAGAGGTGGTAAAGGGAGATGTGGGATTTTGTTGCAAAACAAGACATTGGAGCTAGACATATGGAATTTCGGGCGAGAACTAGATCTTGGAACTAGACATGTGGCATTTCAGGTGAGTACTAGATCTTGGAACTAGATGAGGGAATGGAATTCTTGAAGTTCAATGAAACTCCACAAAAGGGTTGAAATGAGCACAAGAGGCATTATGGAGAAATGTAGAGAAAAGATGTAGGATTGGACATCAGGATGGGATGTTTCAAATTCAAAGTTGACATTTTGATGTTTGTTGTGCAATGTTTGAAGCATGGATTGCTTGTAGAAACTGAATTGATATGTGAATAATAAATATTTTTGGTGTTTTCGTGTATTTTAGATGTTTTTGATATTTTAAAAGATTTTTGTATGCAAGCTGAAATAAACTATTTTAATGTGTCTTTTTTGGGGTTTTTGAATAGTTTATGGAACTAGATTAACAAATGCAAATATGCTGAAACTAATTAAACAAATCCTTTTGTATTTTTCCTTGCCTTTTTCAGTGAATGCAACTAATTAACAATCTAGATGTGATCAAAATAAGTATGCTGAAATAATAAACAGTTGCTTTTCTTTTGGAGAATCCTTTGTCTTTGTAAAGTCAACAAGGAAAGCTTTCTTTATTATAAATGAATTGATATTGATTTAGCCTACTTTCTTTTTGTTCCCCAAACAAATGCAATGCAAAGAAAACTGAGATTTTTCTTCCTTTTTATACAATTTCTAGCAAGCAAATATAAGAGAAAAAGAGAAAACAATGTGTAATTAGAATATCTATTTGAATTGAAATTTTTATTCCTTTTTATTACAATTTCCAGCAAGTAAATATAAAAGTAAAAGATAAAACAATGTTGAATTAGTTTATCCTTTTGAATTGACAATGCAAAAAATGGATGATAAATGTTTTAAACCCCTTTTATGTGTGATTATTACCTTCGGAAATATATAGATTGCTGATATAAATCTGAAACAATTTCTTTTCGTGAGCTAAAACTGAGAGTTTCTTTTGAATTAATTTCCTTTGCAGATTTTGAAGCAAAGAAATCAAAACTTTTCAAACAATGAATTCAGTAGTTGTTTAGAAGTAATGGTTTTGAAAATATTTACTAACCTAAAAACATTTGGATTGAATTTAAAATGAAAATAAAATCTAATCTAATATATCCTACAAGCTGCTGTTTCAACTCCTTTTTTAACAAACACCACAAACAAAATTACTCTAAAACTAAAACTAATAAAAACATATCTACACTAAATTATATACCTGGATCAGAGATATCCAAAGCACAGAGTAAATTTAATGTTAATTGTGTCCTTAGAAATCCATTTGTTCAGTATCTTTCTGTTTCTTCAACTTTGGAACCTTCTTCGATGGTGAAAAGGGAAACTACAGATGGCAAGACTCATAACTTAAATTGTTTGCAATGTTTGTATAAAGAATTGGTAATCGAGAGTTTATAAGCTTTGGTTTGGTCACAAATTTGCCTGGATGCTAGAACTGTTTAGAAAACAAATCTGGACCTTAATAATAAATAAAAAACAAGTACCTATAGGAAGTAAGAGTAGGTTTAGGTTTTGAGTATGAAACAAATTGAAATTTCTAAAGATAACTGACCTAAGAATAGCACAAACTTTGAGTTAAAATGCTGTAAATAAGAAAAAGCTTGCTTATGCAAAGACTCCTGTGATGCAGAAAACAATAGGCATTTGCCTCCTTTGGGAGCAATTCGTTGGTGGATGAATTGTTTACCTAGGAAAATGCACATTTTAAGGTAGAAAACAAAGGTTTTAAATTAGAAAGAGGCTGCAGATGCTTTGTAGTTGACTTTGGTTGACCATTGGTCAACATGTGGGGGATTTTGAGTGGGTGGCAAGGCATTTTCACCATGGAGAAAGAAATTAAAGTTAGTTTCATGCCACATTGTGTAATGCATTGGATTAAAGGATCATTATTGGATAGCCATATATGCCTGTTTATTTTTAGGCACTTACAATGATAAATCTAAGCGGAGACTTGAGAGCAGACTTGACATGGTGGAGAGTTGATGTCACAGAGAGGAATTGTGCTCTTCTTTCCAAATTATGCATTGTGGTGCTATTAAGATGTGTTTGAGTTGGTGATGAGTTTGCGTTGTGATCCTATTGTGGTAGAGATTGCCTTGTTGGCCCTAAGCTTTCTTATTTGGTACTTCTTGTTGCCACTACATTAAACAGAGATGCATTTTAGAGTACTTGATGGAGTTACACCTAAGTTACACATTTTGATGGCTTCTTGATACTTGAGCCCACACTTGATGTTGATGATGGATAGATGATTGGTTGTGTACTTGTTCCTTTAGATTGTCTAGATTGATGATTCATTGTGTTGCAACATTGAACATTAAATTTGATTGTGGTTATATCTGTTGATATATGAGATTGTTTTGCACTTGGATCATGCGTTTGACTACATTTGATGTAGAGTTGTGGATATTGGTAGAGTTGATACATTGTTGTTGCAGTTCCTCCCGCTGATACAAATATAGAGTTTGATGATTTGGATGTTAGCATGATGATTGGCCCATTGACCCATTGATATATTCATAGAGATGATAATGAGTTGTCCCAAAGATCATTAGGTAGAGGCTCATATTGGCTACTTTTTGATTGGCATTCTTTGATGCAGAAGTCACATTTGGAGTTTGCATTTTATAAATATGGTACAAAATCATCCTCATCTTTTTTTCATTTATGTTTTTTGATTTATTGATTTTAATATCAAATGTCAGTTTGCATTCTAGGCTAATACTGGTCAACTTGATGATTCCACAGACAGCAGTGTGACCTTAACAATATAGAATTCTTCTTATTTTTGCTTTTATCCATTTGTCAATGTTGTTTGTTCTAATGTGCATTCATGCTCTCCTAGTGGTCATTAACAATCTCCTTCATGAGTACTTATAGTTGTTGGGAATTAAATGCTGCCGATGTTGCATTGGTTGACCAGGTCAGCAAGGACCTCTAATTTTTTGCAGTTGTAATGCCAGTTTGGCTTGGTGAGAACAAATAATATGTTTGTAACAAAAAGAATCTTCTTAAATAAATCAGAGGATGATTTCATGAATGAATCTATAACGTCAAGTGATACCATCTGTGGCTTTCGGCACCTATGAACACTCTACAAATCTAATGCTGCTGTTTTCCTTACATAGATTGAAAAAATAGCAAAACATCAAAATGTTGGTGCATTTCAAAGTCTTCCCATGGTGATGCCATCAAAAGATATCCTTTGTTCAGCAATGAGAAAGGCAAAGATGATTGGTCCAACAAAAGGTATCCAAATAGACAAAGCATATATGAAGCTGATTTTATTTAATAGGAGACAAAGATAGGAACTTTCCAGTACCATTGGTTGCAATGTTCTTTATTTCAAATTTTTTGCACACTTTTAGTTTAATAAGGATCCATTTCTAAGCATGTATTTTTTGCAATGATTTATAGGTATTATAAACATAGCAAAGAGAGAGCGAAATCGAGGTGCCAAGCAGCTAGATGCATTGATGAAAGTAAGCAGTAAATTTTTATTTTTCAGGTTTTTGTTCTGGTTGTATATCATCAAAAAACCCATAAAGATGTAAGCATAGGCAGTTTTTGATAATTGATTGATCTCCTTTGTCATTAAGGTGTTTAACTAAATATGAAAATTTGATGTCCTGATGTCAGGAACTAGCTGTTCCCTTGAGAAATTATGTGGAGAAATTTCCTTCAAACCAGGATCTACATCCTTATGAACAGTCTTTAATTGAGTTCACCCTAGGAAAAGGCAAGTATGAAGAGGTATACATAATAATCTTGTATTTCATCTTTATTAGTATTGCTTACAAAGCATTCCTTTCAAAAGCAACAAAAGGAGCCTGCTGCAGTTGTAGGAAGATGAAAAGAGTGATTTATGTATTGCTTAAAACATTGAGACTTTCATGTATTGCCTAATGGTTGTTTGCATTTAGCACAAAGTACGTAAATGCCATGGCTCATAACAATATCAAACGAAACTTTTTTCTTATACATAGATGCGATAAGGCTATGTTTGAATGGTTGTGTCAACGAGTGCTACAATCATGAAAGTACTAATAGATATCTGTAAATGGATCATCTCTACTGCATTAAAAAGGATGAATGGATTAAACAAGCAGACTTAAATAGGGTTTTGAAAATAGTTGATACAAAAATTTAAGATTATTCTTCCTTAGTTTAATGGATGGTACTCTGGAAAAATGACCTCAACATCAAATGAAACTTTTTCTTATCCAAAGATGTGATTAGGCTATGTTTGAATGGCTATATGATATATCAATGAGTGCTAAAATCATCAAAGGCTAAATTATATATCTATAACTGGATCATCTCTACTACATTAAAAATGGATGAATGAGTTAGACAAGAAGACTGTCATGCCTCTGCCATGATCAAATTACAACAGATTTTATGCAAAAACGAATAGCATTATTTATCTACGGTTTGCAACTATAAAACTATTTATCTACGGCTCTCAATGCTTCAAGGAGTGAGAGCTAGAAGAGTGAAGGTGTGAAAAATGAACCGAGTTTTTTCCTTTATGCTGCTAACTGTTATTTTGTGCTAATTGGCGAGTCTTTAGTATGGAATTGCAATTACTTAGCAAGTTTATTGTTAAAAAATTGTCCCCTATGTTTTTGGGCAAGTGATTTGGGAGAAACTTGTCTTACGAAAATTCACTTGTTGGTGAGTTTTTAGCGTGTTTCTAAACTATGGTCTCGACATCAAAATGAAACCAAGGTATCAATTTAATAAATTCTATAGTCCTCCAAGTTGGCATTTGTGGTTGTGTCTGATAGTGATCCAAGGAACTTGGTTTTCACATGATTTCATGGCATAAGGTCAAAGGCATATGAGTCCTTTATACATTCAGTTTTCAAACATAAGACTTGAGTTTATTTTCTTAGGAAAAGAGAAAACCTTAGGACTAGAATCCAAAAAAGCATTATTACAAGAAATTTCACTGAAAGATACCGAACCAATTTTTTTCAATATTTTTGAATGTGATTACAAACAACATGCACCCGTTAAGGTTAGATGAAAACCCAAACGATGCGGAATGAACTCTAACCAAGAATGTACACCAGGATCCCGAGATGGGCAAGGTGTGAGCATATGGTCAGAGGATCTTAATGTAATGCAGATACTGAATAACTCTAACCAAGGATGCGCCAGATGACGGCCAGCATATGGTCAGGGGATCCCTATCATCTATAATGCTGAAAGAACTCAACGCCAAGAATGTGCTATCCAACCCAAGGTGGGCATGGAGCTACCATAAGGCGGAGATTCTAATGAGCTACAATGCAATACAAAAAGTAAATAGGCGGCAAGCTAGTCTCTTCCACTTACTTAGTGGGTATTACAAAAAGCAAGAGAGAGATATTAGAAGTGCTGACAGTACTACTGTTCAACTTACAAGATAATAGATAGTGCCTGCAAGAACAAGGATTAAAAGCTCTATAATTTCTGCAATGGTAAATATGACCCCCCCCAAGCTTAGTATGGCTTCCTAACACTAATCCTTCTACAGAAATGCAACTTACTCAAGTCTGATATGACAGACCAGCAGCTTGAATGACATAACCAACAACACAAAATTCTTCTAGAATGCTCATAACTCTCTCAACTCTCAACCAAATCACATGGGATAAATTGCAAAGTGTCTCTAAGATGATGGCGCCCCATATTGAACCCCAAAACTGACCCAACAGGCTGTATTCTTTTTAGCACGGAATTCAAGATTAACACAAAAGGTACGGCCCTCTAAGAAGGGCGATTTTCTTTTAAAAAAATCAGCACTTAACCAAAAAATCTGAAACTTGTCTAACTTGGTCGCCCCTAGCATAGAAACTCAATGAAACAATACCCATAACAAGATCATTTTTATTTTCTGATATATGAACAAAACATACTTCCAGCTACAATGAAAATAACAACTCCAGAATATGATATAAAATGCAGCAACTGAACTACAAAGCATAACCCAAACTACAATGCAAAAACTCACTACAAAACCACTCAAACTACAACTACCTCATCACTAGTCGCTATCTCTCAAGCAAGAAGCAATGCCAAGCTAGGAGGCATACATTCCTCGAAGCAGTCCCAATACCATTCCGGCAGCATAACATTCCTGTAGACAAAAGATATCCAAGTGAGGACCCAAGGCTTCCTTTTATAATTTTGAGAGGGCCCTCCAGAAGCTTCTAGAAACCCTAATTTTCAAATTTGAAATAACTCCTTTTCCCTCCAAGAGATGGCGTCCCCTTTTCAAGCTTTCACTTTTGACTTTTATTTTTAAATTCACCATTTCAAGAAGTAGGCGTCCAAAATCAAGCTTCATTTTTTGACTTTAATAAAACATAAATCACCTTCATGAAGCGCCCACCCTTGAAGACCACCTTTTAAGACAACCTTAAGTTAAGAGACTAGGCCAAGGGGGGTATAACATTAAAATAAACATTATTATAAAATGAACTTATCTCTCCAATTGCACCCCAAGGCCAAAATGAGCAATTCCAACTGAACTGATAACTGAGGGAAGCCAACTGAACTGGAACCAACCTGTCAACTGGCAAAAATAGAATTTACTAAAAATAGTAAATTCCAGAAAGTGCTCGGAACGCAAAGCCAGACACACCACTGCAAAGCTCTCTAAAACCCAGAAAGAATCCGCAATCCAATCACCAAGACTCGAGCAACAACAACCACCAAAACAGGAAACCCTAATTTCACCTTCCGAGTAGCCTACGGATCTCCGGAATAGGCCAACGGTCAACTGAAAAGATCATGCTCGAGAAGGGGACATCACAGTCCGCCCTCCCCAAGATTGCTTGTCCTCAAGCAATCGCAAACCTGGATGCTGCAGAATCTCATCATTCTCCCAAGTCGCATCCTCCATAGGCAAGTTCTTCCACTTCACCAAATATTCTCTGATTGTTCTTTTTCTCAAAAACGCTCTCTGGAATCATAATCATAACTAACTGTCCTTCATCCAAAGGTGGCAACTGTGATGAAGCAACAACATTGTGTCCAAGTGCCTTCTTGAGGCGAGACACATGGAAGACATTGTGTACTCTGCTATTCGAAGGTAGCTCCAACTCATAAGCTGCTGCTCCCACCTTTCTGATAACCTTGAACGGCCCATAGAAACGAGGTTTGAGCTTCTCAGCTCCACTCTTCTTGAGAGTAGACTGTCTGTAAGGCTGTAGTCGAAGATAAACCATATCTCCAACATCAAAAGAGTGCTCAACACGCCGCTGATCAGCGTACATCTTCTGCTGATTCTGTGCAATCTGAAGATTGTTCTTTAATGATTTCAAGATATCTTGACTCTGCTGCAACAAATCCTTGGCTTGAGGGGCTTTGCTATCACCAAACACCAAATCAGCAAAGCTAGGAGCCTCATAACCGTAAAGAGCCATGAAAGACGACATCCTTATTGACATGTGAAAAGAAGAATTATAACAATACTCGCCTATGTGAAGCCATTTCACCCATGCTCTTTGCTGCTCCGAAACATAGTTTCTCAAATAACCTTCCAACCACTTGTTCACTATCTCTGTTTGTCCATCGGTTTGAGGATGATAACTAGTGCTTGGAGGAAGCACTGTACCGCTCATCCTGAAGACCTCTTGCCAAAAAGTGCTTAGGAACTTGCTGTCCCTATCACTCACAATGTTTTTCGACAACCCATGCAATCTAAACACCTCATGAAAAAACAAATCTGCAACTTGGGCTGCTGAAAATGAACTAGTGATGGCAAAGAAATGAGCAAACTTTGTTAATCTGTCCACAACAACATAGATGTAAGCTTTGCCTTGGACCTTAGGCAACCCAGTGATGAAGTCCATTGATATGCTTTCCCATTTTTGATTGGGAATGGGAAGAGGTTGCAGCAGACCAGCTAGTAGAGTATGCTCATTCTTGTTCATTTGACAAGTGGGACATTCCTGAATGTAGCGTTGAACTTCCCCTTTCAGCCCTTTCCAAGAAAATCTTTCCCGAATCTGCCTATATGTCTTGAAGAACCCCTGATGACCAGCAAGTGGAATGTCATGAAATGTCAACAAAATCTTCTTTTTGAGCTTAGAATCAGCCACCAAAAAGATTCTACCCTTGTAGTGTATCAACCCTTCAACGACCTTGTACCTTTCGTCATGAAAAGTACCCTCAATGATGCTGGTTGCAAACTGATTTTTGGCATAATCAGCAAGCAACATGTTCTTCCAATCAGCAGTAAGTTCACATAATGAGCTCAAATGAGGTCTCCTAGATAGAGCATCAGCCACAATATTGTTTTTACCTTTGACATATTCAATGTCAAAATCGTAAGCTTGAAGCTTATTCACCCACTTTTGTTGCCTCTCGTTCAAATCTTTCTGATGCATGAAGTGTTTAAGACTATTGTGATCAGTCTTGACCACAAACTTGCTTCCCACCAAATACTGTTTGAACTTAGCTAATGCATGCATGATTGCAAGCATTTCCTTGTCATAAATGGAGTAGGTCCTTTCAACACCTCTTAATTTTTTGCTCTCAAACACAATGGGATGTTTGTCTTGCATCAAAACAGCCCCAACTCCTTCACCGGATGCGTCACATTGTAGCTCGAAAGGCTTGGAAAAATCTGGAATAGCCAAAACTGGACAAGAGCTCATAATCCTCTTAAACTTATCAAAAGTAGTTTGAGCCTTTTCTGACCAACAAAAAGCCCCCTTTTTCGTGAGGTCAGTAAGAGGAGCAGCATTCTGTGAGTAGCCCTTCACAAATCTTCTGTAAAATCCACAAAGACCCAAGAACCCTTTCAAATGAGTCGAGTTCTCAGGAGGTGGCCAATCAACAATTGCCTTGATCTTTTCAGGGTCAACCTTCACTCCTTCAGCACTGATTATGTGACCAAGGTAAAGTAGCTCCTTCATTCCAAATTCACATTTGGATTCTTTGGCAAACAAGCTCTTTGATTCTAGGACGCTAAGCACTTCCTCCAAGTGCTTGAGATGTTCTTCCCATGTCTTGCTGAAGATCAAAATGTCATAAAAAAATATCAATACAAACTTCCTCAACTGCTTCTGAAAGACTCTGTTCATACAAGACTGGAAGGTAGCAGGAGCATTAGTCAATCCAAATGGCATGACTAGAAACTCGAAGTGGCCATAGTGACATCTAAATGCTGTCTTCTCAACATCAGATCCTCTCATCCGAATCTGGTAGTAGCCCGATCTCAAATCGATCTTTGAAAAGAACTTGGCTCCATGTAGCTCATCAATGAGCTCATCTATCCTCGGAATGGGGTATCGATTTTTGATTGTGCTTTGATTCAAAGCACGATAATCCACACACATGCGGATGGTACCATCCTTCTTCTTCACAAGAACAATTGCTGAAGCGAATGGACTCTTACTTGGGCGAATGAAGCCCATCTCCAAGAGTTCCTTAATGTTTTTCTCAATCTCATCCTTCTGCTTCTTAGGGTACTAATATGGTGTTGTGATGACTGGCTTAGCCCCTTCCTTGAGCTCTATGACATGCTTTGAACCTCGTTCGGGAGGTGGCCCAGGAGGTAAATCAGCAAACACCTTGCTCTTCTTTGTGAGTAAAGACTGAATATCAGGAGGGTAGTCTCTCTTTGTTTCAACCGGACTAGCAGGAAGAATCATACATTCTGCAGCCCACTCAACTTGATCATGACGAATCAGCCTTGCCATTCTCTTGAATGACACAATCTGAGGACCACCATTGGACATTCCTCTTAGCACTACCTTCTTCCCATCGGATTGAAACTTGAGCTCCATGGTTTGCAGATTTAGAGAGATCTCTCCAAGTGAACGCAGCCATTGAATGCCTAGAACGGCATCCGTATCCCCAATGTTGACTACATAGAAGTTGTCCTTGACTTCATAGTTTCCTAATTGCATAGTCATGTTTGAGATCTTCTTGGTGCATGAGATGTGAAACCCATCAGCAACCATAACCTTGAAGCCTTCAAACTCTTTTGTTTGCAGCCCCTTCTTTGCCACCACAACTTCATCAATGAAGTAATGCGTTGCTCCAGTGTCAATCAAGGCAACTATTCGCTGCCCCCTAATCATCCCTCGAACTTTGAAGGATTCATTCTTTTGAAAGCTCGAAAGTTGAGCCAAAGTACCTCCACTTCCCTTTTCATCTTCGGACTCTTCTGGAGCTCTTTCCACTTCGCTGTCATCAAAATCAGACTGTTGGTCTGAAAAATCAGAATTACTTTCTTCAGCTGAATAGTATTCAATTTGTTGAAATTTGACTCCTTTTGGGCAAATATGATCTTGGGACCATTTTTCTCTACACCGGAAACATAACCCCTTTCTTCTGAGTTCGTTAAGTGTCTCAAGATCCAACCTTGTGACATGAGGTTTATGCTGTTTGAACTCCTTATGATGAGGTCTTTTCCCTCTAACCTTCTTGTGAAATGATGGCTTGGATTGAAATTTGGCTTTAGGAGCAGCCCACTCCGTGTTTCTTGCTTTCTTCATTGCCTCTTGTAGGGAGGGTGGATCAAAAGCTTTAATCCAACCCTTGAGTGGCTCCATCAATCCTTCACTGAATAGGATCACCAAACGCCTCTCAATGATTCCCGTGACCATGACTGAAAGTCTCTGAAACTTAGCTATGTAGGCATCAATTGTGCCATACTGCCTAAGCTGTGCCAATTCTCTGAAATGCACTTCTGGATCTTTTTTCTCAAATCTCTCTATGAGCCTATTGGCGAACTCATCATAGGTAGTGATAGACCGATGACCGTGACTAGGCCATGGTACCACCACTCGTGCGCCACCCCATCTAGGTGTAGCGTAGCGAACTTAATCGCCTCCTCTTCTGCCATGGGTCTAAGAGCTAGATAGTTGTCTAACTTCTATATCCAAGCTCTTGCTGAACTGTTGTCACTCCCATCAAAATGTGGAAGCGTAACCTTGTTGATAGCTTGATGCAAATCCCTCTGCATTGCTGTTCCCCTATGTTCATGATGTCTTCCTTGTCCTTTATTCTTCCTTTTATGGTCCATAAAATCATTGTAAGACATATCTGCCTTAATTTCATCAGGGAGAGAATCATACTCAGCACGGCCGAGTCTCAACTGTTCCACAAATGATGCATTTTCTTCTGGATCAGGTTGAGGGTTTACTGGTGCCAAGAAGGTGGGTTTGAATGGCCTGGAAGAAATGTATGTGCTATTTGAAGCAGGCTGAGCAGCATGTCCATTATGCTGGTTGGTGGCACTGTGTTCTCCCCTATGTCCCGGACTGTTCTGTGGAGTTGGGTTCTGACCCACTTTCCCCATCATGAAAGATACCATATCCATCAGGGCATCCATTTTCCTCTCAAACCTCTTTCCCGGACTTAACGATCTTTCTCTTCCTTTCCCACTATCATCTCTGTTGCTGGTAAACCTCTCGTTACCACCCGATGTCCTCTCATTATCTCCCATTTCTTCTCCCGGAGAAGACTCCCAATTTGCTCTTAATACCTCTGAAGTTGTCTGACCTTTCGGAGCCTGATGCCACTGAAACTGACTTGTAGCCTTCTTGTATTCCCTTGCTAAGTATCTCTGTTCTCTGTCACTCATAGAAGGTATGTTTCATAGGATGGCAGGATGCGTGGCTTTGATACCACTGAAAGATACCGAACCAATTTTTTTCAATATTTTTGAATGTGATTACAAACAACATGCACTCGTTAAGGTTAGATGAAAACCCAAACGATGCGGAATGAACTCTAACCAAGAATGTACACCAGGATCCCGAGATGGGCAAGGTGTGAGCATATGGTCAGAGGATCTTAATGTAATACAGATACTGAATAACTCTAACCAAGGATGCGCCAGATGACGGCCAGCATATGGTCAGGGGATCCCTATCATCTATAATGCTGAAAGAACTCAACGCCAAGAATGTGCTATCCAACCCAAGGTGGGCATGGAGCTACCATAAGGCGGAGATTCTAATGAGCTACAATGCAATACATAAAGTAAATAGGCGGCAAGCTAGCCTCTTCCACTTACTTAGTGGGTATTACAAAAAGCAAGAGAGAGATATTAGAAGTGCTGACAGTACTACTGTTCAGCTTACAAGATAATAGATAGTGCCTGCAAGAACAAGGATTAAAAGCTCTATAATTTCTGCAATGGTAAATATGACTCCCCCCAAGCTTAGTATGGCTTCCTAACACCAATCCTTCTACAGAAATGCAACTTACTCAAGTCTGATATGACAGACCAGCAGCTTGAATGACATAACCAGCAACACAAAATTCTTCTAGAATGCTCATAACTCTCTCAACTCTCAACCAAATCACATGGGATAAATTGCAAAGTGTCTCTAAGATGATGACGCCCCATATTGAACCCCAAAATTGACCCAACAGGCTGTATTCTTTTTAGCACGGAATTCAAGATTAACACAAAAGGTACGGCCCTCTAAGAAGGGCGATTTTCTTTTAAAAAAATCAGCACTTAACCAAAAAATCTGAAACTTGTCTAACTTGGTCGCCCCTAGCATAGAAACTCAATGAAACAATACCCATAACAAGATCATTTTTATTTTCTGATATATGAACAAAACATACTTCCAGCTACAATGAAAATAACAACTCCAGAATATGATATAAAATGCAGCAACTGAACTACAAAGCATAACCCAAACTACAATGCAAAAACTCACTACAAAACCACTCAAACTACAACTACCTCATCACTAGTCGCTATCTCTCAAGCAAGAAGCAATGCCAAGCTAGGAGGCATACATTCCTCGAAGCAGTCCCAATACCATTCGGCAGCATAACATTCCTGTAGACAAAAGATATCCAAGTGAGGACCCAAGGCTTCCTTTTATAATTTTGAGAGGGCCCTCCAGAAGCTTCTAGAAACCCTAATTTTCAAATTTGAAATAACTCCTTTTCCCTCCAAGAGATGGCGTCCCCTTTTCAAGCTTTCACTTTTGACTTTTATTTTTAAATT
The DNA here is from genome assembly GCA_007258455.2 of Sequoia sempervirens. Classification (NCBI taxonomy): domain Eukaryota; kingdom Viridiplantae; phylum Streptophyta; class Pinopsida; order Cupressales; family Cupressaceae; genus Sequoia; species Sequoia sempervirens. Next base: position 22,883,617 of record VDFB02270651.1, read on the forward strand.
CACCATTTCAAGAAGTAGGCGTCCAAAATCAAGCTTCATTTTTTGACTTTAATAAAACATAAATCACCTTCATGAAGCGCCCACCCTTGAAGACCACCTTTTAAGACAACCTTAAGTTAAGAGACTAGGCCAAGGGGGGTATTATAACATTATTATAAAATGAACTTATCTCTCCAATTGCACCCCAAGGCCAAAATGAGCAATTCCAACTGACCTGATAACTGAGGGAAGCCAACTGAACTGGAACCAACCTGTCAACTGGCAAAAATAGAATTTACTAAAAATAGTAAATTCCAGAAAGTGCTCGGAACGCAAAGCTAGACACACCACTGCAAAGCTCTCTAAAAACCCAGAAAGAATCCGCAATCCAATCACCAAGACTCGAGCAACAACAACCACCAAAACAGGAAACCCTAATTTCACCTTCCGAGTAGCCTACGGATCTCCGGAATAGGCCAACGGTCAACTGAAAAGATCATGCTCGAGAAGGGGACATTACATTCACATACATAAATAGGATTAGGCACTGAACATTTCTCTTAACTACAATTCCACATATGCAAAAGAGAAACTGCAACCACCTTAAAATTACACATGGCTTAGAGAGAAAAATAACTCAGAAATATATTAAGTGTCATGTAATTCTAACTGATTGCAGTTAGTTTAGTTGATACCAGTATCACACGGTTTGACACAAGGTTTATGTTCCCTCTTGATGAGATCAAGGGAAGCATGTGGCTTGGCACATAGAGTCACCCTCTCTATCTTGTTTGATTCATACCTATATCCTTCACACTCAAGTCAAGCATCAAATGTGTCTGTGGAAATTATACATATAGCCAAAGCAATGAATACCACTCAATCATGTCAACACAATGTAAATTGCGTCATCACTAACAACAAAACACATTACTCATATAATCAAACATAAAACGATGATCGTTATCAGAATAATGGTACTATAGATATCACATAGGACCAGGCTTATAGATCAACTGTCTGATTAGTTTGCTAGTTTTAAATAAAATAGTTTTCATACAATATCAAGAGTCCACATCAGAAAAGAATATCATCTATCTCAGTCAAGAGAGATAGGTACAATGAATGAAACTATGATCATAAACAGTTGGGCCTTACATGATTGATATTAGTCAAAGAAAGATTATATGTCAAGAATTGGCAAGAGAAGAAGGTACTAATCCTAAACAACATGCATTACTTATTTTAGAAAGATAAAGACAAGATACTAATTCTAAACAACATGCACTACCTATTTGAGAAAGATATTCCAATCAAATATTCCATTTTCTAGTAGACTAGATGCTTATATTGGAAGATCTCTTCCATGTAAATAAATTATTTCAATGTTTTCACACCTATTTTGGCTTGGAACAGGTTCTGGAAGCAGTTGATTTACTTAGAAGGAGGATCACATCAACAGGAAAGCAACATGCTTCTGTTTGTGCTAAGGTTTGTATGTAGTAGTTTCACTTTTTTCATGAAAAGATATTTAATATTTCTTTGGAGAACAAAACATTGATTTCTATGTTGAAACAAATGGTTAAATGGAATTTATTAGAGTGATATAACCTAGAGAGAATTGTGTATGGCATGAGAAATGGTAGAGTATTTGTAGATGTAGATTTTATCAGAACTCAAAGCAATTATGCCATATGATATGAGCTACTGATAAAAGGGGTCCCAGCCAATCGAGACCTTATCCAAGTCTATCTCACTCAATAATGAAAGCTTCTCCCACCCACAACTTCTATCTCCCTCCCACCCACACCGGCGGTTCAGCCATGCCAGGTAGGCCAGCCATCGATCATCTCCTCGATCGCCCAAGCCAAGTGATTCAGGTCGGAATGCATCTCCTCCATCCATGCCTATCCCTTTCTCCCATCCATTCCTCAGGCTGTCTGTACCTTATTTCTTTACTTTGGTCAGTTCTAACATCTATAGTGTTATTCATTGAAGCATATACCTTTCATCAATTATGATTAAAATCCATTTTCCATAGGAAATGAATCTAAAATAGAGATTGTAAGGGACCAAACAAAAAAGACTATATGAATCATCAGGGAAAAAGCTTGCCAAAACCACTAGGGACATTGTAGAAGACTGAAAGAGAGCTTTGGATAAGGTCATGGAGAAGGTTAAATTGGAGATATGAGATTTTGCCACCTTTACCTTGTTTTTCAATCCACTAAAGATCTAATGCAGGACAGTCTCTTATTCGCATATGTTAAAATTGGTCTCTCCTAATGGAAGTAGCTATTTTTCCATGGGTGTTTGCAATTTAATAAGGAAAGCATAATAAAATATTTTATGTATGATCACATGTTTCCATTTTTATAGAGTTCCTTCTTGTCTATTGGCAACGTAATGAGGAAATTTAGTTTTACTAATCAACTAGGCTGTGAAAATCTTTCCAACCAAAAAATACCAATAATATAATCAAGTATACTTGAAAAAATGGAAGAAACCTAGTGTTCCATTGCTTTCAGATTAAGTGAAGCTTGTCCTTCCAAAAAGAAAAAAATCTTCTATTTTCAAATTGCAAGAAGAATACTAATCTAAATTAGCTGTTCATGTTTTCCATTAAAGCTGGAAATTTCTCCTCAGACTTTTCAACTCTCTCTTGGAACTTTTGAACTCAACCATCAATCTATATACCTGCTGTTCTTTGAACGATTGTCTAAATGTAATATGCTTTTCTCCAGTTCATATTCATTTTGAGATAGAGCCACCACTTGAACCAGATTGCTCCTCACTAATGACACTGTCTTAATATACCCATTGTTGACTTTATTCTTCCAACTTTTACCCACAATGGTTGAATGCGCCTAGTCATGGATTGCCTTTACCTGTTCCAAGCACAGTTTTCCTAGAATTGCATCATAATGTTGTAGCACACTCTCCTTTCTTATAATAACAGAAACCAAGATAGAGTTGTTTTCCAGTTGTGAGTTCTTGATCTAATAAATGCCCATGAGAGTTATCCTCATTTAATTTGTCAATTTCAATTTGTAGATTCTAACTGATTATTTCCTCACCACTCCTACAATTCGTCCTCTTGCCTTTTCTTTTCTCTGTTTTATTTATTTGATTTGATTCTATTTCTTGTTTTGTTTTATATTTATATGCATTATTTCTATATTTAATTATGTCAGCTATAATTTTAATTTTATATAGTTTTTTTTACATAGTCATGACATGAGACTTCGTGCCTTGTTGGCATAGAAAGGACCTCAACACTATAATATTTTGGATTCAATGCAAAGAAAAAAGACATAGCATGGTGGTCATTGTGTTCCATCTCTCTTCAATAATTTTGTGCACTTGCTGAAGAAAGTTTATTCAAGATCTTACTTTTTCTCATCTATTGTGATCATTATTTTCTCAATCATTGAGTTATGCCATCATATATCTCTCCCAAACAAGGTTTATCCATGTTGTTAAATTGGACCATAGCTAGAACAGGCTCGGTGAAACTAAGGAGATATTCCACACAATCCCACCCAGTGTCATCTAGGATCATTTGCTTAATATTTGTTACTCTCTCATTGTTTTCTTGCCTCCATAGAGACCAAATTTGGCTAATGACCATGTTAGAGAGTGCCTCATGAATGTTAAGAAGTCGTCTCAAGACAATTGTTTTGGAGGCAAAATGGGTCTCACCAACCTATCAACATAAATAAAAATAAAATAATTAAAAATTTACAAAAAAAACTTCAAAGAATAAAACATAATTAAATTAAGTTATAATAGAATAATCTTCCAAGTAAATAAAGTGAAATGTAAAATTTTATATTGTTTCACTTACCTTCGAGAGCTCCAATTTTGAGAGTGATGTAAAGATGTCTTGCAACATGTGGTAGTTAGTGATGAACATTTGAATCTCTTCAGCTTCAACATACATCTTTTTGATCCAATCAATTTTGTTGCCAGCCTATTGTAGCATAAGGTTGGGTGATTGGATAGCACAAGGTATCAAAAAAATGTGTGAATAGTCAACCAACAAACCAACAATTCTACAATTCCTTGCTTTGTTTGTTATGACTTGAACAACATTATGAGGCATGACTTCTTAAATTGTTGTTATTGCAATATTAGCAATAAATTGACTATCCTTCACCTTGTCCTCACAATCCCTGCCTCTAAAAACTATTGCCCCTTTAGGGGACACAACAATCACATTGATCGACAACTAATTTTTATCATCTTTCTATCCATTGGAAATGATTGACACCCTTGTCTCAGCCCATGAATCTCTTATGGGCTTCAATGAATCTTCTACAAGCTTGACTTCCTTTTTCAATAAGGCTCTACAAACCTTCTCATAACCTAGGTATTCACATCCTTTTGGAGCTTCATTAATTTTTCTTACCATTTCTTTCCAATATGGTGAGTGAACAACATTGAAAACCAACTATTTGGATAAATACTTTTTGCTAGGTGTTGATCGACAATCATTTGGAACTCATTTTGAAATGCCATTTTCAACAGTCCCTTGGGTCTCTTATGTGTAATAGATTTTTCTAGAGGCATGCCGAAAAATGGGTGGCTTTCTATCACAACTTCAAGATTAGATGTGGCTAGTGAGGGCTTCATTCCTCAAGATCCTTTCTTTTCCAAAGAATGATTTGCTTGACAGCTTGTTGCTTCATTTGCTTGTTCTCGCTCATTGATATATGCTATCACTTGCTTTGATAGCATAAGTACACCATTCTTTTTAGGTTAAGCTTTTATGTCTTGTTTAGTAATGCCACACAAATGGGATTTCACTTGAGTGCATGAGTTTGAGTACTTGACACCACACCTATTGTAAATCCAAATATACCTTCCACCACTTGGAATTGGCAATATCATATCAACGTACATCCAAAGAGGAGAATTTGGGTCTGTTTTGAAATGGCATCAACCCATGGAGCTAGATCTAGCTTCCCTTGTAATCCTTATGACAACAAGTTTGATAAACAACACATTTGAAACAAATGAATATATATATATATATATATATATATATATATATATATATATATATATAATGCTAACTTATTTAATATTTTAAGCATACATTCATAGAAGAATAGAAACAATTTCATAGAAGAATGGTAACAAAACAAAAATTTGAAAAAAAAGTTACAAAACAAGAGAGCTAGTTTGTAAAACAAAAATGTAGGAATTTTTTACCTTTTTTCCAAAAATCTTCCTCTACACTCTTCTTGGCAGCAAATGAGCTCTTGCACATGCGTAGATATAACACTCCAACCAATTTGGAACCTTCATTGATCAATTTTCAACTCTATTTGTATGATGGCAAGCAATAGTGGAAGTTTAGCAAGAATAAATAATTTTGTGTTTTGCATTCACAATGAGGTAAAAGTAGTTTGTCTTTAAAATGCTCGACGAGTCATTTTTAAGGTTAGAAATTCATTTTGGTCCATCCTAGTTAAAGTCAAACACCAAAAATGAATGAAAAAAGTAAAAAGAATTAAAAGATAAGTTAAAAGATCATTGGTTCTGTGTTGGTTTGGTGGAATCCTCCCTAGTTCGTTCTATTGTTCATTTGGTATGAACCCAAAGTCCCCAATGTGGCTCCCAGACACATTCATTGCAAAACCTCACTTGTTTCTGAACTTGATATGAATTGGATTTGGATTTGGTGTCTAAATAAGGCAAACTGATAACATTGATTTTAAAGCTACTATTCCAAAATTTCAACCAACTTTTCCAAAGGATAGTTTACTGGATATTTTGACTTCCATTACCCATTAGAAGCAAATCTCTAGCTACTTGGTTGGCTAAAATGGGCCAAGTTGTTCTCCCAAAACTTTCAAGGAGTTTCTCTATTTACATCAGAAGCTGGGGACAACTTCCTCTAAGGGAGGAGATGATGAGAATGAAAGATAGATGTATGCATGTACCTTGTAAATATCTTTAATGTTTTTCTTCTTTAACATGGCATTATCTGCTTGAGCCTTTCAATTGGATGCCCAGATGACTAATTGAGGCTTTCATTTGTATGCCCAGTTCTTGGGCACCCTGCATGGTGTCATGTCCCCGAATTGGAGGTGAAGTGATTTAATTAATTTAATTGAGTAAGTTTTCCAAATTAATGATATTTCAAAAGGATAGCTTAATTGATTATTTTAATTAAATATTAGATTAATTATTTATAAAGTTATTCCAATAAATTAATATCTTAAGGATGACTTTATATTTAATTAATTTAATAAAGTGACTAAAGTAAAATAAATCATAAAGTCACTTAAGTAATAAAATAATATTATTTTTAGAAGCTTCTTGAGGATTGGATGAGAATTCTTTATAAGGAGCTCAATGCAAGCCATTTTGGTCATGTCTGGGATTATTTCTATTTCTCATACTTGCATGGTAAAAGCTGAGGCTTGCACTGCTCGAGGGTTTGAAGACTCTAGAGTACCCGGTTCAGTTGTAAATGATCAACCCTAGCTGGAATTGTTGAGGAATCCATCCAGGGTTTCTACTTTGTACTTCATTGAAGAATTTATTGATTGCAATAGCTGTTGTATTATTGCAATTCTGAGTGTAGAGCTGATTGGATGCAATAGCTGATTTATTATTGCATCAAAAGAGTTGTAGCAGCTGATGTATTGTTGCAACTACATTGTGAAGGAAACTATCATTTGCTGAAGGTTTGTTTAATTACAGCAGCTGAAGTATTGCTGTGATTTATTAGAGAATATTCATCATTGCTGGAGATTGATTTGAAGTAATATTGGAGAGCATTATTTCAGTTTAGTGAAGCTTCATCAATTTGTATCAAAGGACGATTTGGCATTGTGGAACAAACATAATTTATTGATATCTGAATCTATTGATAATTTTGTTGAAGAAAGTCTTGGCGATTTGGAGAAACAATTGTTTGTTTAAATTAAAGATTTGTTTCAGTTTGGAGCTCCATTGAATTTTATCATTTTGAGACGACCTGGCATCTTTTAGCAATCTGGATTTTATCAGTAATTTTCTGGAGGAATCGTGGCATCCTTAAAGAAGGTAGCAGCACATTTGGCATTGTCAATTTGCATAATTAAATCGTGGGAAATCACTTTGGTGAAGCGCTGTTTGTGAAGGACAGATCGTGGGATTCTTTGGGACTGTTTTGTGCTCAGTTCATCAACATTTCCAGTCAAGGAACGATCAGGGTTCTTGCATATATGAGGGGCTGTGCTTTGGAGAAGAAATCGAACATCATTGGAGGCATAAGTAGTGGACATCATAAAGCTGCCATCGATCATATCAGGTTCTTTAAGTCTGCATCATTATCATAGATTGTATTGTATCTCAGTTTGTAATCAATCTTGTCTTTTCAAGCCAAAGTCTTGGCATTCCTTTGTAATCAGGTTTACATGAGTTAGTATGCAAGACAACTGGTTGTCTTAATGCATTATTGCTGTAGCTTCACATGAGCATTAGTTTCAGTCATAATAAGTTTGTATGCCAACTATTTGTAATAATGCCTATGCATTTTCAGTCAATATAATCAGTCTGAAGGCTGTAATAAAGGAGTTTGGAGCTGAATATGATTTGTTTGTAAAAATACTTCCTTGCTGTAGATGCTCATTTGCATAGCTAGGCTGCATGTCAAGTGTTTGACTAAATGACTAGCAGCTGTAGATGCATTTTCAGTCAACATACTATTTGAGAAGTCATTTAGAATGCATGCCGATTGTTTATAGTAATGTCTATCAGCTGTAAGTGCATATTTTATGTCATTTCAGTCATATATCTTCATTGAAAGGTTACCAATAGTTGCATTGCATCCTCTTTACATTTCAGTATTTAGATTACTTCTTGAAAGTCATTTCAGTTTATGCAAACATCAAACACAAGCAAAAATACAAATCAGATTAGTCAAACGGCAAGTTGGAGGACAAGTGTTTGACGAAATGTCCAAGGCTTGAAAAGTGAAAACAAAGTCAGAATTTGCTAGGGACATTACAAACCGAGGCTCCAGTTCTTGGGCACCCTGCATGGTGTTTGGCCTTATCCTGTTGGTACCAATATTTTTTTCTACTCTTTTTTAATTTTAAATTCATTATTGACAAGTGTTCAAATACAGTTTGGGCAGTCAATTGACCTCTTGTATTCAGTTTTGAATTGGTCAGCATATCAAGCTCTGTAAAACATATTAGTGGTAGAATCTGTCACTATCTCTGATTGGGTCAATTCTATGCAGAGATTAATTAAGAATGAATCTGTGGTTTTGCTATTCAAGAAGCCCCTCTGGAGGAAGAGTTTTTGATAATGATGTTGAAGATGGCATAGTTTTGAAAATGGAATGCAAGACATAAAATTTGTACAGAAGGGATATCTTTTTGGATTTAAAAATAGCTCACTGTTAAAGTCTTCCATGTTGGTTGCTGGGTATGCTTCGTATTCTTCTCCATAATTTTCTGATTTGTCTGACCATGCAAGAATGGAAGGAATTTAGCATATTCATTTAGAAGAGAAACCTAGAGATAAAATGGATCTTAATTTATTAGTTTGGAACATTTGCATTAAAAATGCCTCAAGGTCTCTTGGGGGTGGTGGATATATAGTCTCAAATACTACCAGCACAATGGTGGCAATTGGGCTTTTGAGGGGTAGCATGCCTTGTCAGGTTTTGATCAAATCGAGATAGCTAGGCACAAAATTATCTAAAAGCTTGACCACTTGAGTAGATATGTTCTCTAATGTAACGTTGAAACTTAGAGATCCTGGATAGGTTTTGCAATTTAAATTTCTAAGTAGCGGTTCGGTTCGTTCGGCCTGTTCGGCAAAATTTTTTGGGGGTGGGTTCGGTTCGTCTTGGGTTCGTTAGTACAAATTACAAAATATGTAAAATATATATATATATATATGCAGCCTAGAAGCATGAATTAGGATTAGAATTTAGAATATCACATAACTGATAACATCATATAAACAACAAAACCACCATAAACTTGAATGTCATTTAAAACATGCATGATAAATATTCATTGTTCAAACTTCAAGCTCAATATTACAACACTTTCAAAGTTTTAATCATCATATGGATTCTCTAGATCATCCATATCAATGTCAACATTGACATTAGATGAAGTAGGAAGACTAGATGAATCACAAGTGCCAATGGCACCATCACTAGCACTACTAATGTGCCCATGCCCCTGTTGGATATCCTCATCCTCATATGCAATATGTTGGGAACTGCAAGCATCCAAGTCAGTATCCTCTGGCACTATATCCCACAACTTCGTCTCCCCGTCCTTGTAGTTAGGTTGTTTGTGTGAAAGGAGACGCAAGTTGGAATGCACATATACTAAGTTCTCCGCTTTTTTTGACAGCAATTTATTGCGCTTTACTGAGTGGATGAAAGAATATGTGCTCCAATTCCTCTCAGATGCGGATGAACTAGCAACCTATGAAGACAAAGTAAACAATTAAAAATTTATAAATGGAATTATGAAACTTTTAAAACTAAAATATGAAAATTTATTAAACTTACTTGTGATAAAATTTTGATTGCAAGGGGCTGCAAATTTTGGAAGTATTGTCCATGGAAGTACCACCAAGAATGAGCATCCTTTAAGAACCTATCACGGGAGGCATCAACATCTAGATGATTTGAGTGCACAAAATCAGTGAACTCATCCGTGACTACACTCCGCAAATCTCGATCAGGGAAGAGTCTCACAAATGCTGCCTTGTACCCTTCAGCCACTTCTAAATCTCTATATGGAGGAAGCCTTCCTGGTTGTGAAAGAACCTGAGAGCTGTAGTATTTTGGAGTCAATGCAAAGGCAAGAAGGTGTAATGGAGTTGTCATTTTGTTCCATCTTTCTTCAACAATTGTATGCACTTGTTTGAAGAAAGTCTCTTCAGGGTCTTGCTCTCTTGCATTTATGATGCACTTGATCTTCTCAATCATTGAGTCTATACCATCATATATTTGTCCAATGCATGGCTTGTCCATGTCAGTATAGCGAATCATACTCAAAATGGGCTCGGTGAAGCTAAGGAGATACTCCACACGATCCCACCATGAGTCATCTAATATCAGGCTCTTAATTCTTGTTGCTCTTTCAGTGCTGCTTTGCCTCCATATAGACCAATTGGTGCTAATTACCATGCTAGAAAGTGCTTGCCTAACTTTCACAAGTCGTCTCAAGACGATTGTATTAGAGGCAAAGCGGGTTTCTGCAACCTATTGCAAATTAAAAAAAAATTAATATTTAAAAATAAACTTTAAAGAAGAATTTAAATTAGATTGAACAATCAAATTATGAAAATCAGAAAATGACAAATGTAAATATTACTTCTCTTACCTTCAATAGCTCCAATTTTGAAAATGTTCTAAAGATCCCTTGAGACAAGTGGTGGTTGGTGACGAACATCTGAATGTCCTCAGCCTCAGTATACAATTGTTTGATCCATTCAATTTTATTCCCAATCTTTTGCAGCATAAGATTGAGTGAATGGACCGCACAAGGTGTCCAAAAGATATGTGAATATCTTTCCTCAACCAACAACCCTGCAGCTCTACAATTCTTTGCGTTGTCCGTTACAACTTGAACAACATTGCGGGCTCCCACTTGCTCAATGGCTGCAATAAGAATATTAGCAATAAATTGCCCATCTTTTACTTGCCCCTCACAATCCACGGCTTTCAAAAACATTGCCCCTTTAGGGGACACCGCTATGACATTGATCAAAGGCCGATTTTTTGAGTCCTTCCAACCATCTGAAACAATGGACACACCTGTCTCAACCCATGAATCTCTTATTGGCTTCAATGCATCTTCAACCAACTCAACCTCCTTTTCCAATAAAGTGCTACGCACCTTCTCATAACCCGGGCCCTTGTACCCTTTTGGAGCTTCATTAACCGTTCTCAACATCTCTTTCCAATATGGAGAACGAACAACATTAAAAGATAGTCCATTGGCATATATGCATCTTGCTACACATTGGTCGGCAAGGGCTCTACTCTCATTTTGAAATGCAACTTCCAAAGGTCCCTTTGCTCTCTTGTTTGCAAAAGGTTGTGCACTTTGAGCTTGAAGATTTGGAATGGCCATAAATGGGTGGTCTTCTACCACAATATTGGGATTGGGATTAGATGGGGGCTGCATTCCCTTTGATTTTTTATTTGACAAAGGGTGATTTCCTTTTTGGGCTTCCCGTTGATCTGCTAGTTCTTGCTCCATAATGTATTTTGCAATTGTCTCAGGTTGAATAGGGGCATCTTTCTTTCCAGGGCAAGGTGAGATGCCTTTTCCAGTTATGCCACACAAATGTGCTTTCACCCTATGGTATGAACTAGAATATTGAACATCACACCCATTGCATTTCCAAACATAACCACCACCACCTGGAAGCTGTCTTATCATTTCAACATACTGCCATAGAGGAGAATTTGCATTTGTTTTGAACTTTGGGTTTGGTTTAGCTATGGAGCCGGAGGTAGAACCCATTGACATTGTGATTCCTATGGCAATTTGTTTTGCAAACAACACATTCAAAATTTGAATGAAAACAAAATATAATAATTTTTTAAAAATTAAAACCTAGCTCTTTTGAATCTTGCACAATGTATACATTCATAGAAGAACAGAAAAAAAAAGATGCAAAACAAAGTTTCTGTTTGTAAAACAAAAAAAAAAGAATGAAAAAATGAGAAAAAAATGAGAAAAACATACCTTTTTGCAAAAATAATCTTCAACAATCTTTGTAGCAGCCAATGAACACTTGCAAATCTGTAGGAATGGCAATGCAATCGTTGTAGAAGCTTCAACAATCAATATTCAACTCCTTTTGTCAATCCAACAAGTTAAAATAAGAAGTCAGCCTCTTGGAATGAAAATGCTTGTTTGCAAAACAAATGAATGAAAATGAGGCAGCTTAGGTGTTTAACATGTTTTAGAGGTCACTTTTAGGGTTCCCATGGGCGTGGGTCAAAGTCAAAGGGAAGGAAACATTAAAAAAAAAATACTTTTACCGCCCCTGGGTTCACTTGGAGTTCGAGTTCGCGGGGTTCTTCAGCGAACCAAGGCTAAATCTAAGGACCGAACTGAGATCCGGACGAGACCCGACCGGGCGAACCCGAACGGGACGAACGAACACGAACGGCTACATAGAATTTAATTGATATTGAGATTAAGAGTCTTCTGCTTTGAGTAGAATTTTAAAGGAATGGCAAGCTTCTTGACTCTTTAAGTGCTCTCTTTGATTATACAGGTCTATGCTGAACTTTTGGGGTTGAGAAAATATCAGTATTTGGTGTTTATAGAATTTACTATCATTTTCCTAGGTTGGAAGGGATAGAGTCGTTAAGAAAGATCCATATTGTTGGTATGGTATGCAAGACATAAACAAAGGTAACCAGTACTCTCAAAAAGATATCTATAGAATCTAGTCCTTCATGGGAAGGACAAATCAACCTACTAGGTCATAGTTTTATTTATCTGGAGATATTTGATTTTAACAGAAGTAGAGATAGGTCAGTCTGTGGAGACCTAGTTAGGCATAATTATATCGATACCATTCTCTATGATGTCTTCCAGATATAATTGGATTATGCTTTAACTTAGACCTATGCTCTTTATATGTTTGTTAAGATGTTGAGCAATATTGGATAGAATTGAGTATGTCTTTTGTAGCACAGATGCCTTTTAAGTTTTAACGGAAGATTTAGTGACAATTTTGAGTTGATCATCTTCTTAAGAAATACAAATTTAATATCATCTGAACTACTGGCTCCCTTAGTGATGTTTTCTGTCCTTGCTTGGGTAGGGATGGAAAACAAAGAACTGCCAAACACCAAACCCTGTATGTTTTTCTGATTTTGTATTGTCTGATTTATTTTTTGAATAGAAAACCCTCTAGATACTAGGTTGATCTGCTGCTAACCAGCTTGAATGCCATTAGTGATCAAAGTTTGTATTTAAGATCTTGTAGAGGGAGAAGATAAGTATGTAATGTCCCCATTTTTAGCCGTATGGTTTTGTGAGCTTTTGGCCAGTTTCCGAGTTTTCCTGTAAGCTTCTAGATGAGCTGGGGAGAACTCCATTTTTTTTGGAGAGCACAGGTTCAACCTTTGTTGGTTTTTGTTGTTGGAATTGAGCTCAATGGATGTTCCAGATCGTAGTGACACTTTCAAAAGTGTTTTTGGCCTCCTGGGGGTGTTCTCCAAACTTCTTGGAGAGCATGTCTATTTTTAGTAAGTCTCTGAGTTGGCACCTGTCATCATCCCTCAGTTTTAGTTACATCTTGACATGATCAAAATTGGATTCCAAAGCCTTGGCAGTGCTTTCCGCAACTCGAGTGGAGTATTTAAAATATACACTTAAGCTTATAATGTTAAATGTTAAAATATTTGCTAAGTGTTATATTTAATTAAAGTGACTTTTGCATGTAATGAATTATTTAATTCAAAAAAACATTTTTTTGGAAAAAAGAATAAAAGTGATTTTTTGGAAAAAAAAAAGAAAAAGCAAAAAACACTTTTCGAAAAAGCAATGAAAAAACTTTAAAAGGAGGTTTGGGCTCACATTTTTTATATGCTGAAGATTACACATATTGTTATGTTGTCAGATTGAACTTGCATGTTCTTTCTTGAATCTTGTGAGGATAAAAACCCATATTGGATTACTAATTTCAGATTTGGAAGACAATCCTTAGCTAGTCTGAGTGGTTCTATTTAGGAATCACACTTTGCTTCAACAAAGTTCCATTTTCTAGGGTTTTAGAATGAAGATTTTCAAAGTGTTTTGATGTGCAGATTTTGGGGCATGATTAGCATTGATTTTCAAAGATTTTTGGTGTGTGTTGAAGTGATTCCATAAAGGGTTCTTTTGCGGGTCGTACCATTCATATTTGTTGGTGAACTTGGTTTATAGTTTGGAAATTGATTGACTCTAATAGATGGTGTTTTTCCTATGACAAGGCGACCCGATTAGTGTTGATGTGTTTTTCGTGACCGCACCAACGCAGAATAAAGTCGCCAACAGCTACCCTATTCTCTTTTGATCAAAGTATCCAGCACGCTAAGATTGCGAGAGAGTTCGTGCGTTCAACTCCAAGGTTCCTTCAATGCGAATAGTCTCAGTTGGCTCAATGTGATTTGCTGGCATTTCAAGGGGACTTACGAAAATGTTCAACAACAGGGAAAGGGATTCAAATGCTCGCAAGATTTGTCTATAAAGTTCCTGTTTCAGAAGGTACTGAATGTAAATGGCGTAGGATTAAGAAGGCTCTAATCTACTCTAAGGCGTGGGACATGGCGATCAATTCTCACAAGCTTCAACCAGGCTCTGCTTTGCCTCGCTTCGGACAACCTCCATAAAACTGGTGCAATCTTTAGAGGAGTAGCTCAAGGTGTTCAGATCACAACTTAGCATGAAAATACCATCACAACGACGCATATAAACATACAAATCATTATTGAAGTTAAGTACACGATATTCCAGTTGACCACACAAGGCACATTCACCATCAACGAACACACTAGTGGTATGGATAGACGAAGTTTGCTCAAATCGAAGACCACATTCCACAATCATTAACTACTTGCATGAAATGAAATTTATTCTACTTTAAGATCCTACTCGAATCAGAAGGACTAAGAAACCTTGCTAGCTACTCACAACAAAAGACGAGATCATCATCAACGAAAACTCTTTTTATTGAGAGAGTGTTAACAACAATTTCTTACAAAGTTTTCAAAGGAAAAAATTTCCTTCTTCTTCAACTACACTATCAATCTATACTAAGCTACTTCTAAGTTGTCCCTCTACTCTATGTCTATTGTCTAACTCAATGTCTATTCTAATGAGGTACAAATGAGGGGGGATGCCCCTTTATATAGCTGGCCAAGTCCAATGGACGGCTCAGATTACAATCGGCTGGATGGCCCAGATTGTGCCACCTCAGCGCTAAACAAGATTCACCCTAAAAACCGCCACCAAGAGGAGTGGGGTAATAAATGAGCCATTAATGTCCATCATCCTTCTAGAAGATTCTAGTTCAGAGATGCGTTCACACTGTTCTTGTTTTTGATTGCAGACTTGATCAAACAGCTTCAACCTCTGGCATGGCAGGCACGTTCTCATTTTGAAATTCCAAGACTGCAACCTCATTCTTCTGCTTGATGATGATTTTCCTCTTTAATGTTGTTCTTCAACCTTGAAGTACTTGAGGATCATTTCTAACCTTTGGGCCTTCATCTTTTCTTATCCTGGACTTGGAAGACTCTCCTGTCTTGGATTCACGCTTGCCATTTGCCTGACTGTGTTTGGTGCACATTGGGTCTTCGAGGAGAAATTCCAACACTTAGCCATTTCTTGCAACTTTTCTTCTTTCATGTTTTGGGTGCAATCGAGATCTCGTGGAAGAGCTCGAAACTCATAACTTTATCTCCCTTCGAAGGTTGTAATATCATCGTGCTTCATCACTTCAAGTCATCGTGCTCTGGCCTCGACGTTCATCCTGCAAAACAGACAAAAGGAAGAGCATCAAAACACTTCATGATATAAATTTACCTCACTTACTTGATCTCAATGTTTGAGTGATCTCTTCATCTGATAGGGTTTATCATTTTCCTCTAGCACGACTTTTGCCATTAAATTCCTCCTGCCTTAGAACATTTCCGCATTATCATACATCCTCCTTAGAGCGCATCTGGAGACTTGAGTTTCTGTTTTCATTTCACTGGCTGAGGCATTCACTCTGACATTTCATCCAACTCTGGCTCGAGAAAAATGTTTTCATCAGGAATTTGATCAAAATTTATCTAGGCAACTCATCTTAAATTCATTATCTGAAGCACTTTATTTTCGAAAACACATTTTACTCATTTTGCCTTAGAAATTTTTTAAATTTTCCTTAGGAAAATTCATAATTTTGAGTGCCGATCAAATTCTCCATTTTACATGCCTTGGCGAAGTGCAGAGGACTTTGAAATCCACTCCTTGTCGAGGATCTTCAATACCCAGAAGATAATTTTCTTCAGAACTTGTCGAATTCATGGGTATATAATGAACGGGTTCATTTAATTTTTCTTGAATTTTGAACCTTAGAAAAATAATTTTCAACAAGTTTATTCTTGTTCTTCACATCCAGGTGAATTTTGTTGCTCTCGACTTGAAAACTTCAACCTTGTGAAGCTGACATCCTCTAACCTCCACTAGCAATCTCAAGAAAATTTCATATCCCTCCAACTTGGGCGTATTTTTCCTAAGGAAGAAATTTTTGTGCCTTAGAAAAATCTAAAATCACTTAGCACATTTTGCACTTTTGCCTTAGAAAATTTTATTCAACTTCAATCACTCTGCCAGTGGTGAGGAAATTTTTTTAATCAAATTGCTTGGATAATTTTCTCCATTGCCTTGGGCGCATTTTACATCTCATGAGGGATATATTTCCTTTTAAATTCCAACGCCTAGCATATTTCCCATCACCATTACCACCTTGGGCGCATTTTATATGTCATGGAGAACATTTTTAATTCTCAACGCCTATCATATTTATTCACCCCACCCTTACATACTTCCTTGGGCGCATTTTCAAGATTGAAGAGGATGTTCTCATTTCAATGCCACCTTTGACTTTCTCTTCTTCTTGGCGCATTTGAGGGGGTGAGAGGGATGGGCGCATTTGAGCATAGGAGGATAAAGCATTTGACTCTTTGACTTTGCTAGATATGGGCGCATTTCCTGTGGTGAGAAGGATTTTAAAGTTTTGTCTTCTTCCTAGCCAAGCTGGGCGCATATTGCATGGGGTGGAGGATGGAACTTTCAACGCCATCTTTGACTTGTCTTTGTTTTGTCTTTACATGCTCTCACTTGGGCGCATTTGACCAAAGGAGGAGGATAAAGTTTCTAACGCCACCCTTGACTTGTTGACTTCCTTCTAGCTTCTTAACATGGGCGCATTCCACACTTGCTAGAGGATGGGTGCATTTTGCCATAGGAGGAGGATAAGCATTATGCCTTAGAATTTTTAAACATCCTCATTCTTCATCCCTTGAGGGTGCATTTGGAGGTGGCAGGAGGACGAACTTTATGCCTTAGACATTTTCCAATCATCTTGAAGGCAAGCTGGGCGCATTTTGAAGGTGAAGCAGGATATAAGTCCAGACTTAGCAAAATTTTCACCTCATGCCAGCTTCTCTGTGCCCTGCTATTTATAGTAAGTCCTTTGATTTCCATACTTCTGAAGCTCGGATCAATTTGAAATTTTAAACACAGGAGACTTATGACCTTGTCGACCTGTTTATACTGCCATCCTGAGCTGACCTGCTATTTTTAGCCCATTTCTGAAGGTGGTTTGCTATTTATAGTAATTGCTTGTTTCTGAGACCTCCACAACTTCGTTTGACTTGAAATTCGAATGGCGTGCTCCTCATCAAATGACTTGCCTATTGACACTAGCGCCCGACACTGGTTTACTATTTTTAGCCAGTTTCTGAAATGACTTACTATAAATAGTAAGTGCTTCAATTGCCTTCAAATTTTACTGGTGGATAGCTTGAAAGATTCTGAACACAGTGGGATACACCGGTTTTCAAAAATTCTTGCATTGTACCCCTCTTTTTGGGTCCCGAAGCTGGAAACCCTAATTTAATTTGCATGCATATCAGATGACCTCCGTTTGACTCCGTTTCTGTTGCATTCTATTCTGTTCGTGATTCTGATGCGCTGGGAAGTGGCTGCCAGAGTGCATCTGCTAAAAATAGCAATTTGCTGAAGAAGTGATTATCCTGCTTTGCATGTCACATCATCGCGAAGCTCTCGAAAAACCCACAAGGAATCATCAGACATGCAAAGAAAACCTTGACATTCAAACCCTAAAAATAGCCTCTGAAGGCTGAGCTCTGAAAGTTGTTATCTCACTTTGCATGTTATACCATCGCGAAGGTCTCAGAAAACCCAGAAGGAATCCCCAGACATGCATTGAAAAACTCTGCATATAAACCCTGAAATTTGCCCCCGAAGCTGAACTGCTAAAAATAGACAGTTGTCCGTTTTAGTTCAAATTTTGCCAGTGAGTAGCTTGATGTGTTCTGAATGCGGTGTGACTATTGAAACTTCGAAAATGCTGGAAGAACGCCCTGAATGGGACAGTTACTAAAAATAGTAAGTAGCAGCAATCTGATGAAATTTCAGTGGAAACTTGCTTCAAACACACTGACATCAATGTTAGTCTCAGATTTCAATTTATTCACTTCGTTTGACCTCAGATTGACCAGAAATGTACAAACCCTAATTTTCAGACTTGGCCAAAATTTCATGTTTAAGCTCAACAGGCACGTCCCTGGAAAGGCAAACAACAGACAAGGGACAAAAAGAGAGAGAGAGACAACATGAAAACCAACTAAAATCAAGCCAAAAGTTCGAAACGAAGCAAAATTTAGGGGGTCCTCATTTGCAATGGGGCGATGTGTGGAAAAAGGTCACAACAATTAGGAAGGTTCATTTGCTGTTTGGACTTGCATTACATTCCAGCTGGGTCATACCATGTTTGCAGAGTGCTTGGAGCTAGATGTGTGGAGTTAGGAATCCAAGTGTTGCATTTTGTAAGCTCATCTATTGCTCTTTTGAGGTGCCTTGATCCTTTGAAACATTTCCTATCAGTTTGAGATGGCACTTTGAAGTTTGGAAGCCCTCTAAGGGGCTGTACAGTTCACTGGGTTGACTGTATTTGCTGGTTCAAAGGTATGACAGACTTGATAATGTTTATAAGTCACTTCCAGACTTGTATATTCCTTCTTCTAGGCGATTTGGAGTGAGTTTGGTGTAATATCCCCCTTCGTTTTTTTTTTATTTAAACACAAGAACTTCACCCATTAACGTTAGCTTAATGAAAGATAAACAAATTGGAATGCAACCCTCCACTTTCTGATCACCAAGATCCCGGAGTGGGCAAGGTGAGAGCATACGGTAAAAAGGGGATCTGTTAGCTAAACTGGAAAAGCTGGAAATACAATGGTATTAGTGACAAGCCAACCAATAAAGAAATGAAAGTACTTAGGTGGCAAGCCAGTCTCTTCCACTTTTCAACGGACTACAATGAAAGTAAATGTAATTGAAATTGCAAAGGCAGCAAACCAGCCTCTTCCACTTTTTAGTGGGTAGCAAACAGAAAGTAAACTAGGCGGCAAGCCAACCTCTTCCACTTTTCAATGGGAGTAGAAAGCAAAGTGTAGAAATAGAAAGAGTTGATCAGTACTATTGAATCAACGTTACAATATTAAGAACTTATGCATTGAAATGAAGATATTCTTATCAACTTGAAAGCCCAAATGTTAGACAATAACCTCCAAGGCAAATACAAAGATATCCAATATGAAAATATGAAAAAATGAAGGAAAGTACCGGGTCTGATACAGAATTACAGTGATCAGAAATTTAGACCAGCAAGCCCTAGAAACACCAAAATGCTTCTATCTCTCTCAAATCTTCTCCGATTGATCTCAAACTACAAGCATAAGAGGCCTAGATGCTAGGTGTCCCATCTCAAGCCCACAAACCACTCCAATCAGCCATGAAATGATCTGCAAACATCCCGAGGCAACAACAACAAGAGGTACGATCTTCTAGGGAAGGGCGACCTTGACTAAAAATCACACACTTCGCCAAAACTTACTAAATCTTGGGCTTAGGGTCACCCTAGCCAGAGGAATGCATAGAAACAATACCCAGAACAATAGCCCAACTCCTCTGAAAGGTTTGATAAAAAATGTGCTTCAACCAAGCACAAACCAGCAACAAAAAACTGAAGAAAAATACACCAAAATGAGCAGAAACTGAAAGCAAACTCATTACCACACCAAAATTAGAAAACGTCGAATGAAGCCATCTTTGTTGAAGCTCTATCTACAACCTCAAAGTGAAGAAGCAGTCTCTGATCAGCTAGGAGCTATCTCTCAAGCCCAAAACTGAGAGAGGCTAGGATGTATTCCAACCCCAAAGCAAACTCTAGATAAAATCCGGCAGCATTTCGTCATAGATGAATAATGGATGCAAATGAAAAGGCAAGGTCCTGTATAAATAGCTTTTGCAAACCCAAAAATTCAAACTTGCTTTTCCCTCCAAAAGGGACACCCAAGGAGGAGATTAAAATATTCATTTCAATTTGCATTTTCCCACGTTGACTTTGGGCACCCAAGGTGACTTAGCAAATTAAACTTTAGCAAAAGCAAATATATTTCTAATTAGGATGTTGAAATGAGAAACCCAACTTAAAAACAACTTGAAGTCATGAGTCTAGGCGTTGGGGTCCAAAAGGCAAAATATAAATGTTACTTAAGCGACAACTTTCCAAAATGGGCTCCAAGAAAGCTGGAGACACAATTGCATACAGTGCCTTGCCAGAAATAGCCATTTAGTGTTGAACTGCTACCAAACTGCACTGCCAAAAATAGCACTTACTAAAAATAGCATACTACTAAAAATAGTAAGTGACTCCAAACTCCGTTAGAGCACAAACCAGGTAGCCATTGTAACTTACTAAAAGTAGTAAGTCCAAAAATATCCTCTGATGAAAATGCATGTCATACCCCTTTGAAGCTCTCTGGAAACCCAGAAAGACTCATAGGACAACCTGCCAAACTCCTGCATGCAACCTTTGTAAACTTCGAAGGAAACCTCCTACAAAATAGGAAACCCTAATTTTGCCTCCAACTAGTCTATAGGCCTCCAAAAATAGGCTAATAATCACTGGAATGCGTAGGGCTAAAAATGGGGACATTACATTTAGAGTTGGATGGTGAATGGTTTTCAGTCCGGGGCTTGTTGAAGTGTTGGGTTGGTGAATGTGCCTCTTTCCAAAATTTTCTAGAAGTATACTAGCATTGTTCTCAGTTTGATATACAGCAGCAAACACATCAATCAGATCAGCAACATCCTCTAGTATCTC
The DNA here is from genome assembly GCA_007258455.2 of Sequoia sempervirens. NCBI lineage: Eukaryota > Viridiplantae > Streptophyta > Pinopsida > Cupressales > Cupressaceae > Sequoia > Sequoia sempervirens. The sequence continues at coordinate 22,904,548 of VDFB02270651.1, forward strand.
CATTTCAAGGTATTTGTCTTGTGGGCATTTCACATTCATGACTATTTCATGTATTGGCACTTTTTGGCGTGATAATTTATCAGAACTTTGTAACAGCAGTTGTATGAATGCTGATTATCTATATCAGAACTTATGATAGCAGCCGTATGTCAATTTGGTAAGTTTATGTTGTTGTTTTCTCATTGGCAGTTTTTTTTTTCAAAAAATCTAGGTGGTTATTATAGTGGTACCAGAGTTGGTGATCTTGCTAGCTTGGTGGGAAGCTAACCCTTGTTGCAAATTCTTCTAGTGCATAGCATTGGTTCAACAGTTGTGTATCAGAATTCTGTGGCTTTGAGTTTCAACAAGACTCAACATTTAAGGTATTGTCAAAGAATTGTGAATCATGACCTCACGTAATGAAGAAGAGTTGGGGAAGAAACTTTATAAAGCAGGGAAGAGACTTAAACACTTTCCACCATCTAAGGATGATCTACTATGCATTTTGGATACAGTTGAGAGTTGCTTTTCAGAGATAGATCAGTTTGATTCCATGGAGATAAAGATTGCTGCAGTTCCTACAATGAAATATTTGGTTAAGTCAAAGCTCTTGAGACATCCAAAAGAGGAGGTAAGACTTGCAATTGCTTCCTGTGTCAAGAAATTATGATAATAACAGCTCTTCAAGTTCCTTATGATTGCAGTTTTATGAAGGAGGTTTTCTAGTTGATTGTGGGAAGTTTTCGAAGTTTGGGTGATACAGGGAATCCTTCTTTTGCTAAGAGGGTGAAAATTTTGGGCATTGTTGCAAAAATCAGATCTTCTGTTATAATGTTAGACCTTGGCTGTGAGGATCTTATTCTTAAAATGTCTCATCTTTTCATGGGTGTTGTTAATGAGAATCATGCAGGAAAAGTAATATCTTCCATGCAGACCATCATGACTTTGATTGTGAATGAAAATGATGAAATCTCCCAATCACTCTTATCTACTTTGTTGGTGGGATTGAGGCAAGAACAAAATACCTCTACAATTGCACATAGTTTGATTAAGGGGGTTGTCAACCAATGTGAAGAAAAATTAAAACCTTATTTTTCGATTGAGGTGGAGAAAAAAATTACAGCTGTAGAGCATGAAAAGAAAGAAGAGCCTGAAAGTGATAATGAAGAGCCTTCGGAAGTTTCTTTTGAAGAAGATAAAGGATTATTTCAAGAGGTATGTATTGTTGATCTCCAAAATGATTTTTTTGAAAGACTTGACTCCCTTGATGACACCATTGGAAAAATAGTTGAAGAAGAAAAGACAACATCAAAAATCTTTGATGATAGGATAAACTTTGAGGGAGAGCTCCAGGATGATTTAGGAAGAAAAGACAACATGAATTTTGAAGTCACTAATGATGATATTTGGTTTGCAGCAAATTCTAGATGAACAGGTAATGATGAGCATTCATATGAAGCTAGTGAAGTATAATTTGAAATCGAAGGAGAGGTGCGTGAGACCTTTGGCAGCCATAATAACATCGTTGGAAGGTATGAAGAAAATTTTGATTTTGGTATGTCTTCTAATAGCAATTCATCATCCTTGCAAGACTCTGACATTCATGAGGAAGTTTGGAATAAACAATTATTGATGAAAACTTTGAAGTGCAAACCTTATCTAAGTTGGATGACTCGAAAGGGTTCATTGAAAAATTAATGCAAAAGGCACAAAGAGATTAGCTTGAACAAATTATAACTTTTGCAGATTTACAAGTAGTAAAGAGCACATTGGAAGAAATGAAATCAACATATTTGCACATGATCAAAGATAGAGATATGGCTACCAAATTTCCAAATGAGGGTTTATCTATATCCAATAAAACAAAAGGAAAAGGTTGATGAGCTCACCTTTGAGCTTAAATCAACTAAAGACTCTTTGGAAAGCACTCAAATAGTATTACTTGAGGCAGAGGAAAAACTTGCTACAGTCACAAACTTCAGGGAGCAAGAGAATGAAAAGAGGACTAAAGAAATCAAGCAGGTGATTGAAGAGCTTGATAGCATCTAGGAGGATTTTGATCTAGAACATTTCTCCAAGAAATTAGAAAATGAAGGTTTAGATTAGCAAAAAGAGTGGTTGAGCTAGAGGATGAAGATAATCTTCAGCTTGTTGATAACCCATTGTTTGAGATGGATGTAGACTCATCTTTTGATAATCCACTCATTGAGTTGGATGATGGGGCACCTCTTGATTCCGACAACACAAGTGATGACAATAATAAGATATGCGATCTAGGTGAGGTGTTCAATTATGAGGTGGAACTAGTTGACTTGCACAAGGTATCCAAAAGATATGTGAATATCGTTCCTCAACCAGCAACCCTACAGCTCTACAATTCTTGGCGTTGTCCGTTACAACTTGAACAATGTTGCAGGGTCCCACTTCCTCAATGGCTGCAATGAGAATAACAGCAATAAATTGTCCATCTTTTACTTGCCCCTCACAATCCACGGCTTTCAAAAACATTGCCCCTTTAGGGAACACCGCTATGACATTGATCAAGGGCCGAGTTTTTGAATCTTTCCAACCATCCGAAACAATGGACACACTTGTCTCAATCCATGAATCCCTTATGGGCTTCAATGAATCTTCAACCATCATGACCTCTTTTTCCAATACAGTGCCACACACCTTCTCATAACCTGGGTCTTTGTACCCTTTTGGAGCTTCATTAACTATTCTCAACATCTCTTTCCAATATGGAGAGCAAACAACATTAAAAGCTATTCCATTTGCATACATACATCTTGCTACATTTTGGTCGACAATGGCTTGACTCTCATTTTGAAATGCAAGTTCCAAAGGCCCCTTTGATCTTTTGTTTATAATGGGTTGTACATGAGTTTGAGGATGAGGAGTGGCCAAAAATGGGTGGTCTTCTACCACAATATTGGAATTAGATGGGGGTAGCATTCCCTTTGATGTTTTTGATAAGGAGTGATTTGATCTACAGGCTTTCCATTCATTTGTTGCTTCTTGCTCCATAATGTATCCTATGATTGTCTCAGATGGAATAGGCACATTATTCTTTCAAGGGCAAGCTTTGATGCCTTTTCTAGGTATTCCACACAAATGTGCTTTCACCCTAAAATATGAACTAGAATATTGAGCATCACATACATTGCATTTCCAAATGTAACCACCACCACCTAGAATCTGTTGTATCATTTCAACATACTTCCATAGAGGAGAATTCGGATCTGTTTTGAACTTAGATTGAGTTGCGGAGGTAGAACCAGTTGACATTGTGATTCCTATGGCAATTTTTTTTGCAAACAACACATTCAAAACAAAAACAAAAAACTTGAAAACAAAAGATTGATTTATAAAACCTAGCTCTTTTGAATCTTTCATACATTCATAGAAGAATGGAAAAAAAAAGATAAAATTAAACAAAACAAAGTTTCATGTTTGTAAAACAAAAAAATGGAAGAAAAAACTCAAAAACATGAATTTTTTTACCTCTTTGCAAAAATTTCCTTCTACAATCTTCGTGGCAGCCAATGAACACTTGCAAATGTGGAGGAATGGCAATGCAATCATTTGTAGAAGCTTCAATAGTCAATCTTCAACTCCCCTTGTCAACCCAACAAGCAAAAATCAATGCTCAGCCTCTTGGAATGAAAGTGTTTGTGTGCAAAACAAGTGAACAAGAATGAGGTAGTTTAGGTGTTTAGAGTGTTTAGAGGTCACTTTTAGGGGTCCCTTGGGCGTTGGTCAAAGTCAAACCTCAAAAACTATTAAAAAAGTGCAAAAAGAATGCCTTTGACCGGCTGGGCGCATGGGTTCTCTCCAGGTTCGGTTGGGTTCCTTTTTGTTCTCCCCGAGTTCACTCAGGTTTGTTCCAGCCGAACCGGCCCCCCTCTACCTGAATCCTACCCGAACCCACAGAGGTACTGAACCGAGATCCGAACCTAGAGCAAATCGGACTCTGATGCGGCCTCTGGGGCAGCAAACCCTGTAACACATGTTTTGTATGTAGAATTGTGGATTTTTAACCCTTAAATCGCATGCTATTTTCTCCTAAAAATTGCAGGTTTAACAATGGTAAATTCACACCATTTTATTCTTTTGAAAATTGCAAATTTTTCAAGTAAGAATTCATGCGATTTTTTCCTATAAGAAATCGTGCTTTTACTTTATTATTTTTGTAAAAATTCCAATTTTATTTGTAGCAACTAAGTGGTCTTTTTCTCTATAAAAAAATTGCAATTTTATTTTTACAACAACTAGGGGTTTTTGGCACAAAATTGTGTGACAGTTGAAATGGCTAGGGCATATGGACAACATTTTTGTTTTCAAAATTTTGACGACTTTTTAACAAAATTGTAGGTGTGGTGAGTAGAGTTTGAACTTGAAAATTTGATTTTCAGAATTGTGCTAAGCCCTAGGGTTTTAGCCAATTTTTTCAAGTTTTTTAACAATTGTTTTACCAAATTGAAGGTGTGACAGCTAGGTTTTTTGTGCCAAGTTTATTCTTGGCTTTGACTGGTAATCACATTGAAAAATTTGCCACGTGCTTATGAGCATTTCATTGAGACGCTCAATAGCACCGCTATAGATGACCTGAAGTTTGAAGAGTTGTGCAATAAGCTCTTGCAATAGGACAGATGGAAGAAACAATTTGGTAGCAGTAGTGAGACATCGAGTGTGGAACAAGAAAATGGTCAAACAAGAAACGATAAGGTCACAACGAGGATGCAACAAAGATTTTGAAAAAACATCACATGTCATTGTTGTGGTAAGTTGGGTCATATGAAGAAGCATTGTAGAAAAAAGTTGGCTGAATAGAAATCCAACCAAGGAGGGCCACAACAAAATCAAAAGAAGACTCATGTTGTAGAGCATTTAGAGGAGAAGGCATCAACGGTCTATGTATTCATGGCCTAAAGAGCTATAGAGAATCAAAGTCATCTACATGGTAAATTGATTTAGGGGCATCATGTCACTTCACCAATAGGTGAGATTGGTTTGTACAGTACACTGCTTGCTTTGATTCAGTGATCTTTGATGGTGGTGAGAAGTACACAATTGTAGGTAGATGGATTGTACAAATAATCTCTGGAGGGAAAAAGTTACTTTTTCTCAATGTGTGCTATGTACCGGGAATGGAGCTCAACCTACTTTCTATCAGTCAGATTATGTGTCATAGTACTAATCTAGATGTCATTTTTAGCAAACACAAATGCAATATCATTGACAAGGAGACCAAGAAGACTTGCTTTTGGTATAGAAGATCATGGACTATATAGATTGGTTGAAACTGGATAGGTCAAGGAACATGCATTGGCAAACAAGAGTGCATCAACCTTTACTACACTTTGGCATTCGCGGTATGGACACCTCAATTAATTAGGAGAAAAAGAATCAAGTTGTGCCATAACCACTCTTAGATCTGATAATGGAGGCAAATTTTGTTCCAAAGAATTCAACAACTTTTGTGTTAAACATGACATCAAAGACAATTTACCACACTCTACACTCCACAACAGAATGGAGTAGTTGAGAGGTGGAACCATACTATCATAGAGATGGCTTGATGTATGATGGAGAATAAGAGTGTTCCCACAAGGTTTTGGGCTGAGGCAGTATAGAATGTAGTTTATTTGCTAAACAGGTGTCCCACATAGGCGGTGAAACATAAGACCCTAGAAAAGAATGGTTTGGGAGGAAATGAAAGTTAGTCATCTTATGGTCTTTGGTTTCATTGCATATACTTGGATTCTAGATGAAAATCGAACCAAATCAGATCCTACAAGTAAGAAATTGATGCTTATAGGGTATAGTGACAATAATAAATCTTATAGATTGATTGATGTTGACACTAACCTCTTGAATTTTAGTAGAGATGTTGTGATTGATGAGGAATTAGGGTCTTTCTAGACATCTCTAGAGTTCCAAATTATTGAAGATCAGCCTATTGCGGCTAAGGATTTAGGTATTCAGCTTTAGGAAGCTCCACTTGAAGGGGGGGATTCAAAGTACGAAGAAATAGACTCAGTTTTCATTGACAATAACCTGGATTAATATCCAAATGACACAAATACAGGTGGCCCAAGTTATGATAACGATGCTGATTTGGATGTAGAGACTTCCAAGAGGAGACCAAAGTGGTGGGAAAGCACCATTAGAGATGTTCGGGTAAGTGAAATGATTGTGACTAGATCATTGAGAGGCAAGAGCAAGCCAAACACAATTAACTTTGCTCTCATGGCTAATGTTCTGGGAGTGTATCAGCCACAGGTGTTTGCTAAGGAAAAAGATAAATCAAAATGGGAAAACACCTTGGAAATCGAACATGACACTCTTACAAAGAATAAGACTTGGGATCTCTTAGATTGTCCATCAAGGAAGAAACCCAGTGGTTGCATACGTGTGTACAAAGTGAGTACAAGGTAGATGGTAGTCTTGACAAGTACAAAGCTTGGTTGGTTGCTAAAGGGTTCTCATGAAGAGAGGGAATTGACTATGAGCAGACCTTTGCTCCTACAACAAAGATGAACATCATCTGATTAGTTCTAGCTATGGTATCTCAGTTTGGTTGGATAGTCCATTAAATGGATGTGAAGAGTGCCTCAATGGAGTTTTGGAGGAAGAAGTGTACATGTCTCAACCACAGGGTTTTTAGGTTGCAAGGGAGGAGCATCTTGTATGTCGACTTAAGAAAGCTCTATATGGTTTGAAGTAGGCACCCAAGGCATGGTACATCAAAATTGACTAGTATTTGGTTAAACAATGCTTCCAATAGAATCTTGTGGATCTAAATCTATATGTCAAAAGAAATGGTAATAACATCATTCTTCTAGTCATATATGTGGATGATATCATTATTATAGGTAGTGAGGCAAATGCTATTGGTCAGATCAAATCTGATATTAGTAAACTTTTGACATGACTGATTTAGGCCTCCTAGATTATTGTTTAGGTGTAGAATTTTGGCAAACAAGTGGTAGTATTTTTATTTCTCAGTCCAAATATATTAGGAGTTTGCTTGATGAACTTAGAATGATAGATTGCAAAATCTCATCTACAACTATGGAGAAAGGGCTGAAACTTTCAACCATAAATGACTCTAAGACTATCAATGAATCAACATATAGGCAACCAGTGGGCAGCCTTATATTATCTTACAACCACTATACCTGATTTAAGCTATGTTGTGAGTTCGTTTCCAGATTCATGACAACACAAACTGTAGAACATTGGACTGCAATGAAGAGGGTGTTGAAATATGTGAAAAGAACACTTGATTTTGGCATTTTGTACAATAGAAGGAAAGATCCTAGGTTGGTTGGGTTCATAGATTCAGATTGGGCATGTTCTATTGATGATAGAATGTAATGTCCCCTTTTTTCCTAGGCAGTGGTCAGTCACGGTGTTTAGTCCATCACTTGGTCCCTATGGACTAATAGGGTGGTTAGGGGGCCATTTGAGGGCGTTGTAGACTTGTTTAGTCCGACTTTTTTGAGCTCAGTCAAATTTTTTCCCAGCCTAGTGTTTACCAAGGAGTTCGCAGAAGCCATTCAGCTATTTTAACCATACTTACCATTTTTAGTAAGTCACATGGACATTTTGTCTATACTTACTATTTATAGTAAATCGTTGGTATGGTCAGTTGGAAGAGTTACTATTTTGGACATGATGACATTTATATCCTAGAGACATTTTGGTATTCAACGGTCCTATGTATTTAATTTTAATAACGTTAATTATAAAGTTAATTTAAATTAATTAACTTTATACATTATAATAATATATTAAAGGACTTTATTAAAAGTGGGATATAAATGTTTTTAAAGTGCACTTTATAATATAAAGTTAAGTGCAAATTAAAAAGGGAGTTATAAGGCGGGAAAAAATTAAATTAAATGAAATACAACTCAAATGCAAATTAGGGCGTGAGTTATAAAAAGCCATTTGGAGCTCATTTGCACACTTATTCATTCATTGGTGAGAAGATTATTTTGATAAGGGTTTTTGTAGGAGACTGAAGAGTCTGGAAACACTTAGCTTTTTGAGGACGAAATCCTTCAGGAAGAACAACTTGGTGTAGGAGTGAAAGATCTCCCAAGCCAGCTTGCAGACAACTTCATTCAGAGGTTGCGCTTGTGCTTCATTGATTTACAAGAGAGATTTAATATTCAGGGTTCGAAGGAATCAACAAGAAATTGGAAGATATATTGATTGAATTGGGAGGATTTACTTGCTGATGTATAAGTCAATCCTTGCTGATCTGGACGTGGGATTTGGAGATTTTTAATATTGCAAATATTGGGATTGTAGGGTTTCCTATAGCTGGCTGCCATCTTACTACATATTCAAGGGTTTGCGTTGTTGATTGATACAACATATTCAGGTCATGGGATTTAAAGGAAGATTTTCAGTGCTTGGGTAGTTGGAAAAATTCTATATATATATATTGCTAAGTATCGTGGGTGTTTTCAGAGGTCTGGTTTGAAGTTTGAAAGGCATTTATTGATAGGCGTGAGAGCATTGTGTTGGCATCATTTCCTCCATTGGAGGTGTTACGTGCAGCTGACATCCATTTTCAGAGGGTTTCAAAGCATATCTTACCTATGAGTTCATGATTTGTAACTCCCAGATTTTTTGGGTATTGTTGTTTTAGATGATAGGGGATATTTATGAACTAGGTTGTCGATATTTTGTGAAAATACTGAGTATTTAAGTTGATATAAAAATCTGGATTTTTCAGCTGTGTATTCTATATGTAATGTTCGGTTTTTGAGTTGAAAATATCATTGCAATATCTTCTATTTTGCTGCATTATATTGTTGTATCAAACATTGCAAATATATCACAAAACATTCATCAAAACAAAAAAATTCAAAGGCAAATAGGGCTGCATATTACATAGAAAAGCTACTTCTAGATATGTTTTAAGTCTTAGCATAGGGGCAGTCACATGGACCAACAAGAAGCAGTAGGCAATAACTTTCTTCTTGATTGAAGCAGAATATTGAGGGACAGTAAAAAGTAGCATGTGAGACAATATGGCTCAAAAGGATGCTTTCAGACATGAAGATGCATCAAACAAAGCCTTCACCCTTGTTTTGTGACAATCAAGGGGTGCTCAAACTTACCAAAAATCTAGTCTTCCATGAGTGTACCAAACATGTGGAATTATTGCATTGTCACTTCATCAAACAACTTGTAGAAGGTGGATTAGTTATGTTGCAATATTGTCCTTTAGAGGATCAAACTGTAGACATTCTTACCAAGCCCTTGGGTCTTGACAAATTTGTAAAATTTTAAGATAAGCTTGGTGTAGTTAGTAGATTGACCATGAAGGGAGAGTATTAAAGTATTATTATATTTTAGTAGTCAATTAGTGCTTAGATTTAGAGTTTAATAAAGTTGTTTCAACTTTAGGTTAATCTAAAATTAGCTTTTATGCTTTATTTAGTTTTTGCTTTTTTAGTTCATTTATTTTTAGCTTTCACTTTTTTTAGCTCATTTTAAGTCTATATAAGAAAGCATTTGCTTCTTATTCTATCAATTGAATATCTTGGAAATCTTTCTGTGTTCTGTTTTCATAATATTTTGGATAGAGGCAGTGAGCAAGATAAGTATGTGCATATTGTTGCAGGCATGCATATATAGGAGTGGGTACTTGTTACAATATTTAAGAGAGAAGTAAGAAACTGTTTTGTCATTTATAGCTTACCTTGAAGCATATCATAGTACTTGTTATGAGCTAAGGAAGAATAATATCAATGATTATCTGTTAATACCATAGTTGAAAAACTTTGGCTTGGCAATAACTCAGCTGATCCAAAAATTTCAATCATTTGGGACTATGCAATAACTTGGAAAAATTTCCAAACATTAAAAACACATAAACTTGTAATAAAATTCTTCAAAAACATGCATACTATTGAATTTAGAGGACATATTACTGATTTCCTTCATATATAGATAAAAAATAGAGTTAAGTACACACCATAGACCAAAAAAACAAGTTCAATACATATCAACTTTGAATTTCAATATAAATAAAAAATGAGTTCAATACATATCAACTTCGAGTTTCAATATGAATTCAAATTGCAAATTCTAATTTCAATTTTCATTTTTTGCTAAAAGTCCAGGCTATCACTGCTGAAAATCTGCTCATAACACTGCAAACCTAGATGAATGCCTGCAAACCCTAGGTAAATGTAGAGCTGAGTAAAAACACAGTCAAAATAAACAAAATGGGAAAATTTTCAGGCAGACAGTTATAAAGTAACAGCTAAGATTTTCTCTAGAAATTAGGAGCTTTTTGCTGATTAAGTGCCAAGCAATTGGTAAGTCAAAATTGCTAGTTTTTCTGAATAACTTGGTGTTGAACATTTGTTAAGTCAAAATGACTAGTTTTTTTGAACAACTTGGTGGCAAGTAATTGGTGAGTAAAAATGGCTAGTTTTTCTGAATAACTCAGCGGTGAGTTATTCCAGGTGTAACTTATGATGCCCCCTTGGGATCTGTGATTCTGTTTTGTGTTTTGTTTGCTTTTTCTGATTTTTTTGTTTTTGCTCGGAATATTGCAGGAAAAGAAATAATTGGAAAATGCTAAAAATAAAGGAAATGCATAAACTAATAATAACCCAATTTATTTTATTGCATCATAAACAATTTTGGAACATACCCATGTGCTGAAATGCAAGGTCACAAGTCTGATTTTTGAAACCAGCATGAACAAACCCTCATGTGCTTCTTGCAAGATTACAGATGGCTCTAATTCCCACATGCAGGCTGAATGAAGTCCAACCGGCAATAACAACCTATACTTTATTTTCTGATCTGCAATATTATTCTCTGAAAATCTGAAATATTATTCTTCTGGATTCTCAGAAGCTTAGATAATAATCCCTATGTGAGATTATTCAATCAAGAGTCCTTGGGTGGTCTGTCACACCTGCAAACTCTGTCCTATTCGAGGGATTTCGTCTTCAAAATAGTTTGATTCTCCAAACTAGCAAACCTTGTTGCCCAGCGCTCTCTATTTTGCAAAATAAACAATGAATGAATAAAAAGTGATTTCTTTTTTTCTTTTAACCTTCTCCAAAATCCCACAACCACTTTTGCAATTTGGCTCATCAAAATAATATTAAAATGTTACCTTTTTAATTTTTGACTTTTAATAAACTATCTCATAAAGATCATTAAAAATAATAGTACTTTATTAAAAGTCACTTTAATCTCCTTATAATGCCAAATTATAAAGTTAGTTTATTAAAAGTCACTTTATAGCATCAAATTATAGTCACTTTAATAATTAATATTAAAGTAATTTGACTTTAATAATATAATTAAATTGGCAACTCTCAATAATAATCCAATAACAACCCCTGAGAGTGATCCGAACACAATTTCCAACTGCTGGTGTGGTGGCCACTGATCCTTGGTATAACTTACTATAAATAGTAAGTATGAACAATGCGCTCCAAAATTGCCTTCGGAAGGCCTACTAGTAAATATACTTGGTCACTAAGTTGTATACATTGAAATGGATACCCAAGTCTATTGAAGACCTTGAATACCCTCCAAAGGGTCCCCTAAATGTCTCATTAGCCTATGGGGACCGGATAATAGGCTAACCACTGCAAAGATACAGATCCTAGAAAAAAGGCGGCATTAAATAACTCTAGAACAGTTTCAACTTGAAAGTTTTGCAAGTTATTCATAAGTTCTGCAACTATGGTTTATATTAGAACTCAGATAAGTATATTTGTTTTCCAGACAGCAAGGATGAGGTTCCTCATTCCAATTAGTTAACCCATCTTCAACAGAAATTTCCCTTTGCCTATATTTTTTTTATATTGGGAAGATAGCTATTTTTACTAGTAGGTTCATTTGCAACTGAAAATATCATTCAATTTATAGCTTATGGATCCATATTGAACAGAATTTTCTTGTGCTTCCTCTTTTTTTCTTCAAATTTTTTTTATAGTAGGGTTGCTCTTTTATTTGTAAAACCAACTGCAACCTCAAATAGTTTTTTGGCTAATCAATTTTGTAACACAGGTGTCCATATTCTAGATTAAGAACAACTTGTGGGCCATTTCATCTTAAACTTAAAGATGTAAAATGGTGTTTTTTTGTCAAAGAGGGCATTGAGGAAAAAGTGAAAGCCTTAATTTCCTGCAAGCTTTTTTTGAAGTAATTGGAATCATCTATTACCAAAAGATTTAGATAAATTAGTTTTCTAGTGAGGGTCAGACCAAGAACTTATATTGTCCCTTTTATGCAGGGCCGTTTAGGGTTAGAATATGGAATAGTGAGACTGACTGACTGGTTCCATTCCCAACCGATTGTTATCTCTCTGTCAGAGTGGATGTCTCTTGTATTTTGTATTTTTTGTTTCTTTGTTTGTAATGCTAGGTTCCTTTTGTTTTAAGCCTTTATCGTTCAAGTATCTGAAATATTTTCAATCTTGTCCCTCTTCAAACTTCTTATCTTTGGTATTACAATAATTATAATGCTTACTTTTCCTACTTTAATTAACATTATTAGACTAATAATTACACTTTTGAATTATGCAGTCTATTTCAAAACGCGAAGCAGAGCAGCGACTAAGTGAGGTCAGTTGTGGCTCTGTGTAACACAGTTTGCAGATGATTCTTTTGTAAGTATCTTTGGTAGGAGGTGTTACAAATGCTGTTATATTGCTCAGGGATTCTCAAAAATGGAAGAGCTTGTTCAGAATAATGGAAGAGCAGTAGATGATCTCTTGAATATTGCAAAGGTGAATTATTTACAGATTTGTTGCCATACTTGATTTTTAAATTGCAAAATCCTCTGCAAGATCTATGTGCAAAGGTGAATTCTTTACAGATTTGTTGCTATGCTTGATTTTTAAATTGTAAAATCTTCTGCAAGATCTACATGCACAGGTGAAATCGTAATAGATTTGTTGCTACACTTGATTTCTAAATTGGAAAAACCTTTGCGAGATCTCACAGGCAAGAGAATATGGTATGATTGTGCATGTATTTTGACATATTTTAACCAATTTGTTGTGATTCCCTAACCAATAAATTAGCTTCTGAAAAAGGAAATAGAAATGTCAGGATGAAAAAAATAGAGAAAAGAAGGCAATCAATTAGTTTCCATAGGTGACCAGAAAGTAATTAATCAGATATACAATTTGAGATTTCTTTAAAGAGACTTCATAAGGCATCTCATGACTAAATTAAATAATAGCTTGAATGGAATCCAACTGCTTAATTGAATTTATTTAAATTTTTTTTATGGCAACTGCATATACCGTTACTCTTAATTTTGAAGACCAGTTTTATAGTTAGTATTAGACTTTGATCTATGATTTCAGCTTCTAGTCACCTCAGTGATTTTTGAATCTTGCTCATTGGCTTGGTCTTCACCAACAATTATCTTTTCAACTCTACCTTTTATGGAAAATCTGGTCTCATTACTTCAAATTATTTAAACACTAGCTGTTGAATATGGTGTTTGACATATTTTGTGTTGGGATTAAGGTGTCTCAACCTTTGCAAGTCCTAGCATTTAATTTGATGATTAATTATTTATTTTATGCTAATGTTTTATGCCTACTATGTTGTATCACTTTGTGGGACCTAATGGTTGAGGTGGCATCCAACATGGAGGTGGTGCGTATGACATGGAAGCACAAATTGTGGAAGTAGGCGTCCCACTTGGTGGACCCCATCATGTAGCTAATTTGGTGGCATGTGTCATGTCATGTAAGAGTCTTATGACAGATTGGCTGACAGATTGACCTATGACTGATTATGATGGATGGAAGAGTCAAGATGACAGATTATGAGTTAACAATGACAGGTGGGCACCATGTGATGGTCGTGCATATGCATGTAAGTTGTTTGCATGCATGTAGACACATTGCATGTGTGAGGGTTCCTATGCATGAGGAGATAAGTGTTGGAAATGGAAGATGTCAATCAGGTGGGTCCCACTTATGACAGTGCACTTCATTCAAGGCTGTTGCATGCATGCAAGTGCTGTGCATGTCAAGGAGACTCAAGATAGGCATGCAGGTGTTGGATTCTTGCCTTGTGGCAATCCTAGGCATCCATCTTCTCGTGGAGTTGTATTTATTTAGTACTTGTCCATTTTGCATTAGAGTGTAGGTTTGAAGATTTCACGGGTAACATTATGTTGCCAGAATCACTCCAAAAATCCTGTTGCAGTTGAAGACTTTTGAATGAGCTTAGCTCTGTGATTGTATTGTAACCTTAATTGTTTACTAATAATACAATTTGAGCTGTGCTTTTGGAGTGTGAGGTTTTTCTCCCAAAAGGGTTTTCTCCATGTATATCTGGTGTTATGGTATATTTCTTTAGTGCACGTTTATTTTGTTATCTGTATGTGCATCTTATACTGTAACTGTAAAGACCCTTACCAAATTTTCACCCAAACTTTCTCCTTTCCACTTTCACTAGATAGGTATTTTGTCGAACATTTTTAAAAGTAAAGGGTTTCTGATTTGCAAGTTTAAATGATGCTGGTTTACAGAGAGCTCATACAACATTCACCAGTATGCTTTGGCATTCACACATAAAATAATAAATAGATGCAGCGATTTGTTTAATAGATAATAACCCTATGCTCAATTGATAAACTGCTGTCATAACAGAGATATGTCCATTTATTGTAAAAACAGAGATACACATTGACAGGAGTTGGCCTTGAAGGCAGATTTACACTCAACAATTTCTGTGCATGAAGACTCACTAGTCCACCTCAAGAATGCTCTGGTTTGCTTCCAATCTGATCATGCTACCCACACATTGACCTCCTTAACTCTTGCAACTGGTCTCTGCTCACCTTGGCAGCTAAGGATGACTGTTATGGCAGTCTGAAACACAAATTAAATGCCTTGGTGGCTGTCCCTGTGAGTCGCGGCTAGCTATAGGAGTATCCACACCACTCAATGGAAGGTTAGCGCTCAGCTAGCATTAAATACATCACACCAACATAAGGTATCACGCCCAACATAATCTCATATCCACTCCTAATTGATGCCCACACTCCTACATGCCCAACACTAGCAACAGTGGCTAGAATAACTGATAATGATGTCCAGGGACTCACTCGCCCAACATAAGGAAGTTCACACCTAGCTAGATGAGTTGTAAATCCACACCTAGCACTCACTGAAATAATGGCGACCAGCAATATTTTATCTTTTACCAACCGAAGGTATCCAACTTTCTCCTGACAAACCTTCAATCCTTCAAAACTTACTAATTTGTTTTGCCTGCAAGACTTCACAAATTACAGAAATCTCCAAATGTTAAATCCAAGCATGAAACTTGTGTAGTTCCACCTGTAATCAGTTAGGGAGGATATTTCATCATCAAAACTGATTTCCCTTAGGGTTTTCGTCCTAGGGTTTTGCCCCAACAAGAAACTCCAAATTCACAATAGAGATAAAATAAAACAAGTATGAGCAAATGAGTTCCCAATTTCACTTTTATATTTCTTGGATGACCTTTTAAATTCCTACTTAAAGTATTTCATTAAAGCTCAATAATAAAGTGACTTAATATTTCTTTTAATTTTTACTTAAGTCACTTTATTAAATTAATTAAAATAAAACTATCCATAAAATGTACTTTATTGGACAACTTTAAATTAATTAATTTAATTTATTTCCTAATGTCCTGAAATTAGCCTACAAGAATAAAATAGGCTAAATGAACACTTTCGGCTACTCCTTGGAAGGGGGCATTACAGTAATTGTTAAGGGTTCATAAGAAAATTTTGCATTCTCTCCCCCACTTAGTTTGGTGTAGGAAGTTGCTTTTGCTTACTTGGCTTCCTTTCATTTTTGCCTTATAAGTTCACGCAACCTTTTGATAAATTGATCTGTCAAATATTAAATGGTATTGTGCATAAATTTGAAATGATGTTTTAAATGGGTTTGGCTGTTCTTTGAGCTGGGTTTATTTGAAGTACATGAGCCTCATCTCTCTTCTTGAGATATTTAGTAGCTGCCTCAATGCAGTTGCATCTCACATCTTCTTGTGGTTGGGTACTTCAAGTGAATTGCTACTTCTTCATAAATCCAAATGATGAAGGGTGTAAAGAAGTAAAGAACCATAGATATTTATAAAAGCTTTTACTTTACGTTTTAAGATGTTTGAGGATGCTTTGTTGAACCATATAAAGGAGAATGCCATCTACATTGCTCATTATGATCCTCTAATTCATATTGTAGTGGAAATTTAGAAAGCTTGTTATAACAATGCACATTAATATTTTATTAAGGGACATAGAGAAAGCTCATGACCATGAAGGAGGGCACAAGACAAAAAACAAAGCATATAATATTTCACGAAGCACTTATTTGTACTTTAAATTGGATGCAACAATTATTTTCCATGAGTAATATCTACACAAAAATAAAAGGGTTGTAGAAAGGTCCAAGAGTGAACAGATCACATGTTGTTTGTTATATCATGCCAGTTGTTCACTTTTAGGCCTTTCCACAACCATTTTATTTTTGTGGAGATATTTCCCATGCTTTGAAGCAAAGACACAAATAATTTTCTGCCAGGCCTTGCAATTGTGTCATTGCATTATTTACACGGATTGGCAGCACATTATTTGTACTAAAAGCATAGTTACTAGGTGATGTGTTATGTTATTGGTACAAGAGATAGGGAGATGTACCACCATGCTATTTTAAAATAAAGTTGGAGGCACGTGCTCTGAGACAACACACACAAACAAATACATTTTTGTGTGTATCATAGTTTAAAATCTCTACGATTGTTGGACTTGTGATTAGTTGTGAATCAAAAATGATGTTGAGCAACTTGTAGAAAAACTTAGCCACAAGTACCCGCCAAGACTTGCAGTGATTCCAATTGAAAAAATCACCATAGCTTGTTAAAAAATAGCCTAACTTGCGACTTAGGGTTTGACCTGGCCAAATAAAAGTGAGAAAATGTGGACGTGATTTCATTTGGCATTTAAACTTCACGTTTGTTAGACACCACAACTGCAAGGGTTTCACCATTTCAGATGCTTTGAAATGAAATATGTGTGATTTGTCCTATGGATTCTTAAAAAGAAATGCATTTCAAATTTAAATAAGATGGGTTTCTCCTCTATTTTATAAACTGAATGTGTTATCACTATTACTTTTTAATAGTTGTTATTAATAGCTGGCCGCCAAACAACCTTTATCTAGTCTGTATTATATATTGAATACAAAAATTAACTGAATGTGTAGAATGCAAAATTATTAGAATACATCAATGAATCCCACTCCTTAAAAATCCTAGGCAACTTCAAATTTCTCAAATATGAACATACAGGGTATTATATGGTTTCAGATAAACCTGTATTACTAGGAACTGCAAACACCACATAAAATTAAGAGTAATTATGTGAATATGAACCTATTGCACAAGGATAATTTAAAATTAAGAGTAATTTAAAATTTAAAAAATTGTTGTCATGGGCTATTAGCTATTTGACATCCATTAGAAAAAATTAAAATTAAGCAAAGATAACTTGTTAATGATGATTTTATTTTGAGGTACTCCTAGAATCTTAATTATTTTTTGTTATTTCCTTTTTTCCAGGCTTGATTTCCATTTTTTGAAAAGAATATGGCATTCACAGCTATAACTAAGAAAGGTGGCAAGCCTAAGGACCCTTGTTGGAAACATGGGACAAAAGGTCTAAAAAAGGGAATGGTTATTTGCAACCATTGTTTTAAAGATATGAGAGGAGGTATAAATCGTCTAAAATATCACCTTGCATAGGTTCTTTGTTGAGATGTTATGCCATGTACTAAAACAACTCTAGAGGTTCAAAATGTGCTGATAGCTCTCCTTTCAGCATTTGAGCATAAAAAAAGGTAGAAAAAAAGAGGATAGTCGATGCAATGGGAGACTCACATACATTTCACAATTCTATTGGGTCAAAAATTGGGGAAGATATGAGGCCTCTTCTTCCATTGGGCCAGGAATTTGAGGATTAGGTAGTGTGGGCAGCCACAATTCCAGTCTTTTTGTTCCTCGTAACACTCCTAGCACTCAACCTTCATTGGAAGGTATTGTATGGAATAGGGAATTGCATCATGAGGCGAACTTGGAATGTGCCAAATTTTGGTACTAGAATAGTATTTCCTCTAATGTTGCTTCAAGTCCTTATTGATAGGAGGTGGTTACTACATTGACTGCGGCAAGTAAGGGGTTCAAGGCCCCAAATAGTTATGAGTTGAGTGGCCCATTGTTGGAGGATGAGGTCCAAAACATATATAAACTAGTAGAGGAACAAAAGTAGATTTTGAAAAGCATGTCTGCACTATTTATATGATGGGTGGACAAATGCTAGGAAACACATTAACTTTTTAGTGGATTTAGGAGGACAGTTGGTCTTTTTGAAGCCGGTTGATGCCTTGGGTAAATTAAAAAATATTGAAATTTTGTGTAGCTTATTGGATGAGCTGGTGATGGAGGCAGGAGTGGATTATGTTATCCAAATAGTTACAAACAATGCATCTACATATGTGGCAGCTGGTAGATTACTAGAGGTGAGGCATCCTCCATTGTTTTGTAGCTCTTGAGTTGCTCATTTCCTTGACCTTCTCCTTGAGGACATAGGAAATTAAGTTGGGTGGAATGTAGTGGGAAATGCAAGGAATATTGCCAAATACATCTACAATCACACATGGGTCTTAAATCATATGAGAGAGCACGCTAATGGCACTGTTTAGTTAGCAGTCACATACTCTGCCACTAATTTCCTTACCTTGTAGAGTGTAAAAACTACATTGCTCAATCATAAGTGCATGTTTGTGAGCAAAAAGTGGTTGGAGAGTCCACATTGCAGGAAGGTTGAAGTAGAAAGGGTTGTGCAAACCATTTTTAATGATACATGCGTGAAGATTGTGGGTGAGACCACCAAGGTAATTTTTTTATCAATTTATTTTTTACAATATTGCAAGTTATATTTGTAATATTTTAATTTTCTGATTATATATGTATTTTTTTAAAATGGATTTTCTTTAATTTTCTAATTTTCTTTCCATATACTCTCTTGTTTCTAGTGCCATAATCACTGGTTAGTTGGTGGATGGGTGACAACCCCCATGGGGTATCTATATGAGGCCATGGATAAGAAGCAATTCAATATTTGTATGGGCCGAATAAAACCAAACATGAACCCATATAGTGCATTATTGATAGGAGTTGGAACCAACAACTCCAACATTTCATGTTGTTGCCTAGTATTTAAACCCCAAGTTTTTTCTTTCTCCTTTATTTAGAGCAATTAGAGAGGTTATGCTTGGGCTCAACACTGTTGATGTTATATTCGGCTTCAGTCGTATCTTTCCAGCACAATATTTGTTCTTGATTGAATAAATTAAATTATAGCTTGAGAGCTATTTAATATATATTCTTAATTGGCACAAGTTTTTATATGTGCCGACTTTCCTCTCATTGGTGGCGTCCAAATGAAAAGGGATTATTGAAGGCCGACTTGAAGACTTGTGAACAGGGAATGTTTCTATGAGAGGGCGACCTCTTATTATTGTATTTTATATTATCTCTATGTCAGCCGACCTTCTTCTTGAAGAGTTGCTTCTCTTCCACCATCTCATATATTTACACTTCATTTGTTTAACATTTGTTCATACAATTCATTTGCACTTCAGTTCATTCACATTCAATTAAGAGTTTTCATATGCGAGCTTATGCAAGAGCGATCTGAGATATTCATTAGAGAGCTGTATTCATACAGTCTGTATTAGCATCAGTCCGTGATGCTGTATGTTGGCCTTTTGAGTGGCCTATTGTAGATGTACCATTCACTTTGAAGACTCAATAATATAAGAGATATTATTGGCTGGGTTTTTCTCCCTCAAGAGGAGGGTTTTCCTAGGGTATCTGCTGTGTACTATGTTATTTTTGAATTAATTTCTGTGCATGTTAATCTGATCACTTAAATTTAAGATGGTATCAGAGCGGGTTTGAAGAAGATTGATCAGATCTGTTATTGCAGCGATACTCTCTATTCTCTTTTCATATCTTCATCTATCTCTATTTTAGTCAAGATGGTGAACGGTCTTGTTGATGTGATTTTTGTGACCGCACCAATCAGCAGAACAAATTTGTCCGAAGGCTACTCCATTCTCTCTCAAGGGTGCAAATCCATGGGTGCACTTCCAATCTTTACGCCTTAGCAAAATTTCTAGTTGACCTCCATAAGCTAGGCGCATTTGAGATGGTGTTCTTTCACTTTAAGAACACTTAGGAAATTTAATTCTTCCACTCTTTACTCAAGGCGCAAATGAGAGGGGCCACTTCAAATTTGAATGCCTTAGATTATTTTTCAAAGGCTTGGGCACATATAAGTGGGCTTGCTTTGAATTTGTCATACTTAGATATTCTTAAACTCAAACCTTCTAGCTTAGGGCGCATTTGAATGTGTGAGGTTTGAGTTTCAAACACTTAGAAAATTTTTAAACTCAATCTCTCAAGGTAAGGCGCAAATGGCTAAGCCTTCTTCAAGCTTCTCACACTTAGACGAATTTTGAGGTTCTTCTTCTCCCAAGGCGCAAATCAGCAGTTGAGCTTTTATTTTTAAGCACTTAGAAAAATTTATCCTCTCCATACAAAGCAAGGCGCATTTTGGACCTCCTACTTTCACTTTGAGCACTTAGACGTTTTAGAGGCCCCTCTTCACCTTGGGCGCAAATAAGACCTTGGGCTTTCATTTTTTTATACCTTAGAAAGTTTCTAGGAGCCTCTCCTCTTTAAGGTGCATTTGATGGTGTCAGCTTTCATTTTTAAGCACTTAGAAATTTTCAAGTCTTCTCTTCTTCCAAGGGCGCATATGGGGGTAGGAGCTTTGAGTCTTTTATACTTAGAAAATTTCAAACTCCATCTTCTCTAGCTTAAGGCGCATTTGAGAGTGGCTCCTTCAATTTGGGGGCGCACTTACCATGGGAAGCTTCAAGTTTGAGCACTTAGAAAGATTTGTAGCTTCCTCCTTGCTAAGGGCGCATTTAAGGGGGTGAACTTCCAATTTATTTGCCTTAGAAACTTTTCAATCACCCTCTCCTCAAGGCTAGGCGCATTTAGGAGGGGCTACTTCCAATTTTTCATACTTAGTAAATTTCAAGGTCCACCCTTCTAGCAAGGCGCAAATAACCCCTTGAGCTTTCGTTTTAAATGCCTTACTCAAATTTACTCAGGGCTTCCTCCAAGTCAAGGGCGCATTTCACCCATGGAGCTTCCAATTTTCCAGACTTAAACAAATTTCAAGCCATTCCTCTCAACTTGGGGCGCATTTGCCTAGGCAAGCTTCCATTTTCATGCCTTAGTAAAATTTTCATCCAACTTCAGTTTCTTAAGGCGAATTCATTGGCTGGACTTGAAAATTTATCAAATTTAGTGAATTTCATGTCCTTTGCTTGATTTGGGGTGACTTGATCATGCTAACCCTGGCTTGCCCTAACTTTCTATTTTTAGAAAGTTATCTACATTTTGTGCTTTTAACTGACTTCTGACTCCAAAAGGCCTGATTTTGCTTTGTTTCGAACTTCGGGATGTGGGTAAGCTGCTGATGCCTGATGTCTACCTTATACCTGCTATTTTTATCAATTTACTAAAAATAGCCACTGCTCAGAATGAGTTCAAATTTGGTGTGCTGTTTGCCTGAGGAGTGTTGATCATGGCTGGACGCCGCCTTCGCATGATTGTCGTATTTCGCCCTTGAATTTAGGAAACCCTAATTCCTCTGTACCAGCCTCCTAAAAATAGTAAGTGTTTGATTCTCGAACCTTTGCAACTCCGTTCAGCTTGAAATTTGCGCCATGGGGTCCTCATCACCCGCTTGACATGTTCATACTAACGCCTTGTGCTGACTTGCTATTTCTGGCATGCTTCTGGAGGTGGCTTACTATTTATAGCAACTGCTTGATTTTGACACTTCCCCAACTCCGTTTGACTTGAAATTTAAATGTCATGATCCTCATCACCTGACTTATCCGTTCACACTGGTGCCTAATGCCGACTTACTATTTATAGCTAGTTTCAGGAACGCCTTACTATAAATAGTAAGTGCTCCGTTTAACTTCAAATTTTACCAGCGGACTGCCTGAGAGATGTTGATCATGATGGGATACTTCAGATTTCGGAAATTTTGGCATTTGACCCCTCATTTTGAGTCCTGAAGCTCAAAACCCTAATTCATCTTGCATGTGCCTTGAATGACCTCAGTTTAACTCCGTTTCTGTTGCAAGTCGTCGGGCTCGCGATGCTGAAGTGTCGGGTGGCTGCCGAAGTGAACCTGCTAAAAATAGTAAGTAGCTGAAAAGGTGACCAATTAGTTGTTAGATGATTTTGCATGTCACACCGCCCAAGAGATCTTGAAAAACCCAGAAAAATCATCAACATGCAAGCACTAGTTAAAAATAGTAAGTTTCTGAAAAGTGACCAGTTTTGCTTGCATGTTACACTATTGCGAAGCTCTTGGAAAACCCAGAAAGATTATGCCGACATGCGCTGAGAAAACTTGCATGCAAACCCTAATATCTGCCTCCAAAGGCAGAACTGCTAAAAATAGCCAGTTGTCCATTTCTGCTCAAATTTTGCTAGTGATGAGTTCAAGGTGCTCAGAATGCAATGCAGTTGTTAGAACATGAAAATCTCGAGAAAACAAACCCTAAATTGACACTTACTAAAAATAGAAAATTGCCAGAATACAATGAAAATTCAGAGGGAGCCTGTCGAAGTATCCTAACAGCAGTGCTAAGCTCGGAAATTGATTAGCCAACTGAATTTGACCTTAAAGTCATCTGGAGAATATAAACCCTAATTCATTAAAAGGCCCTCCAAACTTAGCCAAAATTCAAACCCAGGTCAAATGGTAAGTACATTAGATAGAAAGGACCGACAAAGAGAGACAAACCGAAAGACTCAAGCCAAAAGACCCGAATGAAACAAAAATTAGGGGGTCCCCATTTTGAATGGGGCGATGTGTGAAAAGGTCACAACAGGTCTTAAGGTTGAAGATAGACTTGAGGGAGCATCCAACTACACATCATGGAGGTTCAAAATCATGCTCACCTTGGAAGAGAATGACTTGGCTGAGTTTGTGGAAACCAAAGTTCCCGAACCAACGGAGGAAGAAGAGAAGTTGTAGTGGAGAAAGAAGGACATCAAGGCGAAGAAGATGTTGGTTGATTCCGTTAAGGATCATATTGTTTCGATTGTCTCCAAGTTGAAGACGGCAAGAGACATGTTCAAAACCTTGGAGGAGATGTACGAAATCAACAACACAAGCCGGGCACTTGCACTGAAGCAACAACTCCTTCATGTGAAGATGGCGGAAGGAGAATCTGTCATCGCTTACTTCATGAAGATTTCCGAATTAAGAGATCAACTCTCTACCATTGGTCATATTGGAAGAAGAGAAGTTGTAGTGGAGAAAGAAAGACATCAAGGCGAAGAAGATGTTGGTTGATTCCGTTAAGGATCATATTGTTTCGATTGTCTCTATGTTGAAGACGGCAAGAGACATGTTCAAAACCTTGGAGGAGATGTACGAAATCAACAACACAAGCCGGGCACTTGCACTGAAGCAACAACTCCTTCATGTGAAGATGGCGGAAGGAGAATCTGTCATCGCTTACTTCATGAAGATTTCTGAATTGAGAGATCAACTCTCTACCATTGGTCATATTGTTGATGTCAAGGACTTGACCATGTTGGCTCTTAATGGTCTTCCTTCATCTTGGGAGTCTTACATTCAAGGAATCAGTGCAAGATCGAAACTTCCCAAGTTTGATCGGTTGAGGGCAGATTGTATTCAAGAAGAGTCTAGGTTGGCCGCGAGAGGTATTGGTCGAAGCTCTAATGAAGACATTCATGTTCTTTGCGCTCAATCCTCAAAGGAGAAAGGGAAAGGTGGAAAGAAAGGATATTTCAAAAGGAATAGAGATAAAGGAACTGATGGTGCTCCCGCATTCAAGAAGAAGTGGGACTTCTCCAAAGTCCAATGTTTTCGTTGTGACAAATTTGGTCACTATGCAAAGGATTGCCCCACCGGGCCTAATCAACATGCTTCATTTGTGGATGTGGATGAGATCTCTCCTCAGAAGGATTCTAGGGAATTTCTATTCTAAGCCATGGGCTTGTGTTCAAGCTGTGAAGGTTGTGTGCTGATTTGAGTGCAAGAAGCAGCGTATCTTACTGTGTCCAGTATGTGCTTCCATCAGAATATTTAAAGAGATAAGTATTCTTTTTTTGAGTTATATCATTTCTAGTTGGATCTTGTAATTAGTAAAGAGAGATAGTGGTTTCTCTTGAATTGTGTTCACTAGCATAAGAGTTTTTGAAGATTTCTTTTATTGCATGCTGGTTGTGAAGATTTCTGAGTGTACTCTGAAATAAAAAGAGAATTGTAATTTCGATGGTATCATTCTCTAATGCATGAACTGTGATAGAGCCTTGAACTCTTGGAGAGAGTTGGTTCTACATGCTAACTACATATTGCATTCAAGAAATCTGTAGTTGTGCAAATTGTTCTTTTGTTGTGCTGAGTTTGGCACTCTCGAGAGGAGTAAAAGATGGAAGAAAGAGTTATATCAAATAAAGATAAGTTTCTGATCTTTTGATATATTTCTCTTATAGGTTGATTCATTTATGTTTTAATATTGCTCATAAATTATTATGTATTTATGCTATAACCTAAGATAGTAAACCTTGTATGATTCTAGTCTTGGTATTTCTTTGGATAGTTATAAACTGTTAGTAATCTCTCTCCAAAATGCTTCCAAGACAGATCTAAGAGCAAAAGGTGTTGAGAGATTGCTTAGTGATGAAAAGCTTGAGGCATCTCATGAGGAAGTCATGCCGACCAAAGAAATGATCAAGCAGCTGAGTTGGTGGCCAGAGGGAGTTCACTTCCAGAAGTCATCTTTTCAATCTCTGAAGCAGGGATCAAGAGGGAG
Source organism: Sequoia sempervirens (assembly GCA_007258455.2). Classification (NCBI taxonomy): domain Eukaryota; kingdom Viridiplantae; phylum Streptophyta; class Pinopsida; order Cupressales; family Cupressaceae; genus Sequoia; species Sequoia sempervirens. The sequence goes on from VDFB02270651.1 coordinate 22,929,551, forward strand.
TTTTGTAATTCACTGAGAAGAAGTGAAGATTGTTGTAAACCCTTAGAGGATCCCTTCAACTGCTGAGATCAGAATTGCCCAAGATTGTCTTTTGGATTTGTCATTGGTAGCCCCGCAAACCTATTCAAAATAGTGAGATCTGGGATGAGGTTGAGGAGGACTATCCTAAACTCTCTTCAGTACCAGAGGTGTGCGCTGGAAAACATTTATCTAAGTCAAAGTGTTGCAGGAAATCTTGGACGAAGAAGTCAGAAGGTTGATGCAAGTGCTTGAAGATTCAGTGGGAGCCTGTTGAGCCTGAAGAAGATGGTAATCTTGTTGCAGCAAAGCATATCCCGAGATACGTGCGTGGCACAGTTGGATATGGATTGAGATATTCTTCAGGTTGGGATCTGCTATGATATCCTGGTGCAGCAGGAAGTAGTCATCTGTGGCATTGAGTACAACCGAGGTAGAGTATATTGCAGCTTGTATGGCAGCTCGGGAAGCTATGTGGCTTCGTAAGCTCCTTGCAGGATTATTTGGGCATGTTGAGATCAAGTACCACTATATTAGAGATATGGTATTGCGGAAGGCTATACAGTTGAGGTATATCAACATTGATGAGCAAACGACAAACATTCTCACCAAGCCTCTCTCCAGAATCAAGTTTGTGTACTCTTCAGATAAGCTTGGTATGGTGGAGAATCTAGCCTTAACTGAGAAAGAGTCTCAGTATTAGTGAGCCTCTTTAATGAGTTCTTCTCTGCGAGAGAAGTTCGAGGTGAAATCCCTTGATTAATGAGTTCTTCTATGTGAGAGAAGTTCGAGGTGAAATCCCTTGTTAATGCATTTCTCTTCTGAGATTTGAGGTGAAAGCCCTTGTTTCCACCCTCTGAGAGAGTCATGGTGGATGTCATGTGTGTGACTCCATGACACATGTTGTACTTTTGTTTCACCCTTTGAGAGAGTCATGGTGAAAGTCACGTTGAGGTGACAACATCACGCAAGTGATGAACACTTGTACTTACCATAGTATGGTTGTAGCCATTATGGTTGATATCATGTTGAGGCGATATCTGATATCACGATGAGGTGATATTCTTCTTGTTCACTCATGGTTGTAGCCATAGTGATAGGCATCACGTTGAGGTGATTTGCTTTGTGCAGCTGGAAGTATCCTCCCTAGCTGAGAGGGAGTGTTGATGTTATATTCAGCTTCAGTCGTATCCTTCCAGCATAGTATTTGTTCTTGATTGAATAAATTAAATTATAGCTTGAGAGCTATTTAATATATATTCTTAATTGGCACGAGTTTTTATATGTGCCGACTTTCCTCTCATTGGTGGCGTCCAAATGAAAAGGGATTATTGAAGGCCGACTTGAAGACTTGTGTAGAGGCACTTGTTTCTATGAGAGGCCGACCTCTTATTATTGTATTTTATATTATCTCTATGTCAGCCGACCTTCTTCTTGAAGAGTTGCTTCTCTTCCACCATCTCATATATTTACACTTCATTTGTTTAACATTTGTTCATACAATTCATTCTCACTTCAGTTCATTCACATTCAGTTAAGAGTTTTCATATGCGAGCTTATGCAAGAGTGATCTGAGATATTCATTAGAGAGCTGTATTCATACAGTCTGTATTAGCATCAGTCTGTGATGCTGTATGCTGGCCTTTTGAGTGGCCTATTGTAGATGTATCATTCACTTTGAAGACTCAATAATATAAGAGATATTATTGGCTGGGTTTTTCTCCCTCAAGAGGAGGGTTTTCCTAGGGTATCTGCTGTGTACTGTGTTATTTTTGAATTAATTTCTGTGCATGTTAATCTGATCACTTAAATTTAACAAACACATGCATTGAGAGGTTGATCCTTGATGACAACCTTCGAGATCTCATACACAATGAGTTATAGAGTTATAAGAGGACAGAGGGGGCATTATTTTCTTTAGCTTTATGCATTTGTAAGAGACATTTTGCAACCAAGTAAAATAAAATTATGTTTAATTTTATTTTATAATTTATTTTAACTTTTAAGTTTACTAAAATTCTTAATATCTTACAAAGTTATAAATGTCGTCCTTGCAGATTAGTGGTGGAAAGATTTTGGTGCCAAACACTTAAGTTTCAAAAGCTTGTTATCCACATTCTAGCTCTGCCCTATAGTGGTTTGGGTTGTGAGCGCAATTGGAGTGTTTTGAAGCCATTCTCGTAAAAGTGCAACAAATTGACTCAAAAGTGTTTGAATGACCTTGTATTTGTGCAGTACAACCTTTGACTACATGAAAAGAAGGTACAGGGGCAGGATACACATCATGTGCTTGATCTCGATGACATTGATCCATGTTCAAATTGGGTTGCTGAGCATGAGGACGTGAATCTGCATATATTTGATGAGATTGTTGATTTGGAGAGGAATGAATCCGAATGGCAAGCAAATGTGGCAGAATATGAGGCTTTAGAAGGTGTCATGTCCCCGAAATTATAACACTAAGGTATAAAGCATCGAAAAGCAAGTAAATAATTAAAATGCCTATTAGCCATTTAATATTACCATAACTATAATTATCAAAGATAATATTATAATTATGATTATCAAATACAACATATAAATATAAAAATACATTATTATGATTATGATCTATAATAAATAAATATAAACATATATATGAATATAAAATCTGATATTACTATTATAATATAATAATGACTAATATAAATAAACATACAATATACTAACTATACAAACATAAATATAATAATGACTAATATAAACATACAATATACTAACTATGCAAACACAATATAACCAAATATAAGACAGCAGTTACAAATGAAAGGACATCGATCACCTTAAATGCCATGATTCATATTGGCAGCGATTAAAGAATAGAAAGGTGACTACTAAAGACTGTCAAAGCAGTGATAAAGAGGCAGTGATAAAGATCTTTAGACAAAAGTTAGGGCTGTTTAAAGTCAATGGTGGGGTGTCATAAAGGAGATTATGAATTAAGCGATCTCCTTATAAAGGGTGGTGACTCCTCAAAACAAAGAGATGCCACGTTTTAGGAGGATCGGGGGGATATATGGACAGGCAGATTTAAAAGGCATAAAAATATAAGAGGGAGGAGGTACATAAGAGCAGACTAAAAGATCTAGGAACAGACTTAAAAGAGACATAGGAACATACGTGAATGAAATATAAATAGGAAGAGGAAAGAGGCAGATCTAAGGAAGAGATAGATCTGCAATAATATTCTGGTAATATTCATGGATTATGAATTAAAATAATGAGGGTAACATTTAGGAATTATGAATTAAAATAATGCTGGTAATATCTAGGAACTGGAATACAAGTGTGGTCAAAGGACACTAATAATTTATGCATATTATGAATTATACCTATTGGTAACATACTCATAAATCTTTATACACTTCTGAAATATTTATTTGATTATGTTATTATGCTTATACTTTCACCATAGTGGGAGAAGGAGGATTGCAAAGGGAATAGCAATGAGGCACTCTCCTAATACCACCTCTATAATGGAGAGCCAATGTGTTCTGTAATGGAGGACCAAGTGTCCTATGATGGAGAACCTATGTGTTCTATAATGGATGACTGAGTGTCCTATAATGGAGAACCAATATGTTCTATAATGGGGAACCAAGCGACCCCAATGTGTCATGAAGGGATGAGGCAGGGCTGCAACAGGGAGAACTGCTAAGAGGGCACCCTACTAGGGAGAACTGCTAAGAGGACACCCTATTAAGGGAGAACTGCTAAAAGGGCACCCTGTGATAGGGAGAACTGCTAGAAGGGCACCCTATCGTGCAACGCCCCCAAACTATCCCCAAGTGAATCAATTGTTGAAGAACATGAAGAGGGTCCTATGGTTGAGCCCTCCAAGGATATTAAATGCTTTGTGATTGGATTAGTAATTTGGCTTTGAGTTCTCTAATATTTAATTATGATGATCAGCTAATTAGTATTACTGTGGAAAATGGTTGTAATCTGCTAACCAATGTGATTATGGTAAATGGTTTCTAATTTGTGTGCAGGGCTTCAATCAAGTGAAAGGTATTCTCTAACTCATCTGTTATTTGGAAATTAAGGATTTAGGGCAAGTTTAGGACATTCCCAATTAGGGGACATTACAGAAGGTGAGCTTGATGAGACATTAGGGTGGGTTCAATGCATACATAACTTGGACCTATGCTTGAGGCTCCTATTGAGGCTTATGTTGCAGCTCCTATTGAGGATACCATAGGTATACCATTCACTTCCACAATGCCCAAACAACAACAACAGACTTTTCTAAGCTTTAGTCATAGAAGAAATTTATGATTTTTAATTTTTATTGATATTGAAATTGGAAGTTTATATGTATTAAAACTTTGAACTCAATTATTTGTCTATGATGTGTATTGAACTTTAATTTTTGATCTATACATAAAGGAAATCAGTAATATGGCTTAGAAATTCAGTAATATGTATGTTTTAAAAGCATATTTTTAAAAATTGATGGACTTTTTAATGTTCAATAAATTTGCCGAATTCATTGTAGAGTTTTTATTTGAGTCTCAAGTTCTTAATTTTTTTGTTATGTCCCCAATCTCTAGAATTTGCCTACTGATCACAAATTGAAACAAATTAGGGTTAGGGTTTCATCTTATTAAATAAATATCTCTTTAATGATGTAATCTTGGATTGGAACCTTGCATTCACCACATGAACAGTATATGCAAACATGTATATATGCTTGTTAGGGTTAGACAATTGCATCACATCCATAGATTATCAACAAAGCAAACATATTAGAATTGTGGAAGAAGGGACATGATGGGTCTGGCCGAAGCCATATACCAAGACTAAGAGGGTGTATACCACAGCCTTCCCCCTTGGCGACTTGCATCTGCTTTCCCCATCAAGGCCACGACTCCTGGAAGACACTAACTTGTGGGATTGGGCGGAGGTCGGAAGCGGGCTCATTTGGCACTTACCACTTCACCCCAGGCCCATCCTCATTGTGGGATTGGGCGGAGGTCGCAAGTGGGCTCTTTTATCAAACACTTGTGCATATTTATCATCAGAAATTATACATTAAACATATTTAATTATTCATGGCAAAATGCATACACATGTAAACAATGATTGGCAGAAATACACCTAATTATATTGATGGATTTGATAATAGCAACCTGCGGTGATACACGGGTCTGATTCTCTTTTCCTTCCTGATCTGTATGTTTTTTATCCTTGATCGATTGATCTGTCTTCAGTATTCATAAGATATTACTTACTGAGAAGCAATAGATTAGTTCCATTGACTAATTACTAATAAGTGTTAATAATTGCTGCAAGCATCAGTATTGCATAATCGTATATAATGTATATATAAATAATTAATTCTATTCAACTTACTTCCCGTATTGATTTACCTTTTGTCTTCCTTTATTATCTCTTTTGGAGCCAACTTCCCACAGATTGAATCTGAGCATATCCTATTAATGTATCTGCTGCTACAGTCAGGAAATAGTAAATACTCCTATTTTTATCTTATTCACTGTCCCATATCTGTGCTTAAATCCTCTTATATCTTTCTCCCAATCTGTATTTTCCTTTCTAAGATCTGTATATTTCTCTTGGTCTGCTTTTACTTGGAAAAAATATATATATATATATTCAGATTCCTTTTTCCCATTTCCTAATTATATCTCCTGTTCTTCCTTGTTCCCCATCCCTGCATCTTCTATTTATACCATTCTCTCCTTGGTCAAGAGAGGTGATCCTATCTAAAAGGGACGACCTCTCACCAAGATAGATGACTTTATGCAAGGATCAGTCTCTTCACACATAACTAATTTTATTTAATTTGTCTTTAAAGGATAAGCGCTGCCCCTTATGTTATTGCTACCCTTGTTAATATAATCGCTGCATATAAGAATATACCAACTGCTGTTCATTATGAACTGTTGCCCTTGATAATTATTAATTACTGATTTTGGGGTGCTGCTATTTTATATATTTACTTATTGTAATATATTTATTTTATATTAGTTTTATAATATATTTATTAATATTTATATTTTATAATTTTTAATCTTTATATTGTCATTTATTTAATTATTTGTTTTATATTTTGTGTGTTGCAATTTCCGGGGACTTGACAATTTTTTGGGTCAGCTGAGTAATTGCCATGTCTGAGTTTTTAAATTATGGTGTGTGTCATAGTCGCCAAGAAACTCCATTATAGGAATAGGGACCATTTACTGTATCTATGATTTCGAGTGCTACATTTACATATAATATAAGCTGTCTCCTTATTCATTTACTTGCATACCCTAATTTGATTGGTGTCATCACCATACTAGGACTAGTATCCCTGCATCTCTTGGTAAATATATATCATATTAATTTAGGAAAAAGAATTATAAAATGGATGTGCAGCTTAAAAGAATGTAAGATACTAAAATGCTAAAATTTAAAGAAACCCCTCCCCCAAAAACATTTTAAAGTATTTAAATAGATGACAATGAAACCAAAGGTTAATTTTATTGATATCATCAGGACATAAATAATTAAATTTTAAACTTAACCACTTGGAGATGATAAATAGAGATTGGGAAGGGAATGCTATATTTTAAAGATGATATGTATGTCTTGGGAGATGGATATATTTTCATTCAATTGATAGAACTTTAGTGTATGCACACATTTTAAGCCTTATTCTTGTTTCTTTTCATACAATTAGCTTTTTGGGAATTGATAAGAAAATTTTCTGCTACAAAGAATTTGTAAATTTTCATGCAAAAAAATAGAAAATTACTAGTCTATTAGTGTAATTCATTAGTTCTTTTAGCTCATGTCAACCACATATCAGCACCTGAGGAAAACCCATTGTAATTTATATTGATATGTCTAAGAAACCTCTATAGGAAGTCTTGATTTTCAAGGGACGCTTCTGGGCACATAGAGATGCAAGGAATCTTCACCTGGAGTCTCTTAATATTTGGAGACATCCTCATTTGTGTCTCCAAGATGGGGATGCATTTCCAAATAGGAGATGATTACCAAGGGTTATAGTATGGGTGTCTAGGTAACTTTGTTTAAAATTTAAATCTCATCTTAGGTCAATCAATTACAACTTGGAGTAATAACCATACTCATGGATTCAGAGGCAAACCAACAGCTCTGTCAAATTGTTCTTCAATCCACATCATTTTCTCACCTCCTAGTTTCCTGATTTCTGACTCTCTATGTACACTGGCAAGGCTGCTGAGAAATTCTAGGAAATAACAGCCAGTGAGCAAAGAAAAATCCTTTGACAACACCAAGAAGCCAATTAATAAAATCAACCCAACCAAGCTAATCAGTGGGTTCCTTGAGCCCATCTTTATTTGTGTTTTGGCAGTCCCAACCAAACCTTGGGAAGTTGTGTGCATGAGGTAAAAATATATTGTTTTCCTTGCATACAGATCCCTTGGTATATTAGGATCCTTGGCTGAGTTTGGTGGGAGATCTGAGATGTCAGCTACTGGTCTGCCATGGGAGTTCCATGGATTACAAATTCCACTCCCACTTAATTTGATGCTGTTCATCTTGGTAATTTGGGAGCTATTGGAGGGGGACCAGTAAATGAATGATGGTTTTATTCCTTGTTTTGAATACAGGGATGGATGTTGAAAATTTAGTGCTCATTTCCTTTTAGATTGAGATGATTTAAAACCTGTGTTTCTCTGAGTTTCTGGGATGGCAAAAATTCACAATCCCACCTAGTGTCCTGAAAATGCAGAAGTTGGTCTGCATATACAATGTATATTCAAATTTGAATTTTTAAATAAAAAATTTTCTTTTCATTTCTTATCATTTACTTTCTTCAGTTATGCTGATCAAGTTGTAACAAGGAATGTCTTCCGGAATGGAATTGAAAATGGGTTTTGATAGAGATGATTTTCGGACTATTAACTCTATTGACACAGATGCCAGTTTGGCCAGATCACTTCATGTCAATAAGAATGGGTAAGACTCTTTCACCCCCTCCTGCTCTAAAAATATTGTTTTTTGTCCGTATTTGTTCAACATATTTGGGATTTCTATCGATAAGATTTTTGTTTAACTGGATCTGGTTATAGAACTAATATTATTGTTTTCACAACTTAGTAGAGCCAGTTCTCTGACACATACATATCATGGATTATATACATATCTGAATCCTAGGCTGTAACACCCAATTTCTACCTTCTTTTTACCAAATGGTTCCATCTTTAGCTCTTGTATTCCTGATTCTGTGCCTTACGTATTCTTTTAAGCTCCAAGATTTGGAATACTGCTATTCTTTTTTTAATTCATGTTGTTTCTGGTTTCACTCTGCCCACTGGTCTCCACATTCTTTTTCCCTTACATTAAATTGTTTGAATTTTTATTATTTCAGTCTAGAACAAAGGTCCTTAGCAATATATACATCTATCATTTTAAATTGTATGTGCTTTAGTGAGATTTTTACTGGTGTATATTGCAGACTTTGCGAATAATGCTGGTTGTGCATCTTGAAACACCCACTCTCTGCCTTGTTGGAGCTCCAAATGTGGGAAAGTCATCTTTAGTTAGGATTCTTTCAACAGGGAAGCCTGAGGTGTTATTCTTCAAACCAAAGCAGACCCATGATATGGGATTCTATTTTTTGAAGATTGATTGTTTGCTTTGCAGAGCCATTGAGTGTTTACTTTGAACTGAGCTTTTCAGGTTTGCAACTATCCCTTTACAACAAGAGGCATTCTAATGGGCCACATTACCATAAATTATGAACGTTTCCAGGTATACAGATAGTGGTTGGTAGTTGTGCATGTTGTATTTGAGGTCTTATTGAGACACACGTATTATTGCACAGTACTTGTTCTAGTAGTTTAAAGATTTTTGGTTTATTGCAGGTGACTGATACACCAGGACTGCTAAGGAGATCCGACGGTATGGTGAAGAATTGTATTCTTCTTTTTTGTAGCTATTTCTGTTTGATATTTCTAAGCATTACGTTAACCTTCCCATTATTAACATAGAATGGTGTTCACAACATTGAGGAAACGAAGCGATGGCATATCTTTAATTTATAAATTGTAACTAATCAGCATTATTAGTAGTTATTCATGAAAGGATAATTGTGCATTGTTCACATTATTTATGTATTCTATCCACCATGCCAACTTTACCTTGGGTCTGTAGCTTTTAACATGTATGAAGCAATAGAAATTTGAAAAGTGTGTAATATAAGAGGTTTTCTCTAACTCATAATGCTCAAGGAGCTCAGTGATTCTAGTCGTTATGTCATTAAGAACTCTTTGAAGTTCAATTAAAACACATTTTGACAAAGGAACGATAAAATGTTTGCCAGAAAGGGAAACACCAAATTAGTCTTTTGATCATTCAACTCGAGATCAATATTTAAAAACATAGCAACAGAAATGGCAGGGGACCCTGATTGGTTCTTGCAGAAATCAAATTGATTCCTCTAAATCCACCTTCATACCTTAGACCTCCTAAAGTTCTTTCATTGGAGAAGGAAGATGAGCATAAGCAAATAAGAGCTTAGTTCACACAAATATTTTATGAGTGGCCAATGAGCTGTAACAGTTATATGCAAGTTGTATGACAAAAGCAAGCTTGAAGACAGACATACAGCCCAATGCCAGCCCACAGTCATAGCCATGTCAAAATCAAGGAAGGCGAGAATAACCATGCATTACAACATCTAATAGCAAGAAGTAACAAATAACTTGGATTATTGGGTAATATCTATATAGATGATATAATATAGTCGGATAGAGGACTGACTTGAATGAACAATAAAGAGGGGTTCCTAGTGTGTGCACATGTTCATGCATGTCTGCATATGTTCTGCATGAGCATAAAATGGAGTGGACCAAACATGATTAATGCGCACTTTTCTTATTGGGAACATGTGCCCAAACATAGCTGGTTGGGATTTGTATAGGAGCTTGTTCTGGTAGACCAATGTGAGCGTGTATTGAATAACCATGGTATTGTTCAAATTGGTCATATCGAAAGTACATTGTTGGGGATGGCATTATGCATGAAATTAATGCTGCTTATTCTATATTTTGCTAGGTTAATATATGATACTATAAAACTGCGTTTTCTTCTAATCTTTTTGTGGAATCCACAGATCTTTGATTAACACGAATTGTAGAGAGAAAAGTTATTGTTGAATGCTATCACACGCAAGAGCTCTTTAAAGGAAAACGTTAAACAACTTAAGCAAGTGAGAAAGTTACAATGTTGTCAAATCATCATTAAGCTGTGCTTGGGAAAATTTTCTTATAGATTTCTTCTGTTGTAAGGAATTAGAATTCTCATTGTCAGACATTGAGTGATATTGTTTTGAGTGAGTGATATTAGAAGATGGAGTGTGTAGAATTGGTTGCAATTCATGGCAAATTAGTGCAAGAAGATCAAGATTCTCGTTTATCTTTTCTAATTTTGATATATTTCTCGCCGGTATGAATATAGTTGTGTAAATCTGTTTTAGCAATTGGAAAAATAATTGTTTCAAGTGCAGGTGAAAGAAATAATTTGGAGAAGTTGACAATTGCTGCTTTATCCCATCTACCGTCAGCAATACTGTTTGTTCATGATCTTTCCGGTGATTGTGGGACATCTGTTTCTGATCAGGTTTGTGATTATCATGGTCGATTTGCATGAGGTCTATGACAATTTATTTTTCAGTTTCATTTAATCAAACCCAGTTATTGCTCATGGTCCATTCTAAATGCTGTGCTAGATAATTTGTTTCATACTTTTAATAACCTGTCTATGATAATGTGAATGAGCGCAGTTTCTTCTCTACAATGAAATGAGGGAAAGATTCGGGAATCGATTATGGATAGATGTTGTTTCCAAGGCTGATTTGTTATCGAATTCTCCAACTACTGCTGATACCACGGAGAATAATTACAAGTTAGTTGGACCAGAGGGATCTCTTCACGTCTCTATCAAGACCGACCAAGGAATTAATGAGGTGGTTTGATTTTTTCATAATCCTGTTTTAGCATGAAATTCCTAGTTAGGCAAGGTGGCGAATGCTTGATGAAGTTGTTGTTTTGTTTGTTTAAAATTTGCAGCTAAAACAAAAAGTCCATGAAATTCTTCTATGCCAGTTATCCAAAACTAAAAGCATGTCACCAAATTATCACGATGAAGCAGATGACATCTCAGAAGCAATTGGTTTAGATAGTCCCATTGGCTGTCCATAAAGCATGGTTGATGGTCTTGTTTTTGTTGGGCTGAAAACAGCTTTCTTATATTCCAATACGTGCTAATGTATTTACAGCATTGATGGCGTTATATGTTTCTTGTATGTATAAGATAATGTAAACGGTTATGTGCTGGCAAACTGCATCGCATAAACTTTCAACTATATAAATTTGTAAATGAATTAGTTAATGATGATGACACCTTTCACTTTAAAAATTGTATGCTATTCGATATCGATATCTCATTTTATATAGATAGGAAGATGTATGAGTTGTGGGAATTGTCTATGCAGCCATCAGACTGCACATTTGACCGTATTTATTAATTTATTGAAAATTAGAATACAATGTGTTTTTTATTTTCAATTAATTAATAAATACAGTCAAATGTGAACCTAATGGCTGGATAGACATTGCCTGAGTTGTGTGGCCCATTGTTCTAATTAATCATAATGCCCGACTATCAAGAAAAGCTTTTTGCTCAGTGCCATATGAATTGGTAAGAGAAGTAGTTGAACTTTTAACTAGCATATTTATCTCTCAATTTTCTTTTCTCTAAAAATATGTTGAGAGATTTATTTCAAGGTGTATTATAAATTAATTTATCATATATAAGTGGAAGAGGTGGTTTGAGAAGGATAACTTTTTGTAAATTTTATATAAATCTTTTAAAAGATAGATATGCTAATAGCATCCATAGTGGCAACATGTAAGATATTAATTCATCTCTAATATAATTTTAAGATAAGTAATACTTATGCATTTAGACAAGTAAAATTCTATTATGTTAAGGTAATCAAAATGTGACTTATACCCTTTAAAAACAAATCTACATCTTGAATATGTACAAAAATAATTATTCTAACCCATATCATAGTTTTAATTCTATTTTAACTATATACCTACTCTTAATTCTACCTTAACCTCAGTTCTAATTATAACCCTAACTCTAACCTTAATTCTCATTCTCATCCTAACTTTGATTCTAATCCTAAACTTAACCCTACTATAACTCTACTCTTAATTCTAACTCCAATGCTAACCTTAATTCTAATTCCAACCTTGACACTTTAATTCTAATATTAAAGCTAACCTTAATTATAATTTTAGCCCTAACACTAATTCTAGCCCTAGCCCTAATTTTAATTCTAACCTTGATTTTAGCTAATGTAGTACACAACTGCTGCTCATAAAACACAATGCAACAAAATCTCTGTTGCAACAAATAACAATTCATAGAACCAAAGAAAATGCAAAACATATATATATATATATATATATATATATATATATTGCATTCAATCAACTTGAGACATTTACATACTTTTCTCAAAACAAAAAGGCTTCAAATTTGCTCACATGCTCCTCATACCATTTCTCCAAAATTTCTACACCTCTCTTGAACTCCATGCTACCCTCTTCTTCTTTTTCTTGCAGAGAGCTTCCAAAACCTGTCACATTCTATCTGCCAATGCTCCTTCAATTTTTTGAATATCCTCAAACGGTTTGTGGGTTTGGTGCGCCTTGTTCCCAACTTTCTAGACCATTTTGAAATTCTTGATTTTGTTATCATATGAGAAAATTATGGACGTTTTACTGAGACTGGGTCTCATAGTTACGACCCCAGGTCATCTTCTTCTACCCAAAATGTCATTCAAACCTCTGCCTCCTTCATTCTTGGCATGAGATTCATGCATTCGGTCCCTTAATTATTCTTTCCTAACTTTTTTTTAAAAATATTTTCCTAAATTGACATTTATTATCTCATTCTTGCACCTCCACTACCTCTAGCACTTGCACCCAGAAGATTCCAACACTAATGGCAAACAAATTCAAATTCTCGGGAGTTACAAATGAATAAAAATCAATTTACATTGGGCATGAGACTTTGGCTCCCAAGCATAATTTTTTTAATTTGCAACATTTGCAGTATCATTACAAGTTAAATTCAAAGCATATTATTGATTTATGGAAAAAGGGTCCCATATGAAAGCTGAAAATGTGAGAGGGAAAAAGTAACATGCTTGCAAAACCAACAACATGTCAAAAATCAAGAAAATAAAATAAATGTATTCTTGGGTGTGCATGATTGCTTGGTACCCTTGGATGCTCCTGTATCAGATACCTGGGATAAGTGAAATGTTCCATGAGTTGAAAACTCCTGAACATTTGAAGACCATATGTTTGCTTTGGATCCACCACTCTTCCTTATTCTTCTAAAATTTTCTCTTTCTCTTCTTCCAACATCTTGTTGGAACATTCACCATCCTCCAAAGAATCAGTCCTTTCCTCTTCTCCTCTTTTGTGGGTTTTGTCTCATCACAAACTGACCACCTCCACCAAATCTCACCAGTGGCATCCTTTATAGCTTCTACATATAAATACACTACATCCACACACCAATTTGCAACTACATAATCCCTCTTTCTATCTTCTTGTTCTAACTCTTTATGCAAATTCACATAAACTATTTCATCACACAAAGTAGAAAAATCAAAATTTGCCTCTTCATCAATCTAATACTTCATGTCCACCAACGTGTCTTCATTATTCTCTTTCTATGATGTTGCAACTTCTACCTCATCATCATCTACTACAATTTCTTTCACTAGGTCTTCACTTTCATTCTTCTCAAGGTTCTCATTTGATCTGAACATCTCCTCTATTTACATGATCTCCTCTGCACGCAATGAATCTTCCTCATTAGGTTCTCTATCAAACATAGGACCTCCACAAATCTTTGTATTATCATCCTTCTCTCTTGAGTTGCAACACTCATTTTCTCTGCTCTTCTTCACACTGCGATCTTTCTTCATGCTATCCTCAAAGCATACTTCTGTATTCTTTCCCTCATGTTCACTTGCATACACAACCGTGACAAACTTTTTTCCTTTATTCTTTGTCATTTCGTCAAACACTTGCCACACACTTTCAAAATTCAACCTCTCAAGTATAGACTACCTCACATTCGACGATTAGTCTGCACACCACACACACTCCACCCTTAGGTCCTAGTGCAAACTGCCTCACGTTCAATGCTCTTCCTGCACACTTAGGAACTCATGCTCTGATACCACTGATGTAGTACACAACTGCTACTCATAAAACACAATGCAACAAAATCTTTGTTGCAACAAATAACAATTCATAGAACTAAAGAAAATGCAAACATATTCAAATATATATATATATTTATTGCATTCAATCAACTTGAGACATTTACATCATTTTCTCAAAACAAAAAGGCTTCAAATTTTCCCACATGCTCCTCATACTATTTCTCCAAAATTTCTACACCTTCTCTCTTGAACTCCATGCTACCCTCTTCTTCTTTTTCTTGCAAGAGCTTCCAAAACCTGTCACATTTTATCTGCCAATGCTCCCTCAATTTTCTGAATATCCTCAAACGGTTTCTGGATTTGGTGCGCCTCGTTCCTAGCTTTCTAGATCATTTTGAAATTCTTGATTTCATTACCATATGAGAATGTTATGGCCTTTTTACTGAGACTGGGTCTCATAGTTACAATCCCATGTCATCTTCTTCTACCCAGAATGTCATTCAAACCTCTGCATCCTCCATTCTAGGCATGGGGTTCATGCATTCAACCCCTTAGTTATTCTTTTTTTTTTTTTTCCAATATTTTCCTACATTGACATCCATTATCTCATTCTTGCACCTCCACTACCTCCAACACTTGCACCCAGAAGATTCTAGCACTAATGGCAAACAAATTCAAATTTTTGGGAGTTACAAATGAATAAAAAACAATTTACATTGGGCATGGGATTTTGGCTTCCAAGCATATTTTTTTTAATTTGCAACATTTGCAATATCATTACAATTTAAATTCAAAGCATATTATTGATTTATGGAAAATGGTCCCATATGAAAGAGCTGAAATGAGAGAGGGAAAAAGTAACATGCCTGCAAAACCAACAACATGCCAAAAATCAAGAAAATAAAATAAAATTATTTTTGGGTGTGCAAGATTGCTTGGTACCCCAGAATGCTCCTGCATCATTAGCCCTAATCTTAATTATATTCCTTAACCTAACCTTAATTCTAATTTTGACCTTAACCATAATCCTAATTTTAATCCTAACCCTAAACCTAACCCTAGTTCTAATGTCATCCTTAATTTTAATTCTAACCCTAACCCTTATTTTGACCTTAATTCTATCCTTTATACTAATCTTAACCCTTACATCGACTCTAACCCTAATTCTAGCCTTGAACCTAACCATAATTATAATATTAGTTGTAATCCTAACCCTAACTCTAATTCTAATTTGAACTCTAACCCTACTAATCCTAACACTAATATTTACCCTAATCCTAATTGTAACCTAGCTCTAATTTTAATGCTAATCGTAACCCTAAGTTGAACCCCAATTTTAGTTATAATCATAATTCTAAAAAACCCCTAATTATCACCACGTACTCTAATTATAACCTTAAATCTAACTCTAATTCCAACCTTAAGCCTAAACCTAACTATAACCTTACGATTAAATTTCACCCTAACCCTAATTCTAATTGCAACCTTAGCCTAATGCTAAACTTATCTCTAACTCTAAAACTAACCCTTCAAAATAAACTTGAACCCTTACCCTAACCCCAAGCCTTATTCTACCACTAGCTTTGATCCTAATTCTAACCCTAACCCTAACCCTAACCCTAATTGTAACTCTAATAATTACACTAACTTTAATTCTAACTCTAACCCTCATTGAAACCCTAACCCTAATTTTAACCCAAACCCTAACCTTAATCGTAACCTTGATTTTAAATTTAACCCTAACCCTCATTCTAGCACTAACCCTAACCTTAACCTTCACCCTAACCCTAATTTTAACCTCAAACCCAAACTTGAATTCTAACTCTAAACCTACCTATAATCCTAATTTTGACTTTGATTCTAACCCTAACACTAATTCTAACCTAAACCTTGATCACATTTCTAACCCTAACCCAATCTCTAAACTTAATTCTAACCCTAACCTTAATCACATCATGAAATGGGTTCTACATTTGTACTTCTATTTTGTTGAGTAGTCCCTACTATTAGTAATAGTCTTATGGTTATAGCAACATTTCAATACGTGTATGAGATACAAGTGCATGACTCTACATAGAGCTAGCAATGTTGGGCTAAGTGATACAAGCTCATTTCTACCATAATTCATGACTCCATATTATTTATTTTGTTTTATGCCATGAATATTTTTATCCGCGAGCTTTGTAATTTCTAAAACACTTTACAATTGTAGACACCTAAAAATGTCTAACACATTTTTTCAATTCATCATTTCTTGTCATCATTAGTCATCGCCCCTTTCATCACTATTAATTAAATAATTTTTAATTATTTGATTAAATCGATCCATTTCCCTTCATTAATTAAATAATTTTTTAATTATTTCATAATTTTCACTCCATCACCTTTATTTAATTAATTAAATCGTTTTCCTCATCCACATTACTTAAATAATTTTTAATTATTTAATTAATTCCAAATATTCCTCTTATCCACAATTAAATCTTTCAATATCCTTTTATCCACATAATTAAATAAATTTTAATTATTTAATTAAAGGTCATGCATTCTTTTTCATGTCTCTCATAATTAAAAAATTTCTTAATTATTTAATTAGCTAATTATTCCTCCAAAATTAAATTATTTAATTTATTTAGTTTGCGCATTCCTCTAAAAATAACATGTCCTATCTTTATTCTTCCAAATCCTAAATTTAGAGACCAAGCTAAATTTAGTGATCATTCCTAAAATAGTAAGTGAACTAAACTTCACTTCATCTTTCCATGCAAGCTCACACATGATCATCTTGATCTCTCATCGATCCTCATCCATCGATCTCATATGACATCTAAAACCGTTGATCTCATGTCCTGAAAACCTATAAATCAAACATCCTTTTACTATTCAATCCCTCTTTGATTTGACAATTAAACTCTACTCAATTCATCTTGCTTTTGCACAACAAAGTTATGCTAAGTTTATGAGCAATCCACATACATACTCAAAAAGCATAATTCTTATACTTTTGACAATGGAGTAAGGCTAGGTGTCTTTGGGTGAGGTTACAAATTACAATGACACAATTGAACCCAACACAACGCTTTTGACAATAATTTGATGTATTTGAAATACAAATCGACATTTCTAACAGATGCAAAAGTTACAATGACGTTGTTGACAGTTACAACGACACTTTTGACATGTTTCGACGCATCTGACTTGCACAATGACGTATTTGATGCATTATGATGCATTGAAGGTTACAACAACCCACTTGAAATCTACAATGACGGCTTTGATTGTACAATGATGCTTTTGAGGTAAGTCAACACATCTAAATATGAAACGATGCATTTGAAATTCATAGTAACACATTTGATTTTTACAATGATGCATTTGATTCAATTTATTATTTGTTGTTTGTTATCTCTTGCCAATCAAAACAAGTCAAAATCAATCTTACAAATTAGTTAAAATTAGTCAAACCCTACCAAAATTTTAAGTACAATCTCAAAATTACACATTTGACTATTATTGTGATGCATCTATTGTTATAGTGACACATCTGATTATCGTTTAGCACTTTTGATTATCCTTTGATGCATTTGACAAAACACAACATATCTGATATGCAAATCATCACTTTTGACCTATTTCAACACATCTGATTCAAACTAAGTTATGTCAGTATGAAACCCTAGGTTTTCACACATTAACACCATTGATAGCATAGTGCGACCTTTGATCCTAGTTTTTCGCATCTGATATCTTCCTTGACACAATTGATACCCATAGTGACACCTTTGAAATTTAGATCAACACATTTGACTATCAAAACATTTTTTTCTAGAATCCTCAAAATTTTAGTTTTTAGAATTCTTGAGCAAACCAACCTTCACGCACATCCATATTTCATAAGGTCATCACAATTTTATGCCTATTACAAGGTCACAACACAAGAAAATCATGAAGTCTAATCCTAGTAGTTCAAAAGTCATAGCTCCCACGGGTGTTACCGAGTCATAGTTTGGAATTCCTAGTCACTTATTTGATCCTAGTTAATACCAAAATCCACAATCACAACAACAACCTCAATATCCTCCAGTCATCATAGAAGACATCACAAATGGATCTATGGAATTTGAGGAATTTACTAAAGAGAAACTTCTAGAAATACAAGATTCCTCCTTTGCTAGAGCACTTGATTCCCTCATTGCTTTAGATCCTAACACATACTTTCTTAGACTTGCACAAAGTGGTGCTAAGTTACCTTTAGATTTTAATATTACTACACTTAGGGAACAATCCATCACACATGTCATATCAACATGAGAATGTACCTATAGTTCAAGCTATCAATGAATCTATACCACAACCTTCAATGCCAACCATAATTAGTCAACCAACTCTACCATCATACGACACAAATTCGATACCTTTTCCAAATAATTCATAAATCTATTGTGTCAAAATCCAAACATGAACAATCAAACTATCTCACAAATCCCAAATCCACCAAACACAAACACTCCTCAATCATCACCATACATATCCAACCAAAAAGCCACACATATACCAAATCCTCCAAAGATAAAAATTATCCATCACCACAAACCATTACAAACTACATAAACAATCCTTTCACGACCCAAACATTGACATCTTATGTGCCTCCTAATATTCCATATGCTACATAAGAACCCAACATAACAAGGAGAATGCATAATCTTAACAATTCATATCAACCTCCCATTTCAAAACAAGATTTTGCATTCAACATACCCAAAATGTCCAACATACCCAAAACTTACAATATCCCAAATTCTTCACAAACCTTCACATCTAACATATTGGTGTAGGGATAAGGTACAATTTTCTACTCCTACACAAATTTTAATTCCCAACAAGGCCAAATTGAAGCTTCTTTACCATGGTTGATGAATTATATACAAAAGAAATCCTTAGATATGCAAACTATATTAAATCTCAATTCATAAAACATCCACCATCAATTTTAATTCATAATTGCAACAAAAGTCTTCTTAAACAAAATATTATGTATCATACTCTACAAACAACCACACATATGCCAAATCCTCCAAACATAAACATTCCTCATTTATCACCACAAAAAATTACAAACTACACAAAAAATCCTTTCATGACCCAAGCATCAACATCTTATGTGCATCCTAATATTCCATATACTACACAATCACCCAACATAACAAGGATCATGTATAATCCTAACAATTCATATCGACCTCCCATTTAACAAACTCCATCACTTACCATTTCAAAACAAGATTCTACATTCAACATACCCAAGAATTCCTTAGATATGAAAACTATATTAAATATCAATTCATAAAACTTCCAACATCGATTTTAATTCATAATTGCAACAAAAGTCTTCTTAAACGAAATATTATGTATCATGCTCTACAAAACCCATCATATTTCTGCATATAACTGCTCGCTCATCAAAATGATTTTTCCAAAGTTATTTTTGGGTTTTATTCTACTCATTTTAAGCTTTCCGAAACATTTTGAATTTATCAAAATTTCATTAAGAAATGAGAAATTTATGAGCATTTTATTGAGACTACTTTTTGAGCTCCAATACAAAAGGATTATGGTGTAGATATTGCTAAATGAGAGTCTTATTCATGACACAAATATATATTTTTGATTGCACACGGGTAACTCTCCTCATTCAAATGTTGAATAAATGGTTTGATTTTATACATAAAAAGAAAACTAACTTAAGCCAAAACAGACTCATTCAAATCCCCCTTTATTTGGGAATACCAAAACCGCTCCTAAAATTACTCTAACCTCTTAGACTTAGGCTAAAAACAAATATTTTAAAAAGTTTATTTGTTGGCTAATTACGAGATTATTGAGAGGTTATTCTTCCTTTATTTGGGAAAATCAAAACCACTCCTAAAATTACTAACCTCCTATATTTAGGCTAAAAATAAATAGATTTAGTTTATTTGTTGGCTCATTATGAAATTATTGAGGTTATAACAAACAAATTCCTGCCTACGTGTATGAGCCTAGAAATATCTAGAACCTATGAAAATACATCAATAATAATAAAAATGCACATATAATTTGATGCACCTGCATTAGACTACCAAGGAACAAAATATTTGTTCATGGGTTCTTTTCCATGAGCTTTTCAATGATGCTACCATGCTTTGCTATATTTGAAATTGTCATCCACATAGCATATTCAAGTGGATGATCTTTCCAATTGATCAAGTATTGAAGATACTCTTTGTCCCTAGCCTTCACTAATTTTTTGTATAGGATTGATTCAATTTCCCTTGATTGTGCTTTTGGTAGTTGTTCCCAATTTATAATCTAATCATCATCGAATTTAGGTGCATTTGCTAAATCTTCTTCTCCCTTGAAAGGATGCAAGTTTAAAAAATTGAATATAGGAGAGATTGCAATGTCATTTGGAAGCTCTATTTCATAGGCATTTGAGGAAATTTTCCTCAAGATTTTACAAGGCCCAATATTTTTCATTTATAGCTTGTTGTATTCCTTCTTAAGAAACTTTTCTTATCTTAAATGTGTAAGAACCAAATCTCCAACTTCAAAATTTACCTCTTTCTTCTTCAAAAATGTTATTTTCTTGTATTTTCCTGTATTCTCTTTAAGTTATTGTTTTGCTTTCTCATGCAAATCTTACATGGTTGTTGCTTACCCAAGTTTCTCAACTCATAAACACCTCTTGGATGCATTCCATAAACAATTTGAAATTGACTAAAACCTGTGATTTTGTTTGGTGAATCATTGTAGGAAAATTTTGCTTGAGCAAGTACTTGATCCCATTGTTTGGGGGTGTTCACGCACTAGGCTTCTTAAGATGTAGTCAAAGTTTTTGTTGACCACCTCAGTTTTCCCATTTGTTTGAGGGTGGTAATTTGAACAAAAAAATAGATTTTTTCCCAACTTCTTCCAAAGAATCCTCCAAAAATAGCCAACAAACTTAGTATCCCTGTCAAAAACGACACTTCTAGAAAGTCCTTACAATATATATTTTTTGATCGGTAAATAGTTGCTTGTGGGTCAACACCCATAAAGTGAACAATAATAAAAATATGGTTTGCTTCAAACCCAATATTGGGGAGCACAAAAACTATTTCAGACCCACGAATGGGGAGCACAAAAAGGCAACACCAAACCAAATTTACCCTTGCCTATGGATTATTCCAATTATATTCCACTTCTACCCATTGCAGACACTGCAAGAAGCAACAACCTACCGGATACCACAAACGAGGGACCTCATCCCCAATATCTCCATTTCTCCTCCTCTCCTCCCTCCTTCCTCCTTGGCATCTTCGACCTTCATACCCCTTCCATTTGCCACTCCTCCATCATTACTCCTCCCACTATCTGTCGAGTGCCTTGAGTACCTACCGCTTTTGCCACCCAACCTATTGCCAACCTAATCCTATGACCCTTTGTCTACTACCTTGCCATTGAACCTCATGCATTTGGAGTGGGAGCGTAGATGCTTGTTCTGGCAGGAAACCAAACCATTGTTGTGTTTTTTCTTTTTCCTTTTCACCTCCACCTAGGCTCCATCTTCTATTGGTTGATGTGGATTTCTTGGTGATGCAGGAGGGGAGATGGAGTCCCCGCTTGTGCTTGAGTGTGGTTGGTAGTCAACTGAAGTGGCCTCCTTCAAATTTGTCCCAACAGTCGAGGTTTCCACTGGATTTGACATTTGATGTGCCTTCAAATCGTCCCTGTGAGTCTCATGTTCCTAAGGGGATTTTTGAAGCAACTGCATAATGCTCTGGAGAAACATTTTTCCACCATGTGGCAGTGCGTGAAACCTTGGTTTTGAAGTGAGGGAAATGTGCAACAAGGTGACCAGTATTGAAGCATCTCCCACACCAGAAAGGGATGCCTTCAAAATCCAGTTGATGAACCCAACACTGACCATCTACCTTGAGGGTTATCTCTGCTAGAAGATCCATTGAGGTGTCCAGATCAACCAGAATCCATGCATATGTTGTGTGCATGAAATTAGATGATTTTGCATCAATCACCAAATGTTTCCCTAATGTGTTAACGATTGCTTCAAGCAAACATCACTCCAGAAATGGAGTGGGAGATTTGGGAGACACACCCAAATCAGTTTGACATTGAAGGCCTTTGTTGATGGGTTGAAATTGGGGTGCCACAGTTTTGCCAGCAGGACGTGTTGTCCCCAAGCCCATGAATTGTGCAAGACAATGTTTCAATCCTCATCCTCATCAAATGCAACAATGAAAAAACCCCCGCACAAGGGTAAATTTTGAGATCATCCTTAAGTGCTGATTGCTAGGATTTGGTGATCCACTGATGGAGTTCTAGAAGGCTTGGCCATAGGTTCCAAAACCTACAAATAAGCCCGTGCACAACAAAGTAGTCCCAGTTTTCTACAATTGATTTAATATCACCATCAAAGCTGAGATTGAGAGGTTTTTCGATGGATTGGATTGGCCCTCCCCACTCACGATCTGTGTTGAGATCCCTATTACGTTTCTGCCTAGAGAAGCCCGATTTCATCGCCTCTAAAAACGTAGAGCCCATCATCGGCCTCAGCCCAGAAGGAAAAACTCTCCCCGCCAAGTCACCATGTTGTTGACTTAGGGTAGACAACATCATGGCCTTCCTACCGTCGAGTGAAGCTCCAATCTTAGACCGCGAGATTGTTCCATTGGCTAGGGAACCCAACAAACCACCAAAAACTTCTCGTGGATCCCCCACCTTGCCATTCGACGCCGTAGGAGCCACCATCGAGGGAGAGCCAGCCGAATCCTTTCCAGACGAAGCAACAACGACCACCATAGAAGCCCTAGGGTTAGAAGCAAAAGATTTCAGAAATCTTTGCATTTTCAGCTGGGAGCACCCACAAGTTATTATAGAAAGTCCTTGCAATCTTACTACTTCCTTGAAAAAGAAGTTGGAGATGTTAGTGGCATTACTTGTTTTTAGTACATGCTATAAAATGTGCCATATTAGAGAATATATCAACCACAAAAAATATGGAATCATTATCTTTTGAGTCTTTGGTAGTCCAAGTCCAAAATCCATATTAATTGAATCCCATGGCCTATTAGAAATAGGAAAGTTCTTATATAATCTTATGTTTTGGATTCTTCCCTTAGCATGTTGGCATATCTTGCATCTTTCAACAAACTTCTTCATGTGAGCTTGCATTCTTGGCCAGAAATAATATGCACTAAATTGAGAAAATGTTTTATTTTTCCCAAAATATCTCACCAAACTGCCACTATGTTTCTCCTTCAACAAGTTCTCTCTCATGGAACATTTAGGAATGCATAACTTATTGCCCTTGAACAATAGTCCTCCTTGAAGCATGTAGTCCACCCATGGACCCATCTTTACTTATGGGGTCTTTAGATGCTACATAAACCTCCCTGAAGCTTGAGTCCTCCTTGTACATGTCTTTCAAGGCATCAAATCCCAAGATATTCACTTGAGATTCCTGCATAATAATATTTCTCTTACTTAATGCATCTACAACTTTGTTCGATTGTCCACTTGTATGCTTGATAACTAAGGTAAAATTTTGAAAAAAATCAATCCATTTACATGTCTTTGACTCAATTTAGCTCAAATACTAATAAACTATAAGGCATGGTTATTAGTATACAATACAATTCTTTAGGCATTAAATAATGCCTCCATTTCTTCAAGGCTTGGAAATGGCATATAATTCTTTGTCATATGAGGAATACTTATTTTTAGCATCATTAAGTTTTTCATTGAAGTAGGAAATTGGCTTACCTTCTTGGCTCAAAACAACATCTATAACAATCCAACTAGCATCACATTCCACTTGAAAATGTTTATCAAAATCAGGTAAGGCTAAAACATGTTTTGTGATCTTTTTCTTAAGTATTTGAAAAATTGTTTCAACTGCCTCAGTCCACTAGAATAGTTTCTTATTTCCCTTAATTGTTTCCATAATTGGAGCATAAATTCCACTAAAATTTGTTATAAAATTTCTATAGAAGCCACCTAAACCGTGGAAGCTTCTTACCTCAAAGAAACTTTTTAGAGTAAGCCATTCTTTTATGGATTTTATCTTTTCCTTATCCATCTTTAAGCCTTCTTGTGATATAAAAAATCCCAAGTAGATCAACTCTATCTTCATGAAAGTACACTTCTTAAGATTGATTAGTAATTTATCTTTCTAGAGCTTATTCAAAACCAATTTGAGATGTCTAAGGTGCTCCTCCTTTGAATGACAATAAACTAGAATATCATCTAAGTAGACAATGACAAATTTATAGGTGAATTCCTTTAGTACCTCATTCATGAGTCTCATGAAGGTGCTTGGAGTTTTTTTCAATCCAAATGACATCACTAGCCATTCATAAAGCCTATTATTTGTCTTAAATGTTATTTTCCATTTATCACCCTCTTTGATTCTTATCTAATAATATCCTATTTTTAAATATATCTTAGAAAAGTATCTTGCACACTAGTTAAACAATCAATCAAGTCATCAATTTGAGGTAAAGGAAATCTATATCTGATTGTGATTTTGTTGATGGCTCTTGAATCTGTACACATTCTCCATCCCCCATCCTTCTTTGGACTCAACACTGTTGGAACAACACAAGGAATTAAACTTTCTCTTACTATCCCTTTGTTCCATAATTCTTGCACCTGATTCTTGATTTCTTCATTTTCCTTTGGAGCCATCCTGTAAGCTACCTAGTTTGGAAGATTGGCCCCTAGAATGAGATCTATAAGATGGATAATTCTTCTCATTGGAGGTATTTCATTAGGAAATTCATCCACAACAATATCAACAAACTCACTTAATAAATCTTGATCTTTTTTAGGCAAATCAGTCATCTTTATGCTAGTAATGACTATTCTTGGTCTGCTAATTAATGCAAAACTTACCTCATTTTTTATTTGATGTAAGAATTCTTTACCAATGACCATCAACACTTTAGGACTGACCTCCTCAGCTACATTCTCATCTTTCAAAGGTATGAGTGTATGCTTCTTTCCATTTGTTTCAAAGGTGTAAGTATTACTTCTCCCATCATGAATTTCTCTCCTATCGAATTTCCAAGGCATGCCTAAGAGAACATGAAAAGCATTCATTGGCATAACATCACATATCACCCGAGCTTTGTAACTCCCTATTTGAATCTCCACTTGGTGTTGTTCATTTACCAATACTTGATGTCCTTTTTATAGCCAAGATACCTTATATAGTTTTGGACGTGTTGTCTTCTTTAGGCTTAGTTTATCAACCATTTCAATAGACACAAGGTTGTCAATACTTCCACTATCAATAATAACCTTACAACATTTACCTTTAGTCTTGCACGTGGTTCTAAATGTTGATGTTTTATGGTAGCGCCAGTCTCATACTCTAGCCTAGATCGCGCACACAAGAACAATTAAATAATAGCCCTCCATCTATTTAATTATTGAGCTCATCCTTTTTGATTGGCTACGACTCTTGGTAAATAATAGTTATCATTTGTTAATATTAAATGGGTCGATTCTTGAAGAGGCATGAATTTTATTGTGGCCGACTTGTTAAACAAAGACGCGATGTTTTAGAAGAGGCGCATCCTTCTATGATTGGCCGACTTGAGTTATTGAAGGGTTACGTCTCCCTTCCAATTTGTATTTATAGCCAATTGATCTCTCATTGTCATTCATTCATTTTTGTATGCATTCCATATTCATCTTCAATTCTATTCAAGAGCAGTGCGAGTTCATTCACTAGAGCAGTTCATTTTGTTGAAGGCTGTGACTCATCATCAACGAATTATATCTGGTTGTATTTGTAATAGCATTATCTTGTGGTGCATTCTCTTGGGATTATAATCAGCCTCTATTGTAAAGGAGACTCTATTGTGTTTCAATATATAAGAGATATATTGTTGCTGGGTTTTTCTCCCTCAAGTGGAGGGTTTTCCCAGGGTATCTATTGTGTTATTGTGTTCAATTTGAATTAATTTATGTGCACTTAATCTGATCATTAAAATTTAACATGGTATCAAAGCAGGTTTGAGAAGATCGTGATCAGATTTGTTCTTACAATGATACTCTATTCTCTTCTTGATATTTATTTTTCTATCTCTACCTTATTCAAGATGGTGAACGGTTTGAAGATTGATGATAGACTCGAGGGAACAACCAACTATACATCATGGAGGTTTAGAATCATGCTCACATTGGAAGAGAATGATTTGGATGAGTTTGTGGAAGCCAAAGTTCCTGAACTACAAGAGGAAGAAGAGAAGTTGCAATGGAGGAAGAAAGACATCAAGGCAAAGAAGTTGTTGGTTGATTCCGTCATAGACCATATTGTTCCGATTGTCTCCAAGTTGAAAACGACAAGAGATATGTTAAAAAAATTGGAGGAGATGTATGAAATCAACAACATAAGTTGGGCACTTGCACTGAAGCAACAACTACACCATGTGAAGATGGTGAAAGGAGAAACCATGATTGCCTATTTCATGAGGATTTCATAATTGAGAGATCAACTCTCTACAATTGGGCATGTGTTCGATGATAAAGACTTGACGATGCTTTCCCTTAATGGTCTTCCATTATCATGGGAGTCCTACATTCAAGGAATTAGTGCAAGATCCAAAATTCCTAAGTTTGATTGCTTAAGGGCCAATTGTATTCAAGAAGAGTCAAGGTTGGTGGCTAGAGGGGTTGGTCAAAGTTCAAAGAATGAAGATATTCATGTTCTCGCCTCCCATGCTTCGAAGAAGAAAGGAAAAGATGGGAAGAAAGGGTTCTTCAAGAGAAATCAAGATAAGGGAAATGATGATACACCCACCTTCAAGAAGAAGAGAGACATGTCCAAGATTCAATGCTTTAGGTGTGATAAGTTTGGCCACTTTGCTAAGCATTGTCCTACTAGACCTAAGCAACAAGCCACTGTTGCAGATGTTGATGATGCTTCTCCGTAGAAGGATACATGTGAATATTTTTTCTACTCGGCATTGTCAAGCAATGTACCTACGAACACCAACACTTGGATGATCGACAGTGGTGCTTCTCAACACATCACATGTTTTAAGGAGCACTTATCAAGCTTGGTGGAGAAAGAGTCTTCCAAACAAGTCATTATTAGAGATGATGCAAGCTACTCCGTGAAAGGGATTGGGATCTCTACTCTTCATTTGGATTTCGGTATCACACTTTAGTTGAGTAATGTTCTTTATGTTCCAGGAATCAAGCGCAATCTCATTTCAATTTCAGCCCTAGAAGATAAAGGATATCAAGTTGCCTTCTTCAAAGGCAAAGTACTTGTGTAGATGGAGAATTCTAGCTTCAAGGATGCTCAAGTAATCGGAGTTAGACATGAAAGTATCTACAGACTTTGTACACGTCCACTGCAGGCATTAGTTCATGATTATTCAAGTTTATGTGATCTTTGGCATCGAAGATTGGCTCACCTTCACTTCTGAGCCTTACCTGTCATGGAGAAGATGGCGACGAGTCTTCCTAAGTTTGATCAAGAGCATGAAGGAAATTTCAAGGGTTGTGCATTGGGTAAGAATACAAAAGCTCCTTTCCATAGTAGAGAAAATAGACCTAAGTGTATTTTAGACCTTATTCATTCTGATTTATGTGGACCAATGTCTGTTTCGTATTCAAGTGGATTCTTGTATTATGTTCTATTTATTGATGACCACTCTAGAAAGACTTGGATTTATTTTTTGAAAACTAAAGAGTTTGAGGAAGTGTTAGGAAGGTTTAAGGAGTTCAAAGCTTTGGTAGAGAATCTTTCTGGTAAAAGAATCAAGGTCCTCAGATCTGATAATGGTGGAGAATACACCTCTGGAAGCTTTAGGGATTTTTGTGTTGATGTAGGGATTAAGAGGGAGTTTTGTGTCCCCTATAATCCTCAACAAAATGGTATTGCAGAAAGAAAGAATAGGTCGATCGTGGAAGCAACAAAAGCCATGATCCATGACCAAGATCTGCAAACCTTCTTATGGGCAGAAGCTTCTAGGACTACAGTATATGTTCAAAATAGAAGTCCTCACAAGATCTTGGAGAATATGACTCTGGAAGAAGCCTGAAGTTAGTCATTTAAGGATCTTTGGATGCCCTGTCTATATTCATGTTCTAAAGGAAAAGAGAACAAAGTTGGAGCCTTTTGACAAGAAGGGAATTTTGTGGGCTACAGTGAGTCATCAAAAGCCTATAGGATATACATTCCAGGACAGAAGTTGATCGAGATCAGTAGGGATGTCACATTCGAGGAAGATGTTGCATTTAGGAAATCCAGGGGCACTCATATGGAGATTGATAATGAAGAGTCTTCTCAGGA
Source organism: Sequoia sempervirens (assembly GCA_007258455.2). NCBI lineage: Eukaryota > Viridiplantae > Streptophyta > Pinopsida > Cupressales > Cupressaceae > Sequoia > Sequoia sempervirens. The sequence goes on from VDFB02270651.1 coordinate 22,958,218, forward strand.
TATGGAAGTTGACCATACTCCTAAGATTCAAAGGGAGACTTCAGAAGCAAAAGAAGATATTGATCCTGTTGAACCCTTAGAACCTAGTGATGGGCCTACCGACATTGTAATTGGAAGAAAAAGACCTCTATGGGCCAGGCGTACTATGCAAGAGGCTAAATTTTTTGCAGCCCCTAGAGGTACATTCAGAGAAAGTAAAAGGCCACATAAGTTCTCCAGTTATGTTGCCTTGATGAGTCAGATTATTGAGTCTGAGCCTTCTTGTGTGGAGGAAGCTTCAAGTCATTAGGTTTGGAGAGATACTATGTTCGAGGAGTACCAATCAATTCCCAAGAATGATGTTTGGGACATTGTTCCTAGACCTGAGGGAAAATCTGTTGTATCTTCGAAATGGCTCTTTAAAATCAAGCATGCTGCAGATGGGAGCATTGAGAAGTACAAGGCAAGATTCGTGGCTCATGGTTTTTCACAGAAAGAGGGAGTTGATTACGAAGAAACATTTTCTCTTGTTGCTCGCTATACTTCTGTTAGAACCATCATTGCTATTGTTGCATCTAGAGGATGGAAGATTCACTAGATGGATGTGAAGAAAAAATTTCTGAATAGTGTGATTGAGGAAGAAGTTTATATCGAGCAACCTGATGGATTTGAGGTTCATGGGAAGGAGTCTCATGTTTACAAGCTGAAGAAGGCCTTGTATGGTCTTAAGTAGGCTCCTTGTGCATGGTACGAAAGGATTGATCGTTACTTGTCAAGTTTGGGCTTCTTGAAGAATGATGCTGACTCTAATTTGTACTTCAAGGTAATTAATGGTGAAGCATTAATTTTGGTCTTATATGTTGATGATTTGATTCTTACTGGAGAAGATCACTTGATTCTCGAGTGTAAGAAGGAGTTGACTTCTGAATTTGAGATGAAAGTCCTTGGGCTTAAGCATTACTTCCTTGGATTAGAAGTCTGGCAGAAACTAGATGAAATGATTGTAAGTCAAGGGAAGTACACCATTGATATACTTAAGAGATTTGGTATGATGGATTGCAAATCCATGTCTACGCCGATGGAGACCAACCAACATAAATTGAAGGAGGTTGCAACTAGTTTAGACTTGGTGGATCCTACTATGTACAAACAATTGATTGGATCCTTGATGTATCTAGTTAACACCAGACTAGATATATGTTATGCTTTGAGTGCACTTAGTCAGTTCATATGTGAACCGAGACAGATACATCTAGTTGCAGCGAAACATATCCTGAGATACTTGCATGGCACAGTTGGATATAGGCTGAGATATTCTTCAGATGCAGACTTGGAGCTACATGGTTACACTGATTCTGATTGGGCAGGGTGTGTCACATATCGGAAGAGCACCTCTGGTTGTTGCTTCAGTTTGGGTTTTTCTATGATATCCTGGTGCAATAGGAAGCAATCATTTGTAGCATTGAGTATAGTAGAGGCAAAGTATATTGTAGCTTGTATGGCAGCTCGGGAAGTAGTGTGAAGATTTCCATCAATCCTATGTTTCATGACAGAACCAAGCATGTTGAGATCAAGTATCACTATATTAGAGATATGGTACTATAGAAGGCTATACAACTAAGGTATATTAGCATTGATGAGCAGATGACAAACATTCTCACCAAGCCTCTCTCTAGAATCAAGTTTGTGTACTTTCGAGATAAGCTTGGTATTGTGGAGAATCCAGCCTTAACTTAGAAAGAGTCTCAACATCAGTGAGCCTTGTTTAATGAGTTCTTCTCTATGAGAGAAGTTTGAGGTGAAATCCCTTGTTTAATGAGTTCTCTGTGAGAGAAGTTCGAGGTGAAATCCCTTGTTAATGATTTTCTCTTTGAGATTTAAGGTGAAAGCCCTTGTTTCCACCCTTTGAGAGAGTCATGGTGGATGTAATGTGTGTGACTCCATGACAACATCGCGTGAGAGAGTCCATGATGATTTTTGTGTACTTGTGTTTCACCCTCTGGGAGAGCCATGATGAAAGCCATGTTGAGGTGATAACATCATGCAAGTGATGAACACTTGCACATACCATACATGGTTGTAGCCATTATGGTTGATATCATGTTGAGGTGATATATGATATCACGATGAGGTGATATTCTTCTTCTCCACTCATGGTTGTAGCCATAGTGGTAGTCATCACGATGAGGTGATTTGACTTGTGCAGCTGGAAGTATGCTCCTTAGCTGAGAGGGAGTGTTGATGTTTTATGGCAGCATCAGTCTCATACTCCAGCCTAGATTGCGCACACAAGAACAATTAAATAATAGCCCTCCGTCTATTTAATTGTTGAGCTCATCCTTTTTGATTGGCCACGACTCTTGGTAAATAATAGTTATCATTTATTAATATTAAATGGTTTGATTCTTGAAGAGGCACAAATTTTATTGTGGCTGACTTGTTAAACAAAGACGTGATGTTTTAGAAGAGGTGCATCATTCTATGATTGGCTGACTTGAGTTATTGAAGGGTCACATATCCCTTCCACTTTGTATTTATAGCCGATTGATCTCTCATTGTCATTCATTCATTTTTGTATGCATTCCATATTCATCTTCAGTTCTATTCAAGAGCAGTGCGAGTTCATTCACTAGAGCAGTTCGTTTTGTTGAAGGCTGTGACTCATCATCAACAAATTATATCTGGTTGTATTTGTAATAGCATCATCTTGTGGTGTATTCACTTGGGCTTATAATCAGCTTCTATTGTAAAGGAGACTCTATTGTGATTCAATATATAAGAGATATATTGTTGCTGGGTTTTTCTCCCTCAAGTGGAGGGTTTTCCCAGGGTATCTGTTGTGTTATTGTGTTCAATTTGAATTAATTTATGTGCACTTAATCTGATCATTAAAATTTAACACTAAACAATGTATTTCTTTGAGCAGGTCTTGAATTTATTTTTTAGGCCTTAACAAAACTCTTTCCACGAGAAATTACTCTCCAACATCAGGTGCATCTTCATGAATGAATGATTCTCCACTCTCTTTTTCAACTTGAATAATATGAAAAATCCTTTGGCTTGTATTCTTTGGACACTCATAAGATCTATGACCATATTTATTACATTTAAAACATTTTCCTAAAATCCCTCTAATTTTGCCTCTTGGGTAAGGTCTTCTAAAAGAGTCATTACCTCTTGGAAATTGATGATATGAGTTGTTGGCCTCTTCTTTCTAAATTTGTAGCTGACCTCTACTAGTTTGTTGTCCTCTATCTTTGAAACTTCTACCTTTACCCCTTGGATTTTGTGTTTTTTTGGATAAATTTTCCGCTACCTTGAGAGCAACTTGATATGCTTCTTCTATTGTTCTTGGGGACAAAAGGTTGATTTCATCTTGGATATTGAATCTCAATCCATTGAGATATCAATCCACCTTCTTAGGGTCTTCTTCAATATGACCAACTCTAATGGTCAACTTGTAAAACTCTTATGTATAATCATTTACTGACTTTTCTTTTTGTCTAATATTTTTCACTTTCTTGAAAAGACTAATTTGATAATATTTGGGCATGAATTTACCTTTCAATTTAGCCACCATCCTGTCCCAACTCTTGATCTTGGGCTTTCCTTTCTTTCCTATTTCATCTTGTACTCCATCCCACCAAAGGGATGCATGAACCTTTAGTTTGGTTGCTGCAAACTTCACTTTCTTTTCATCATTTACATTTTGATACTCAAAGTATTTATCCATGGAACTGATCCAATCAATCATCTCTTCAACATTCAATCTTCCTTCATACATGGATACCTCCAATTTTGGTTTGGAACTTGCTCCCAAAATTTCTCTAACAACTCTTGCTTCAACTCCTTCTACTTCAAGATCTCTACCTATTATTCTTGATGTTCTTCCTCTCTATAACTAACATCTCCTATATCAACTCCTCTTCTTTTTGCAAGCTTCGTTGCTTGCAACCGTGCTTGAATATTCCTCATCTCTTTCAAAATTTCTGCATTTGTAGCTGGTATTCCTCGACCTCATTCTCTTCCTAAAACTCTAAATACCATATCTTGGCAGAGAAATTATTCTCTTGCACTTACAAGAATTGTTTCCTGCTCTGATACCAATAATGGTGTAAGGGCAAGGGAAAATTTTCTACTCATACGCAAAATTTAATTCCCAACATGACCAAATTGATTCTTCTTTACTGTGGTTGATAGATTATTTTCAAAAGAAGTCCTTAGATATGAAAAATATATTAAATCTCAATTCATAATACTTACCAACATCAATTTTAATTCATAATTGCAAAAAAAGTCTTCTTAAACAAAATATTATGGATTTGTCACATTTCTACATATAACTACTCATTCATACAAAAATAGAATTATTTTTGGGTTTTATTCTACTTGTCTCAAGAATTCTGAAATATTTTTAATTTCTCAATTTCGTTGAGAAATGAGAAATTTGGGAGAATTTTACTGAGATTGGTTTTTGAGCTTTGATACAAAAAGAATATGGCGTAGATATTGTTAAGTGAGAGTCTTATTCCTCACACAAACATATATTTTTGTTACACACAAGTAACTCTCCTCATTTAAATGTTAAATACATGGCTTGATTTTATACATCAAAAGAAAACTAAATTCAAAATAGACTTGTTCAAATCCTCCTTTATTTGGGAAAATCAAAACCACTCCTAAAATTACTCTAACCTCCTAGACTTAAGCTAAAATAAATAGATTTAGTTTATTTGTTGGCTCATTAGGAGATTATTGAGAGGTTATTCCCCCTTTATTTGGGAAAATAAAAACCATTCCTAAAATTACTCTAACCTCCTTGATTTAGGCTAAAAACAAATATATTTAGTTTATTTGTTGGCTCATTACAAAATTATTGAGAGGTTATAAACAAACATATTCTTTCCTACATGTGTGAACCAAGAAATATCTAGAACCTATGATAATAAATCAATAATAATAAAAATACACGTATAATTTGATGCACTCGCATCACATATTCACAAACACAAGCATCCCCCAAACTTAATTCATTTTACAAGAACTATCTCAATCCATTCCATTCACTAGACCTACACAAACACATGTCACTAAAACTAAAAAATATCAATATAACATCCCTCAAAGTATACCACAACAACAATTCATCCCACAAAATCAAAACACCTTATACAACCCATACAACACTAACCAAGCATAAAACATACCTCAACAACAAAGCACTCCCCAACACCAAGACATAACATATAACTCATATAATATCCCTCAAAACATCCCACAAAACCAAAATTTGTCATACAATTATTCATCCATTCCACAACACCAAATGTACACTCTATTTAACCAAACACCAAACAACACAAACGATGACTTGGCATTGCAAATTTAGAGATTGAACCAAAAGATTACCAAAATTCAATAGGGACAAAAAAAGAGAAGCTACACTCTTGAGGACATTTTTTTGGATATCTATTTGATAGAAACATAGCTATGATACCCTTGCCTCATAACTTTGAAATGCCTAAATTTTAAAAATATTAGGGAAGAGGTGATCCATGAGAACATATATGGGAAATTTATATAGCATGTATAAAGGTTGCATATAATGACACATAATTAATGTGCCTCTTTCCTAGAAGTTTAGGAGGACAAGCAATAGAATGGTTCTCCCATTTACCACATGGTATCAAAACATTCCACAAGCTTGCCAAAAAAATTATCGATCATTTCTTCTATAACATAGAACATGAAGTTTCTATGACTGATTTATGTAGCATAAAACAAAATCAAGGAGAAATATTATCTTCATTCCTACAATGTTGGAGACACAAAGCTAGCAAATGCAATTAGCCTATTCCTGAAGAGCAACTAGTGGATATTTTTGTCCAAAATATTCACACTGAAATTGAATTTGACTTAATAGTATAATGTGCCAACACCTTTGAAGAAACAATAGAAAAAAAGGATCATAACCATTGAAAAGACTCTTATTGCTAAGGGACTTGTCAAAATCTACAAGGATAATGAGGATCATACATAAACATTTAATGAAAAACCTCACCTATGGGATAAGAACAAAAATGTTACCAATGATAGTGTCGTGGATCCAAAGTTTGTACAAAACATACAACTCCCACCAAACAATCAACAAAATAATTAAAATGTGAATCCTCCAAAGGGACTACTAAGACTCAACAACACTAATAGACATAGATACACTCCCTTAGGGGAGCCAATTGAGTCAATCTTGAACAAGTTAATTCAAACCAATATTTATCAAAATTCCAGAGCTTAGACACTATGATGAAACCAAATGGTACAATGACAATGATTAATGTGAATACCATATGATAAAGGGTCATAAAATATCAAATTATATGTGATTGAAAAATATCATTCAGAATTGTACTAACAAAGGTAAAATCAATGCTGAGGATCATCTTGAAAATTCATCCAAAAATAATCACATCAACAATATCCATGGCTCACATAATGAAAAATTTGACATATATAAAGATTCTTTTCCAAAGCATGATCAAAAGCATCCATCTATGACTAGTAATGGCTCATCCCAAAATAATTGCATTAATAATAGTCATGGCCATAACATATCCACTTCATTTGATTCCATTGTAGGTCACATTGAAGAAGCTTTTCCACAAGAAGCCTCCATCTCTCCTTACAATACCTCATCCCCAAGACCTTTGCAATATCAATCTATACCATCCCCATCAAACCACTCACCCAATGATGACACATTTGATGATTTTATCCAAGGTCTATCCATGATAGATAATCATGAACTCCAAGCTAATAATTTTTTTGATACAAGTCCATTATATGACCAAGAAATCCCAGTCAAATCACCATCATGCATTCCATCACCTATAATGTCTACTCAAAATCCATTACCCCCATGCCAACACTTTGAGGTTATCCAAGAGAATCTTATTCATATCCCATTATTACACCTAGATCCATGTCAATAATACAATCCAAAACATAAATAAAAAATCTCTATGAAATGAATCATGATCAAGTTACTCAAATCCTACAATCTCAACCTATCATTGATAAAGATTAAATATCTCTAGAGTTCCACAATGATCCCATCAATCCTTTCCATCCCATTCATGAGACTAGAACAATACTTGATCCCATCCATATTCCAATAGATTCCACTTCCATAAATGAGACACTTGCTTCCATTGGACACATAGATGATCTCCTCCTTGTTCATCCAGAACAACAATTTTCCTCTCTAGACATATTTGAGAATTATGAAGATATAGTTGAGTTCACAAGACTACATAATAATATTCTAGAAAATGAACATGAAGAGGGTTTCTATATCAACTTTGAGGAAATAACATATTTTGAAGAACAATCAAAGTTCCTTAGTCCTCAAACTCACGTCAAACATATTGATCAACAAGTTACTATAGATCAGACCAACATCCTGCAGAATGATGAAACACCAATAGCCTATAAAATGGGATCACTCATGTTTATCAGAGCAAGCTTTCTTACTGATGGAAAGACAACCACCATTGATGTTTCCCAACAACACAAAGAATAATTAGCACCTTTTTTCCAACACAACACATATCCTATTGCCAATCAAAATTTTCAATGGATGTAGTATTAAGGAAAAGGACTAGGTCTACATGAACAGGGTATTCTAGAGTCAGTACAGTTTTTTGACAATCCTAAAGATCAGGGTCTTGGTTATTCATCAATCAAGTAATCTAATGATGTTAGTGGTACCTCCATGATATTAGGGGAAAATTTATTGAACACAAACATCAACATAGGAGTCACAAATAGTCCTTATAATGAGTTTGTTTCCAACACTCCAACCACTCATATCATAAAACATCATTCCCAAATCCTTCCACCTACTAATTAGGACCAAGAAAAGAAAAATACTTGCAAAGAAAAAGATCAAGGTCAAGTTGTTGAAGCTAATGAATCCAAAAGTCAAAGTGGATACATAAAGTCAAAATGGATCTAAAAGAAATTTGGATCATGTAAAGCATACAATCCAAATCATAATCCAATAGTCGATGAAACTATGGAGCCAAATCAAAAAGGGTCTTCCGCCAATCAAAGGTGTCCACCTATTTAAAAAAAGTCTTCAATACTGACATGCAAAGTGTGAAAAGGTTGGTCCCAAACACACTAAAAATTTCATATCCACACTCTATCATCCACCATCCCAAGTTTGGAAAATGAAAAATACAAAATCCAATCTATCAAGAATAATTCATCCACATCTCATATCCCCCATCAACATCCAAAATCCCACCTAAAATCCAAAAATCCCAAATCCCACATTCATCGTGTCCTAACAAAAAAACTTTATCATAAGGACTCTAATGACACTCTATCATGATGTTCGTATTTAGATAAGGCCAAATATAGTATCAACAAGAATCACAATAACATACATGGGCTATATACAAGTGCCCTTATCTTGGAAAATAAACTCCTCAAGGCAAGACCTTATTGGAACATTATGACATCATCTACATTAGCACCACCAAGTGGTCCCACATAGTTGCTGATCATTGAAAAATAAAAAATACTAAAGATAAAAAGTCTTCCTTGGGTGAAAAAAATTTCGGTGGCACCTTGGGTAAGTACCATGGTGAAAACTTGGTAAATAGGCATCATGTGTAGCAAAATAAAATGAAAAATATAAAGATAAAAATCATTCTCTAGTGAAAACCATTCTTATGGCACTTTGGGCAAGTACCATGGTGAAAACTCATTCATGGGAATCATGTGTAAAATTAATTATCTATGTGCACCATTCTAGTTGGGAGCATCTGCATCATGCTATTTTATCCTCACACCACTATCCATCTAATTCGTTCCATTTTTCATCCATCTTACCTATCTAGCTTTATCTTGAAAAATACTAGGGGCATATAATTCAAAACATGATTTTGGGAAAATATTGACATGGTCATTTCCTTTGGTCATATACTATCCCATGCCACACCATCACCTACATCTAGCACTATCCAAATAATTAACCTAGTTCAAACAAATTATACTATTATGAGATAGTCCTTGGAAATAAAATCCCTTATCCTAGATCTATTTGACTAATGCCTATCCTCTCCATCCTTCACATATCCATCCATCATGCTAATTCATTCATCCATTCATAGTGTCCCATCCTACTTTGGAATAAATCTTGATATATGTCTTCTAGCTCACTTAGTGATTTGTACAACTTAAAAAAAAAAAAACATTAAAATATGTCAAAATCCAAAAACATTTAGATAATGCCAAAATCCAAAAACATCCAAATATAACAAAAATCCAAAAAAAATCTAGATATTTTAAAATCCAAAAACATCCAAATATGTGAAAATACAAAAACATACAAATATCAAAAAAATTTAAAAACAACCTCAAATATTAAAAAATCCAAAAACAATAGATATTATTAAAATACAAAAACATTCAAATATTCCAAAAACATTCAAAAAACAACCTCAAAAACTCCAACAAAAGTTCAAAAACATCCAAAAATCCTAAAAATCCACCAAAAATAAATAAACACAACTCACCGATCCACAATAAAATCATTGTCCATAATAAGCCTATCATCACTCATCTTTGACAAAGTAAGCAAAAGTAAATATGGAAACCATTGAAACCTGGAATATTCATGAAAAATTGAAAGCATTGATCATTGGTGAAACAAGCCCATTACCTACAAGTCAATTGTGTAAATAATTTAAATCAACATCCAAATAATTGGGCCTTAATAGGTATTTTGTTCCTACAATAGGCATCATCCCAAATAAAAACAATCTCTCTCTAGCAAGAGATATGATGAATTTGATATGTTTTGTTAATCAATATTTTCTTCTAATTTATCTTTTATCTCATTCCATCACTTACTCAAAGCCACCTCAATATCCAATATCTTGGTGTGTCTAGAGGAGTACGAAATGGGGCATAGTCACTGCTTTTTTCTGTTGTATTTGTGGGATATTCTTGTAATACTACCATGGTGAATACTTTTCTTGTGTGTGTTGAGATAGTTTTAGGCAATACAAACGACCATTGCAAATTAGGTTCTTTATACCTTTTATGCATAGGTCTAAATTGATTTGAGCTTCATTCTCTCGTATGATAAAATAAGGTTTTTTGTATGTCAAGTATGAACAAGGATACTCCTATTTGTTTGTAGAATCAAAGTCCATGCAATAGATATGACACCACCTTGGTTCTTCATACCTTGGCGCATAGTGTCTACTTGCTATATCAAAATAAGGATTGCTCTCTACATATTTTAGCATAACCAAAGAAAAAGAAAAATCATCCTTCTCATCTTATTTTTCAATAAAATAAAAAACCATAGATCAATAACTATAGATTTCATTGACATTTTATCAACATCCTTCATTTATCCATCTATTCATCTATCCACCATTATCCAAATTCTATCCATCTATTCATAATTTTCCAAAATCATTTCTTCTATCACATTTCTTCTTGCATACTAACTCATCTTCATCCCAAAAAGTGTAATATTTGTAAATCTTTGTTTCAAATGCGAGTTGAAAAATATTTTTCCAGTCATTTGCGACTTGACAAATCAAATGCATCAAATAGATAAATCATTTGTGATCTCTTTTTAAAAGCACCACTTTCGAAAAATCAATTGTAAGTCATTTTCAAATGCATCGTGACATCATAAGAATATGTGAACCAAACATCAAAAGTGTCATGAGACTTCATATGTGACCCGACAACGTCAAATGCGTTGTTTTTCACATCAAAAGTGTTGCATAGTGTTTAAAATGAGTCAATTAAGGGTTTGATACTTTTGATTCCCTAACTTGTCCACTCAAATTTACAACTAAACATCTAAGGGCTAAGCCTAATTTTCATTGTCTTCATAGAATCTATCTTGTTTACCTATCGTGAGTCTACCTAGAAAATTATTTTTTTTGGCCAATTTGTCAAGGGGGAAACCAGGGAAAACTTTAAGAAACCCCCCCTCGGTGAAGGTGTAAAATCCTGGCGAATCTTGTATACTCCCTGATAAAAATATTAATTATACTAGCGAATTTTTTTGCTTTTCGTAAAAAAAATAATGTCCATTGGCGAATCTTTTCTAATTGCTAGAAGTTTGTGGAAAATCCTGGCGAAATGCAATTTTTTTAAAACCACTAAATTTTTTCCATTGGCGATTAAAATCTATTTTCAAACCAATAAAATATTTTGATTGGTGAATTAAACATGTTTTCAAACCAGAAAAAATAATTTTGTTGGCAATTAAAACTTGTTTTCAAACTAAAAAATAAAATTCGTTGGCGAATTAAACCTATTTTCAAATGATCTTAAAAAAAAAACATTGGCGATTTAAACATAATATCAAACTAATAAAAAAATGCAGTGGTGAAGTGTTAATGCAAATTTTCCTAACCTTAGTTGCAAGTCTTTCTTGGTCATCTTTGCAGTCGGTGGGTTGGAGGTTTCAAAAACTTTGAAACTTCAAACTTTGGTTCTAAGGTTCCAAGTTTTATTGACGACACGACATTATGGACCATGACCGTTCGATGAATTTTCAATGGATGACTGTAGTTGCATTCTGGAAGTATATCTCTCAAGCACTAGATTTGCGAATTGAAACCTCCAGAATTACAATAGAATTGTTAGATTTTCAGAAATCAATGGTTGAGATTTTATTAATTATTTAGGTCAGTCAATCATCTTGTTTACCGTTTAATATTTCCTAAGTCAGACCAAAATATTTTATGACAAAGCCTTAGATCTTAACTCTTTAATCTTGAGGGTCGAGTGTTGTCAACCTAGCAATGTCCCCATTTTAAGTTATGCATGTGCATAAAGTTTGTTTTGAAAGAGGGACTGTTTAATGAATTTTCGATGGATGACTATAGATGCATTCCAAAAGTAAATATTTGAAGTACTAGACTTGCAAACTGAAACCTCTGTAATAATAGTAGAACCGTTAGATTTTCAAAAATCAATGGTTGAGATTTTATTAATGATTGGTTTCAAAAATCAACATATAGTTCTGATCATAAGCAAGTGAAATTTATTGCGACTTATTAGCTAGGATATTGATAATCATTAAGGTAAAACAAAACATTTAATTCTCTCTTTTCAATGCATCGAAGTACTCTACCTTTCATTTATTCTATTGAAATTATCAATTTGGTTGTGGTACTTGGCGGCGGCACAGATTAATACCATATGAATAGCCAGAGTGATATTGGATAGCTTTCTATGGAAAACTACACAAAGTACTGTAGAATCGTAGATGATGATGTCAATAATCCAGTGATTTTGATAATCGATAGTTTGCGTGGCACTGCCGATTTTGACAATTGACAGCTTGTCAGCTTGAGCTACAATTTGCAACTTTGCATGTAGCCAACTTGAGGTACCGATTAAGTTGGATTTTTGGTTTGTGCAAATCACAATTATTACTAAGTAGTTAATAATAATTATACACAACCTCAAAGTTCACACGTGACATGTGTGGTGTGTACAAGGTACCAGGTTGGTAGTGGCACTTTTGGCCCATAAATAAGGATAGTGAGCACAACTAAAATCATTCGTTGAATTGTCCTAAGGGTTTTCATTTGTTAGGGTTAATAACTTAATAAGGATTTAGGAAGAAGATGATGCGGTATTATTGGGGATACTCTAAATTCTCTTGCCTCTAGTTATGTAGTTACAGAGTAAAAGACCAATTTCCTTCAAGTTCATAATGGGTGGAATTGGAAAGAAGTTGATTTGGTTCACCTGACTTCTTAGACAAGTTTTGAACTAGGAAGAGGAGCTCTGATGGACATAAGTGCTATCCCAATGCATTGAGGTTGCAAGTAGAAGATGGGAGTAGTTTTACTACCCCTCATTGTTTGCATGGTTTCCCAGGCAATTCCCATGCATTTAATTTCAGTGCTCATCTTCTGCATGGGAGCAGTTTTACTAGCCCTCATCTTTTTCTTTAGTTTGGTTCTGAAAGGGGCTAAGTACATTTTGTATCTTCATGGCTCCCATTTCCCTAGTTTGATCGGGCCCCCTTTCCCCATTGCATTTATTTTCATAGTATGGTTGACTCGACAAGTCCCATGTGTTTATTTTCAAAGCTCATGGTTGACCCGACAAGCTCCATTTATTTTCAGAGATACATGTATCACATTTACGTTTTCAACTTTTCACCAGTGGTCTAGCAGAAGATTGGCACTTGTGCTTACATTTGTATTTGTATTATGTAATAATGTGACATCGTAATTCAATTGTAATTAAATAAATGGTTGTGCTATTAATGTGACATTGTAATTCATTTTATTAAGGCCTTTGAAATGTTAAGTTTTCGGCCCCTTGGTCTTGATGTCAATCCTAGCACATTAAACTTTAAAGAAAATTTAAAACACATGTTTTAAAGCAAATTTAAAACACATGTTTTATGTTTATTATTTATATCATAAATTACTCAACCGTTTGATGAACATTTGATGTATGGTTGTAGTTGCATTCCAGAATGAAATGCACAGAGTGCTACACTTGCGAACTTAAACCTCCAGAATCACCCTATAATCGTTAGATTAACAGAGATCAACAGTTTAGAATTTGCTGTCAATGCAGGAGTAAATCATTGTTTTTAATGGCTTGTTTTAAATGTTGTCAGCCATGTACATTGTACTACCTAATTGTGTACTATGTAGTTTGTAAGTAACGAGTAGACGTTTCAGTGTCATTCAGTTTGTTCATTACAGTGCACCACCCTATTCTAGGTTCCACAGTTCCACTTCCAACAAAGCCATTCTAGTAACCCAGTTTCAAGCGTCAACATAGTTTCAACTTCAAGAATCAAAATTCAAAATCTGGGTAAGTTTTAAAAGAATTCTTGTGGCTACGTTTCATCGCTTGACGTTTCTTAAAATCTTATTTTGTCAAACTTTGAAGTTTAGGTTTAGGGTTAAGAGGCTTAAGAATTAAGAAAAATAAAGGGATAATAGGGAATTCAAAAATTTCATATTGTTGATTGTATCAGCATGTCTACCACCAATACCACTAGAGCAATGTCGGATAAAAAAATACATTATATGCAAAATTGCTTAAAACCCCAGGTTTCACTGATGAATACCATGATATTTACGATCCTGAAACCTATGGTAGGCATACCTCAGAACTTAGATTTTCATCTGAGAATAAGGCTGCAAAGCAAATGCAATTGCAACTTAATAGTATCAATGCATCATGGGTAATTGGATTAGGGTGCATGATGTTACATGAGGTTTTCCCTTGCCTAGAATTTATCATGGTCTGTGCCCTAAATTATGATGATAACAAAAGAAAAATTGTTAATAAAGATAGAAAAGAAGGATTGTTATCCATTAATGCAGAAGAACTTGGAAAAGTGTTGGGCTTGGGGTTTACAACTGAAGAATTTGGAAATGTCCACATTGACCTAGAAAAGCTTGCTAGTGATTATGAAGCAGTGGATGGAATGGAGAAAAAATATTTCTTAAATAGAATAGTTCAAGATAGAAACAAATTGAAAGGTGATCATAAGCCTCCTTATGATTTGGATATTTTTAAACCATGGGTTCATGATACTATTTCCATGCTAGCATTTTTCCTCGGACTGGATAGCAATTTGGAAGTGGGTGCATGCCTGCTTGAAATGGTGTATAATATCCATTATGGTGTTCCACATTCCAAATATAATTTTATTGAGCACATTGTAGAATCCATGCATATTCAATTTTTAATGATTAAAGGAGGTTCTGCCAAGACATTTAGGTTCACAACCTACTTGTGCTATCTTTTTCTATTCAAATTCAGAGGAATGTTTTAGACCAACAAGCTTTAGGTTCAATCCTATGGTAATAGTAATCCTGAGCAAAGGAAAATGGCTCCAGTATATGAATGGACCACTGTTATAAGGTTGCATGATTCTCAAAGGAACTACAATCATTTTGTAGACTACTTTTTGGCTCCATTGCATCAAGCAATTACAAATACCCCAATGCCTAGATTTCCTATGTCATGTAGAAACTGCATTCAACTAGGAAAAATAAATACAATTGGCTGATTGGTACTTAATGGAAGAATATATTGTGCTAAGATTTTATGGATCGAAAGTACAACCATACAAACTTCCAATACATGTGACAAAAAGGGTTTTTGCTTTGGAATATGTAAGGCAGATGTAGAGTATTGATGAAAGACACTTTACCAGTCAGGGAAAGAAGACCTTATTTCCTTCTTTACCTTTTTCATGTGGAGGGATCACATTCGAGAGAAAAGAATTTAGTGTGGCACATGATCTTTTGAATTTTTTCAATTTTGATGCTATCTGTCACTGGCAGTATGATCCATGTGACACCATTAAATCAATGATTATGCTCAATAAGAATGCTGGAAGTAGAATTCAACATCAAAGTAGACCCTTGCTTGAAAACATGAGAAACAAGGATTCTTGGGATGAGGTCAAAGTAGCAATAGAGAAAAGTGCTACTGAGAATGGTATTTCTTTTGAACAATTGTTAGCAAAATTTATGGCATTGCATTGAAAGACAATTAGGAGGTACAACAATTTTTATGAAAAAATTCATAAACCATCTAGTGGAGTAAAAATACCAGATTCTCTAGAGAAGGAAGTTATAGAAAAAAATTGGTCACGATAAAAAAATACTGCCTTTTGGTCTATGAGGAAGGACCTAGGTGATCTAAGAGCTCTTGCAGAGTATGGAGATAACGAAGAAGATCTTGAGTTTAGAAAATTATAGAATATAGAGCATCCGAATGAACAAGAAGATGAAGAAAGTGATGATGATAGGAAAAAAGAAAGCCATGCCAATTTCAAACTTGGTTTAAGTGAGGCCACAAAAGAAGCATTTACTATAGGAGCAGCCATAGATGAAAAAATGGGTTATGAAGGTGGTCCTTTGGGGTCCCAAAGACAAGGCCCTTAGATGGCAATAGATGTAGAGCATAGAAAACTAATTGATAAATCTGGCCTTGGGGTTGGAGGTGAAAAAGTAGACCTAGGGTATACAAGTCAATTTGTTAGAGCTTCAAGTTCAAATCCTCATCCTCATGGTTAGACACAATCACAACTAGGACATGCCCATGGTGGAGGGATTAGTGCAACTGGTACTACCTATGGTGGTGATGGTATGGGTAGTAGTACTAGTAGTGGTCAACATGCGCTACAACAAAAAATTACACACAAGAGGAAAACACAATATACCAAAGAAACATCAGGCGTTCAAGGCATACAAAAGAGGCAAAGGATTTTGACAGGTCCAACTCCAAGTCGCACTACTAGTGGATCCACCACAAAGGATTTATTTCCAGGCACTCCCCCAATGCTAGTTAGTCTGGCTATGACATCATTAGCAATTGCAAATAATCCTATTCCTTCGCCATTCAAGCATTCCATTGTTCCTGCATCCCCGGGTTTTGATTACATTGAAGAGTTTAAAAAGAAATCAGAATTGAATAAAAAAGAAAAGAAGCAATTGATGGAGCGTGCGTCTGCTCTAACTTCAGAACCTACAACAACCATGGTATTACCCACATTTGACACAAGTAAAGAAATCATGGAGTACACATTTCTTGTTCCCACAGTTCAAAACAAACCAGCAAATCAGATGGCTCCATTTGAATTCCAGGTGAACAATTTTCAATTGGATTTTTCTAGACTCATAAATACTGACAAAATTAATGTATCAAAGAACAATGAATTGGTGTACACATCATTGCTGAAGCAAGATAGAGAGAAAAAAAGGTTGCAAACTCAAATTGAAAATTTATAGGAAGACATAGCAAATGAGAAAGCAAAGAGGAAAGCAACAGATAACAAGAGCAATGAATTAGAAAAAAGAATTAAAAAATCTGCCTCTACATTAACAAGGAAAGAGGTTAAGTAGAATGAGACTGCAGTGAATGAACTGAAGAAAAGGCTAGATGAGAGCAACAAGAAATATGATGAGGAAAAATCCACTTCAGAAAAATTAAGACTAAGCATTGCAAATGGAAATGCACAGTGGGAACAAAAATTAGAGAAGGAGAGAAAAAGAAATGAAAGATTGGAGGCAGAGCTGCTGGAAGCAAAAAATGAAATTAAGTCTTGTCAAAATAAGTTATCTTCATTTTGTAGAGAAACAATGAGGTATATGAAACAAAAGATCTGGGATGAAATAATGCAGGGGATTGATCATTTGTGTGACATGTTTCAATTGATTGATGCTATCAGACAACATCATAAGAAGCTCAACAAATATTTAATGAAGAACAAAAATGTGTTGGCATTAGAGAAATCAACAAATCAATTTCAACAAACAATCTACAAAGCCAGTGACAATGTTTTATAATAAAAAGGGATTACTAATCGGCTTGCTACATCAATGACATTGTCATCTGTCATTGAGAAGTGTTTAAGAATGCATGAAACAAAGAAATATTTGCATTTGGCTATAGACAAGATGAAGAAGGTGGATGAAAAGTTAAGGAACTTCACATAGGTTGGTTTACTAGAGGATTTTGAAACAAATGAGTGATTCGTTGGATGTAATGATTTCAGAAAGAAGGTGGAGGATGCAAGGAAGATTGATTTGGACCAATTTCCTTAGAACCTAGATGTGGTGACCTATTTGGATTCCATCAAACCATTCCTAACCCTGAATGCAAGATTGACTGAAGAATCTAAGATAGGTTCCAATTTATCATGAATTGTTTACAAATCTTCAAGTCAAACAACATCAGTTAGAACAAATGAAAATTCCAACACTTGAAGAGTGGAAGTTGCTAGAAAAGGTGATGCAGTGATTTAATTTTTGATAATATGAGTTCCAAGTTCCAACTCAGCTCTGTGCAGAGTTGTCTTTGAGCAATATTTTGCATTGCCAATGCCTCTATGTATTCCTTCATGTGATAATAAATTTAAAAGCTCAAATTCAGACTTCAGTAATGTGTTGATGTTCAATTATCTGTATTATTTATATCATTTCAAGAAAAAGGCTGGTAGTGGTTTCAACTTCTAGATACACTCGTTATTATGTTCATTGTTGTTAATATGTTATTAAGCATTGAGTTGAGTGATGAATCGCTAAGTACATGTTCAAGTTTTTCTTTTAACACAATTAAAATATGAACTATAAGATGCACTGATTTTAATTCCAGGCATCCATAATCTTAGTGAAATTGCATTACAATTCACACATCAATACTCAATCTCCATGACTACTTAGCATATCCACTAAACATTTATATGAATTCATGTCGTGGATTATCTATTATTGGAATTGGAATGATGGATTTTTGGTTAGTTTCATAATTGTGGTTACTATCACTCAAATTTGCGGTTTTGGTGCTTTTCCTAACCTTAGTTGCTAGCCCTCAGAGTTTTATAACCTTGTCGCAGAGATCTAAATTTGCACAACTCTCTGAATCCTTGACATGGTTGATGGTTCACTTTGTTGAGTTGCAAGTCTTTCTTGGTCATCTTTCTAGTCGGTGGGTCAGAGGTTTGGAAAACTTTGAAACTTCAAGCTTTGGTTCTAAGGTTCCAAGTTTCATTGACCACACGACATTATGGAATTATCTTGCCTTAAATTTTCAAAGGCGCTGTCATCTTACACCTCATTGAATACAATGTACGGACTAATGTAAAATATAAAATATCACAATTTCATGGAATACAACATAAAATATCATCAACTACAGTTTGACTTTGGAATATGATTCATGAAGTGCAATATAAAATAAAATATCATGAAGTGCAATGATTCACAATTTCATTGAATACAATATAAAATATCATCAACTACAGTATGGAACAATGGAATATGATCCTGAGATCCAAGAAGTGCAATATAAATACCGAAAAGTTATTAATTATCTTGAATCTCTTCCATTTCCTAAATAGACTAGGGGTCCTCAAACTGACGTTCATCATCAGATAAAGTAAAAGAGTCATCTTGAATTTAATTCCAAGTCTGCTCTTCATTTTCTTCGGCCTGTCTCAAATTCAACATTCATTGAGTCATTTTTGTCAATGTCATTTGTCTGAGTCCCATTGCCATTGCTAGTGCCACCAGTACTAGCCTTTGGAATTAGATTGTTGCACAACTTGACCCCTCTTCTTTCACATGTGGACCTCTAGATTGTGAGTGCCCATTCAAAAGGAAAATTTCTAACATGTTCCTTTCATCCTCAAGCAATTTTCCAAATTCTTGTCTAGTTTGTTTCTTAACTTTGATTTCAAAAACCCCAATGTACTGAAAACTCTATCATCCTCCACCAACCCCAATATCATTGTTTGACATAAATCAACAAGTTTGAAATATTCTGATATCGAACCACACAATATTTCACTCTGACCTAAGCTTGTCCAAACCTTTTTTATTGATCTCGGTTCAAAGGCCTTGTCCTTGCCCATGGATTTATACTGGTCCCTCATAGCTGTTGCAAAACTCCCACATTTTTTTCTAAGCTTAGCTTCATCTAAAAATCCTTCTATTTTTTGCTCATTGTATGCTACAATTTTCAAAAATTGTTCGATCAAGATTTTTACTTGAGCATGAAAAAATGTGGGGTTATCTTAGTTTTCCCAAAATTGAGGATACACAATACTCATGGCTTCAAGTATTTCATGTTGAGGGAATCTTTCACGAATCTCTGAGGAAAGAGATTTTGAAATTTCCTTCAAATTATCACCAACAGATTTAACAATGCCTTGGAAATCTTCCTAGTTAATAGCTACTTCTCTACTAGAGCGTCTAGCTGTCTTACATTGGTACATTTGTATCTCATATCCACGTACACATATGCATAAGTTCCCGCTTGAATTAAATAGTAAATAATTATAAGGATCATTCAAATCAGTAATTTTATGCCACATAAAATAATTTGGGCCATCTTGTGTTAGATCTAGATATAGATGATCGAGGGCCAAGCATGTAAGTTTACGTAGATTGGCATATGAATATACATAGTTCTGTCTTGGGCTTTCTCCACAAGCTCGTTCATCATATCCAACATGGGGAGAAGACTAGTTAAAGTCAAGAGTGTCTCTATATCGCTTAACCAATGTAAGAGGTCAGGAGCTTTGTCTACTATGTTGCGATGCTCGTACATCACTCCAATCAAAGATTGATATTCTGAAAGAACTTGTTGCACTGGTCCATGTAGGGAGATCCATCTGGTATCGAAATCCTTGAGAAACTTGTTTCCTGGTGTTATTCCCTCAGCAAAATTTTGAAATTCTATGAAACATTTAGGACTTCGGCAGAAGTATGCGTGGATCTCACAAACTAGATTTTTGACTTTTGATACTGTAGGAAACTTGCTAACAATTTTGAATGCTAAATTCATTCTATGGGCCATGTAGTGAATGCCAAGAATGTATGGTGCACAAGTACTTTTTAACTTTGTGCAAACACCGGTCCTTTGACCTTGCATCACTACAACTCCATCAACTCCTACACACACTAACTTTTTCACAATTGTCAACTCATCCATACCTACAATTTCATTCAAAGATTTTTTTACTAGTTCAAATATATTTTGCACTACTGAACTCTTCATTTAATGAACACAAAGAAGATGAGCTTGGAGAACATGTTGTTGTACAATATAAAAATGAATACAAACCCAAGAAGTATTGTCTACCGCAGTAACTTCATCTAAAGATAATGCAATGAAATTTGACTCTATTACTTTATCCTTTAAATCTCCCTTTTCGACTGTAGCAAGATAGTTTTCCCAATCCCATCCAACATTTACTGACCAATGTGATTAGGGATAGTGAGGAACATTCAAATAAGATAATAAACCAGAATATTCTGGGTAGTCTATCATAGGATGCCCTTTGGACAAAATATGAAAAACAACACTCATCTGAACAGTTTTTGACAGATTTTCTCCTTCCATTGCTTTTCCAAATTGAGCCTCGAGTGTACCTTTACATGCAACAATGTTCAAAATTCTTTTTTCATGCTCTTCATAATCCGCGACATACCTAACATGACATTCTTCCTTTGATTTCCATCGTACGACTGATTCTTCCTTTCCGTCTATGATTTTTTTTTCATAAACTTTATCTATATGCTTTTCTATAGTGTCAATCTTTAGTTTCAACGTCTTGGCTCTTTCACATTTCCAACTACAAATATTACATTTGGCCAATGTTGCCTTTTCAATATCGTTTGCACTGCCAATCCCCACTGGTACCATGAATGGGTATTTTGACAACCAACCAAGTTGAAAACTCCTTGTCATTTCCCACTCGCGCCCCTTTTTTGGTTTATTTTTCCTTTTCTTGCTACCAACATCATCATCCACATCCAAGTCAATTATCTCATTTTGGCTAATCGAGCCCAAGGTATCACTTGGAACATCTTCTATGGTATTGCTATCCTAATTTGACACATTTTGATTTAAATCAATGACAATCTCAACTTGACCTTCCGGTGGTGGTGAGGTATTAGGAATGCTACCAATATTTGGTGGAACAATTGATGATGTAGCTCCATCTTGACTTGATGGATTAGAAGCTTTGGCAATTCCAAAGTAAGACTGTATGGTACATCTAAGTTTTGGGTGTTTTGATGGCCTCCCAATCTCTTCGCCACCCTGAGGAGCGACAAGAGTCTCTTCACCACCCTTAGGAGTGGCAGGAGCCTTACCACCCTTAGGAGCGGAAGGAGTCTGAGAAGCAGCATGAGTCTCTTCACCACCTTGAGGAGCGGCAGAAGCCTTACCACCCTGAGGTGCGAAAGGAGTCTGAGAAGTGGCAGGAGTCTCTTCACCACCCTAAGGAGTGGTAGGAGCCTTATATCCTTGCTGCTCAAGTCACTCAACATAGTGATCTCTGATTCTCTCGACATATTCATCTCTCACTTTGAATAAAAACTGGAAAAAATGTCTTCTTGTTTAAGGACAAAGAATAATAATATAGATCCCATTACCTACTCAATATCATCTTTAAGACTGAAGCAATAATGAAAAAGAGATAAAGAAAACTTATTATTATAACTAATAACACTATGAAGAAATGATCACTCACCTTTAAATCTACGTTTTCGGCTTTGGCTGACTTCTGAATAAGTGACACTTTCGATTGTATTTATTTATGTTCATGGAATGGATTAATAATAAATCACATATCAAATTCAATACCATGGAATACAATATAATTTTTTTGGCTTTTCCTAAACTTAGTCGCTGGTCCTCAAAGTTATATAACCTTGTCGCGGATTTCTGAATTTTCATAACTTCGTGATTCCCTGACTTGGTTGATGGTTAACTTTGTTGAGTTACAAGTCTTTCTTGGTCATCTTTCTACTCAGTGGGTTGGAGGTTTCAAAAACTTCGAAACTTCAAAGTTTGGTTCTAACTTCTAAGGTTCACTTTGTTGAAGCAAGAATGGAAAAGAGATAAAGAAAACTTATTATTATAACTAATAACACTATGAATAAATGATCACTCACCTTTTAAGTCTACATTGTCGGCTTTTGCTGACTTCTGAATGCAGAAGTAGAACCTCAAAACCGAACAAAATGTGTAAGAATAAATGACACTTTCGATTGTATTTATATCAATCCATGATTCCATATTTGGTGAATTTTGTGGGATTTTTAAATGGTATATTAAAAATTTGGCGAATCTCGCATGCTTATACAACAATACGTTGTAATTTTTAAGGCAAAATGTGTCCTCAAATGTAATTATTTTTTAATGTTATTGGCGAAATAGGTCCTCATAAGCAACTATTTATAAATTTTAGTTGACGAAATGGGTCTTCACAAGCAACTATTTGTAAATTTTAATTGGTGAAATGGGTCCTGATACAATGTTGTTTTAATAGTATTGGCGAATATATAGGTGATTTATTAAATGATTTCAGGATTCCAAGAAAAAATATTAGTCGGTCCAATTGAAATGCGTAGTTTGAAAATGGCGAATTTGTTGCTTAAATATGCCTCATAAAAAAACTCATTGGTGAATGGACATGCATTGGACCTATACTTCATAAAATCTGGGCGATTTGGACACCCAGTTGGGAGCAAGAATTCGCCAATTTCGACTTGGCCGATTCCTAGAATTCGCCAATTGGAGAAGATTCGCCACTAAAGTTTTCCCTGGTTCCCACTAAAGCCATGTGTCAAATAAATATTCAATGCTCTTATAGCTAAATCCTATGCTCTATCCATACCCATATCCAAAAAATGCTTCCTATTCAATCCATGAACCATTGGTTCATATTCATCTTCTTCATGAAGTAAAATTGGACACCTATTTGTGTCATGTTTTTCCCATTTTATATTTTATAATATATACTTACTATCTTTATAGGGGATTTCTCAAGTTCCCCTCTTAGTGTAGTAGCCCTCTTAGTGCCTTTTATTGTTAAACATTTATTCCTTAGATGTTTTTCCCTATTGTAATTTTTAAACCAAATTTTACTTCTTCTAGGTGGGGGAGAAGTCTCAACTTTCTCACCTTTCATTAGAATTTCTTACTTCAACATTACAATTTCCTAATATAATTTGAATTTATCAATTTCATCCTTTCCTACTAAATCATTCTCCCATATCTTTGACTAGGATTATATTGTGGTGATCAATTCTACTAGATCCTTATACGAAGAGGAAATCTTCTCATATACTTTTGTTATAATGTGAGGGGTTCACCCTAAAATAAACCACTCAATTCTTTTCTTTTATGTCAAGGTTTCTTCTAGTTTTGTAGCCACACTTTTAAATCATTGTTCATAATTTTTTACTAATTCCTCCTTAGTTTCTATCTTCCATGTTTTATTTATGATATTTGTTCATACATTAAGTGAATGGAAATTTGTCAAAAATAAGTCACTCAATTCATTCAATGTTTCATCATGCTTAGGGCATTCTTTAATGCACCATATTAGTGCCTCATCATTGAGGGTATTCACAAAATCATATAATTGGGTCTAGTCATCATTAATGCCAACCCCACTCCAATGAAAATCCAAGGTCAAGATATGTTCACTAGCATCATTGATGTATTTACCAAAATTAGGGAGATTATTAATATGTACATCAATATTTGGAGGAGGTAAAGATGTTCTTGATTTATTTTGTATGTTTAAGGATTATCCTTTCTCCTAATCTATTCTCTACTCTTGGAATTTCTCTCTCTCTCTCTCTCTCTCTCTCTCTCTCTATCATGGCTTCTTTGTCTAGTTTTACTACTTTTCTACTTGACCAAGTCTATTCTCTACTATTATCTCTTGGTAGTTGAAAATATGAGAACTCACTTCATAATATTTGTCACAAATCTCATGCATAATTGCTTCTTGATCTTTCTTTCTCTAACCCATTTGAGGATTCACTACTTGTATGAATTTTTTAATTTTTCTTGATTTTTACAGCATGGGAGGTTACTCTTTTTCCATGAGGTTCATCTTCCTCATAGTGTCTCTTTAGCTTTGGGAATGTGTTGGTTGATAACACATCATTATTAATTGATTTATCTTTAATTTTCTTTGAGTTTTTTCTTCCTCAACCTAGAAATTTCTTGCATTTATCATCTCCAAAGATTCCTTGGAAAACTCTTGTACCATAGAAAAATGGCTCTTAGACATTTTCATGGTCTTTTAGGTCTTTCTCTTGTGATGCTTGACCCATTTTTCTTTGAT
This sequence comes from Sequoia sempervirens, assembly GCA_007258455.2. NCBI lineage: Eukaryota > Viridiplantae > Streptophyta > Pinopsida > Cupressales > Cupressaceae > Sequoia > Sequoia sempervirens. Next base: position 22,982,891 of record VDFB02270651.1, read on the forward strand.
TTAATGTTGCAATGTAACTTATGCATTCACATTAGGTCCTAAACATTCAAATTATGGTCCATCTTGTGAAGGTGTTGTGAAGTGTTGTAAAACATTTCTACACTTTTCTAGACTCTTTTCATTACAATTCACCTAAAAATCACCTTTTCATCACTTATCAAGTCCTATTTTGAAGTGTTGTAAAGTCTTGTAACAAGCTTTCACACTTTTCTAGGCTTAATTTCACTATTTATAGCTTTCTTATACTTTATTTGACCCCTTTATGCACTCATAAGGCTTAATTAAGTGTATTTTTGAATGTAAACCCGACAAATAACATTAAATGTGACTGAATTCCAAACACCTACTTACAAGTCCAAGGTGGAACCCATTCGCCATGGGTGGCGAATGAGTCCCTCTTGGCTCCAATTTCAAAATATTTTAAATTTTCTTTCAGGTTTTTATTCAAAATTACCTTATGTTAGCCTGTGATGAGGTATCATTTGCTTAATAAGGCACAAGTGTGTATAAATAGGTGTTTTTATCCTCATTTTACATCTCCTAATCTCATAATTCATTCAAGCATTCAATCATCCATTTGAGCACTTTGCATCATTCAATCAAGTATCTTGGAGTAGCCATTGAAATATCTTCAGATTTCTTCAACAAGGTTGTGGTGATTTTAGGACATTTACATGTTTATTCATCTTTCCTTGTTCATTTCATTTCATTTCTTCATTAAGGGTTTGATTACCAAAGTGGGATTTGACCAAGGAAAATCCCTATAACCTAACCCTTAACCATTTTTCCCCTTTTGCATGTGTTTTTGTAGACTTGTGTATACAGATTTATCAAGCAATTAGGTGTTGAAAGGTGGTCAAGAAGTAAACAAAATGTTTCAAGTAAACTACATCTTATTTCAAGCTTGGAGACAACCTACAGTCTGTTTTCTGCAGATTTGACTTCGTCAACCCAACAAGAAGACAAGTGCAGATCTGGTGCTGCAGAATTGGTCCCTAATTTCATAGAATTTTGGGAGAGGATTGATTCACCATCAGTGGTGAATGAGTCCCACCTTAAGGCTGGAAAACTAGATCTTGTCAGATTTCATATCTCGACACTCAGAAACTAGTTTTCAGGACTTTTTGCTAGTAACAGGATTGATTCACCATCAGTGGTGAATGAGTCCCACTAGTGATTTTCACTAATTTTTTTCAGAATTCAGGACACTCCAAATTCATCATTCATTTCCAAGGTGCACTCCATTCAGCCTTGTTTAATTCTGCTTGCATTAGTTTACTTCTTTATTACATTTTTTGCATATCACATTGTGTTTTCAAACATTGCACATTTCTTAAGTTTTGCTTTCATAATCAGTCGATCAACTCATTTAGTTGCATTTAGATCATCTCATTAAGCCTTAATTACATCATACATACATTAGATTGAGTGAACCACATTGATTTTGAGGGTTTATCTCTCTCCTTTTAGGTGAAAAACCCTAAGAGTGCAAGAATAGCCTATAAACCTCCTTAAAATCTATGGTTCAACTCTAAATTTTTGGTGAATTCTTTGATTCTATTACTACATATTGTCTCCTCTTCTTCACTAATTAAAAAATTCTTTACTTCCTCTTCTTCTATAATATACCTACAAATAAGGTCAAACTTCTCTAATTCATTGTTGCTTTATATTCTTTAACCTACCTTATCATTTTAGTTAGATTTTTCTCTATGGTTCTAATTTAAGTTATAAATCACTCTATTTTTTATATTCATGAATAACATGTCTATTGAGGATCTACCTATCTCAATACTAGGGAATTTATCAACTGAATCCCTCTTGATACGCTCTCTTGATGCTTCTCACACTTATTCTAACCTTTTTCGTTATCTAAGTTTCTCCCAGTCCTATGATTGTTCCAACATTATTTCTTCTTCCTTCTTCTTTTCCATCATGATCATTAAATTCTCTTCAAAACATGTCTTGATCTCACCAATTAATTATTTTAATCTCTTGTTTTCAAAAATTTCCCTATAAATATTTAATTTATCCATCCTTAACTCCTTTCTTGTTGATACCTTAATTTATTAGGGGATACTAGTACAAGAAACCTAATACTACCACAACTTGTTTTTTAATGCCTATAATTATCTCTATCAATTTTAATATTCTAGTAGGGTAATTATACAAGAAATACCTTCTAGTGCACTTATGGGTTTTCATCATTAATCTCCATTAGGTTGCTCTTTTTATTTTTTAACTTAATAGGAATAAATCTAACTATCCTTTAGAATTTTTATAAAGGCATTCACAAGGACATCATGGCTTGGTCGAAAATCCTTTTTCAATTGCTAATGTGTTGCATAACACTAAGTACATGGAAAATCTTATCGATGGAAATTTAGATCATTAATGAGGGTGGTCCCTACAAGACAATCTCTAAGAGTCGAGGGTAGATTCCCTATCCATCTAAGGACAACCGAGCTAAAGCTATTTATGTTGGGTTCTCATATCCACCTCTTGTTTGTATTTTATTTCTTAGCTAGTCTCTAAGTTACTATCATTAGAATTCTTGATCTGAGTGTTTAAGGAGACTTTTTATGCTATGTTACTATCATTCATACATTAGAAAAGTATCTAAGTGTTCACCATGGGATTAAACCCTTCAAACTCTCATGAAACCATTAAATAGCTTGAAAGTTGTTTTGGAGTATCCACAACCTTAACAAAGCCTCCTTGAAGCATTGAAACCTTTTATTATCTTTCAAAATAATATTTGGTGCCAAAAATTTAAATTTAAAGAATGGCAAGAAGGTAATTTAGAATGAAGGCTTGAACAAGGATCATTAGATATATGCCCTACCTTGAATGCACCATTAGATTCCCTTTAGTAGATCACTAATTACCTTATATTTTCTCAATAATTTTGGGGCTAAAATTGATAGTTTGGTATGTGTTGAAAACCCTCACCTAGCTATCATGGTAGAACTACAATTTTTGAGTAGGAAACATAACCATTATAAAATCTATATGAGGATTTTTTTTTTGGTGCATAACACCTACTACAAGGTCTGAAAAATTTGATGTACGATATCAAAATCTCCCTATAGTTGTTGCAAAGAGAAAATCTCTTATCTCTCCAATCAAATCTCTTAATTGACTCATGTAGCTAGTTAACTATCCAATCAAATTTCTTTTCAACAACTTTAAGCCATTGATCTACCCAATCTCTCATTAGATCTCAACTGTTGATCGATGTCACTCAATCTATAAACCAAACCTATCAATCATCTCTCTCTCTCCCAAGTCATTGCAGATAAACTATACTCATATCATTCAATGCTTTATGATATTGTGCTACTCAAAATCTGAGAGCAAATACTGTTACACTATTCTCCAAGGTGAAAAGAGGAGAACAATAGAGAAAAGTGAAGGATTCACACAGGTTTATGGTATTGTTTTTGAACAATTCTTTTATGCTTCATTGATATGATCTTTTTGTTGGATTTGATTGTGGATTTCGATTGTTTTCTACTTATTATTGGTTTTCCTAATCAAATTTCTAAGTCATATAACTACAATCCTTCCTAACATTGTAATCTTGATTCTAATACTAATATTCTAACTAGTAAAAAAAAGTCTAAAATAAAATTAAAAAACTCTTAAATAAATAAAATAACACAAAATTAATATCTCTAATTTTTAAAATATTTAATTTTTTATTTAGTGAATAATTTTATCTTACAATAATCAATCAATGATCCATATTGCTAAAATAAAACAATCCGAAACTAAATTTTCACTTAAAACAATGAGATATTGTGAACTACACTGCCAAAATGAATATTCCATGTGAAATTTGATTTGATTTTATTAAGTTTAAACTTTTGTGTGTATGCAACAATCCACGCCAATAGAAATTTGGAGGATAACAATATTAGATGAACAATGCCCAGAAAGATGTAAATGCCTCTAACACTCTCCCTTCTTCTCCCACTAATAACATTCCTCTCTTTACCTCAATTTCTCCATGCCATATACAAGCTGTCACACTCCCCATATCCCCACAACCTTGTCTCAACACACCTATTAACACCCATTTCCCCTCTCTCACTCGCACAGATTGACAACCACCAAAATAGAATGTGAAAGCGAATCCAATATCTTTGAATGAACTTACAAGGAAACATACAGAAGTATGCCTCTTCCTACATTCTACACTCCACTTATTTCCATTAGGTGACTTCTTCAATAAGCGAACCATCGTAAGGGTGGGAAAGGAAAGAGAATCCATAACTGACTCTGCACCACTCACTGCCCTTCCACAGATCAACATCTCGCCTGGCCATTTCTGCAACAAAATTACTTCACTCAATTAACTTAACTACATGACAATAATTTTTGTAATATAACCAACAGTTTTGATTACCTTTATAGTCTGAATGCAAGGTTGAAGAGCTGATCTGTTCTCTGCTACCATTACCAATGTCTTCAATTTCTCCATGCCCTCGAAACTTTGTATACCATGGGCCTTCCATGGCGTAACTGCTTTCACCGTCTCCAATGAGCTCGATTTTTCTAGCCCTTCGATTTTCATAACTTTGTCACAACGTTCTATACTGACCTCTTTGAGGGAATGGAAATCACCAAAACTTGGGAGCTCATTTATCTCCGGACACGTGCTTATGGAGAGAAATTGAAGATTTGCTAGCCCGCGAACAACCATTATCTTCTTCAGCATTTTAGAGTTATGTACCTCTAGACTCAGCACTGATGTCGACAGGGTTTGGATATCCATTAGATGATCATTATTGTAAAGTGCGAGAGTTTCAAGGCTGGGACAGCTGTCTTCAGTTATTGATATCGTTGACACTCCTGTTGAATCTATTTCTATCCTCTTGAGCATATTTAGAGACTCCACGAAGTCCGGTAAACAATTCAACATTTTACAATCCCTGAGCTGTAGTTCAGTCAAGCTGGACAGATTTCCAAGAGAGGACGGCAAGCTGGCCAAGAACGGGCTTCCTATCTTCAGCACTTCCAATTTTCTGAGTTTGCCAATGTCACTGGGAACCTCCCTTATGCATGTGGAGTCAACACAGAGCTCTCTCAAACACACTTGATGTGTGATTTGATTTGGCAATTGTTCCAGCTTGCTGCATCCTCCAAAGTACAAATATTCCAGGTTACTTATGTTTTCCAGCATGTCAGATCTCAAGGTGAGTTCCGTACAATAACTCAAATCGAGAAGCTGAAGGTGTCTCAACTGCTTAAAAGAATCTGGCAAAATCTGCAGCCGCTCACAAAATACCAAATTTATATGCGGCAGGTTTATCAGATCCCCCAAATGCCTAGGTAATGAAGACAACATTACCAAACCAAATAATTTCAGCGATTCCAACGATCGGAGACCACAAAACTCTTCAGGGAGATTCTTTATTGCAGCACAGTCACTGAGATATATCGTTTTCAAGTTCTTTAGACGTCCTATTGACGTTGGAATCCTTTGTAATTCACGGGGGGACCAAATACTCAGTTCTCTTAACTGCAACGGAGGCTGCAGAGAGAGCAATTGTCAATTAAACAGAAAACATAGTTGAAAAAATTGTAAGATTGGAAGATTAGCTTTAAGCTACCAGTATAGAAAATACTTGCATCTGAGTTATCCCATAATTCTTGCAAGCAGGAAGCATATCTGAGCTCCAAAATTCTTAAATTTCTGAGTGACCATGACTGAAGTTTTCTCCCCTTAAATTTATCCAAGCTAAGGCAGACAGGGTCTTCCGATGGTGTGCCAATTTTTTTTATAAACTGTTCTTCTCTGCCAGCAAAAAGTTTTAATCCAAGTGAGGAAGGTGGAGGGCTCCCAAAAACATCTGTTTGAGATTCCTATCAGCTGAATGAACTTTTCGAGACACTGTCGATGACGCGATGGCTCGTCAGTATATTCAAATGGAGCATAATCTATCCCTTCTAATAGAAATTCCTCCCTGAATGTGAAAACGGAGAGCATAAATTAAATGTAACGTGAGGATAGATACAAACGAAACATATTGGTTTTTGAAGAGAAAACCAGTAACTTAAATGAAGAGTCACAGAAACTTAAACAATATACATTAGGATTTTAATATTGCATTTAGCTTTAAGAGTTCCTTCTGAGATTCTGAAATCTACTCAGAACTTAACAAACCAAAGAAATAAAAGAGAAACTAATTTAAATAGAAACATAACTGTTGCAGCAGTATCTTGTATCCATTAACTTTCGAATTTGGTAAAATTTATACAGACAGTTTTAAATATGCAAGTTGTGCAAAGAAAGGCGTCCTGATCAGAATTACAGAACTAAAAAAGTGTGTTGCTGCTCCAACAAAAGTGATGTCCCAAATAGCTGAACGGCATTACAGAATGCGACTCTAACTGAACAATTTCAGAAATGACGAAACAACAGACCTGTATTTCATTATGAAATGCGGCTAGCAAAACAGACAGCGGGCAAGAAGAAAATGACGCTGCCAGCCCCCAGATTGAGCTGCCTCCAGAATGAACAACCTGCTAAAGGAAAAAACATAACGCAGTCAAAATAGAGAATTTGTTTTTACAAAGAGTAGAGCCGCGTGAAGTTTAGATCAGAAGGTTCTTAACAAATGTGCAACAGTTGTCAATTTTTTTTTTTAATAAAAATCGTATTTATAAGGGACAGTGAAAATAACAAATGGCTGCATAAATTGGGTGGTGTGGTATTTAGGGAAAAAAGATTCAGCAGTTGAGCATGTTCTAATAGTTATGATAATATTTGTTGATTTAAGTTCAAATATTTTAATAATATACTTAGTTGTGATTTTAAATTATTAATATTGATTATGAAAATTTATAATTGAATGAAATGTATTCTTTGTTAGATTTAAAAAGTAACAATCATATGATGTCACATCAACACACTAATAAAACATAAATTAGTATACAAATAATTCTAACTTAAAAAAAACATCAAATTAATGTGTTCAACTGTTTACCCTACTCAATATCATAACAAAGATGCCCTGACATTTAACATTAACTCCTTCAAACCATTCACTAATAACACCTAAAGGAGAAAATATTTAGTGAAGCCCACCGTAGTTTGTTTCTGAATGTCAATTATTTGCTCCGGACACCATACACGAGAAGGTGAATGTCTACCTGCGAGTTCCCTTCCCAAATCTCTTAGATGATCATGCATTGTTATATAATTATATTTGTCAACATTCATCAGACATTTATTAACAAGTGTTTTCCATCATGCAAACCACTCCACCCTGATCCATCCCATACTTCAATCGCCCAGCTTTTCTTTCTACCAATGAAGAAACAAGCCACATCCATGAACATCTCTTTCTCTTCTTCGTCTAGTGCATTGTAACTGACTTTCAACCTCCCTGTAATATCCTCCGGCAACATCCTAGAGATCTTATCTAACTGGGATTCCCAATAATCCTTGGACTTGCCATAAACTAGTCCTCCAAAGACCTCAAGGGACAAAGGCAATCCACTGCAAGCTTCCAAAAACTTTTCAACAATATTTTCAAATCCCTCTTCGGGATAAGATTGTAAAAAAGCGTGCCAACAGAAAAGTTGCTTGGCATGGTGGGGATTCAATGGCTTCATTCTATATATAGTTGAGCCCCATTTTGCAAGGAGATGCAACTCGCGAGTAGTTACAATGACGAGACTGCCGGATGCAATGCAGTCCTTCGATGGCAACAGAGCATCCAATTGGCTTCTATGATCCACGTCATCCAAAACGATGAGCGCACGAACAGATCTCAACCGATTTGCCAGAATAGCTTTGCCGCCTTCTACGTTATCGAATGAAAAGCCATGGAAACCAAGGTCCTCCAGAAGCCTTTTCTGCTTCCCATGCAAAGCATTTCTGCTATCAGCATCTCGCACTGCAAATACAATACTGGAATATTGGAAGGATGAGGATTTCCTGTTATACAACTCTTTAGCGAGCGTGGTTTTACCGGCTCCGCCCATTCCCACAATCCCAACAATTTGAACATTGTGTTCACTCTCGGCAGTACTTTCAAAATCCCGTACGATATCATCCAGCCCAACGGGTTTGCCGGCCACCAGAAAGGGCACCTTTTCCAATTCCTTGCAGACCATATTTACGATATTCTTCAAGACCATCGCCTCATCTCTAAATATGTAGAATGGATATTGAACAAACGTGAGAACTCAAGGGAAACAATGACACCAGATATTAAAACAAGAGAAAGATAAGGCAAAACAATGACACCAGATATTCTTAAAGCTTGTGAGGGTATTTGATACTTATTATCCTTGATCACGCAGCCAGAATGAACAGAAACATTCTCGAGTGCCATCTTCCACTCATCAAGCTTTGCCGAGGAGTATCTGCCCTTGTCTTGATATTGGGAAAACGCAGGAGCATAGATTCCTTTTCCTTGACTCACCCAGCGCAGATCAGAAGGGTCGACATGATAGAAGACAGGAATAATTCTGCTACCTGTCTCAAGCATGGAGGACAGCTCCGCCAAACACCAAGGGAATCGGCATAGTGAATAGAGAAAATGGCAACATGAAGTGAAGCATTGCGCATGGCCTCTTCGATTTGTGCTGGAATGACATCACCCAATTGAAGAGAAATAACATCAAGAAATATGGAGAGTCCCAAAGCGCTTAGTTTATCGTAGATGTTGGTAGCGAGGGTGTATTTGACGTCAGCTCCGCAATGGTTTATGAAAACATCGAAAGAAGTACAATGGAGAGGAGGGGCGTTGGAGGAGGAAGCAGCAGATACCGATAATGGCACAACCTCCTGAAAAGGATTTAGAATCTGGATAGATGAAGAGGAAGTAGTGGCCATGGAATCGATACAACTGCACACAACTAGCGCTCCAAACTCAAAGCCTAAGAAAACAAAAGAATCCGTTAACAAACCAGCAAGAAATGTCTCTGCATGAAGCGATAAACTCTGCACGCGAGGTATTGTAGTATAAGGCTAAAAACCATGTTGAAAGAATCGCCGAAGAGAAAGACAATCATTCAGTGGGCACACACCCACTTGTTTCTCATCTTCTAGCGTTCATGAAAGGAGCTTAATTTGCCAGACGTGTAAGGTACAGATTCATTCCGGGGATTTTGGAGTGCATTCAGAGAGTACATATTATTGGAAATTTATCTAGGGAGCAATAATGCATAGGTAGTGGAGTCGAATCTAGTTTTTTAAATTATTAGATGGTATCGGTAGTGGGTTGGAACTTGGAATCTATTCCAAAACGACAAGCCGTCCAAGTCCTAATTTGTTAACATGTGTAATGATTGGACAGCTTTCGCATCTAAGCCTGCAATCTTTTTAATAATAATATTTTTTATTTTTTATTTTCAACTTCTTTTTGTCTTCTCTCTCACTACCCTCTTCTTTCTTAAGGTCATTTTTACAATTCTATTTCTCATTATCTTCTTCTTGATGATGAATCACTTGTGTGGTTTGAAACATTGATTCAAAATAGCATATACAGTTAAATCTAGAAATATTTGCTACTAAAATTCACCTCTCAAACATCAAATAATTTTAATCGGGCCGAATTACATATTACCAAACTCTGTATTCATTGAATTACGCTTTTATGATATTCTTTATTATATTGAATTGTGTTTTTGGGAGAGTAGGTATGCATTATATAGATTAAAAAGATTATTATAAATTTTATAATAAATATATAATTACATTATATAGAAATAGTTTTATTTATTTTATTTTTTATTAATTTTTTTCTATTCAACAAAAATATTTGTTTATTACAATATTAAAAATTATAATTCATTTATTTTGTATAATATTTATATTATTTAACTAGTCATATATGATAAGGGATCAAAAAATATTTTATCTTTGTATTTATTATATTTTAGGTCCCTACCTTTATAGGCCGGAGACTAATGTTTTTGGTTGAGAAAACAACATATTTATTTGTGTGGTTGGGAACCAAGCATGGGATATAATGCGATGTTAAACCAAAGTTCGGATTTTTTCATTTGTTTTGCTGCAAAAAATATTACCATTTATCTCTCTCTCCATTGGTGAATGCCTAATTTCCTGAGGGTTTACATTTTCTAGCAATAATTTTGAACAAGTTGTCCAATCATGGGGAGAGGGAAAAGTATTACGCATGTTTCCCTAATGTTTTGTCTATTTTTTCAACGAAGGGCACATGGACCTGGAATTGGGCGCGTGGCATGACAATGCTTCCACATTTTGCAATTATGCATGGAAGGGTAGTTGCATTAGGTTTCAAATCAGTGAGTGAGAGTCTAACGCTGTGTATTTTTGCTTGCTTGTGGAGGTGCTGCCATATCTCATTTACAATCAGTTTGCAATACAGAGGATCCATGTTTGTTGTTACAAAGAAACCTACCATATTTCAAGGTAATTATGCATTTCATAAATATTTCTTTCTCTCTTGTTACAATGCAGCTGATAGATGTTCTAAGGTTTGTGGTTGCGAGAAACCATTTTTTTTAACCTCAAAGACATCAATCATTCATGACAAAGTTTGGAAGATTTATTTGTAATGTGATGACAAGCAATACGGCTGGTAGATGCTCTAATATCTGGGTATGCCAACAACCATGTATTTTCCCTATATCACTTCAATGTTGTAATCTTAGTTTTTGTTACATTCAATCGGTGCCTCTTCCATGAACAAATTAGCTTTTGTTCAGCATATGTCTGGTTTTGGCACCTCTTTCTTGCATTTTCGTGATCTTCAAAGTAACGTTTGAACAAAGTATAAATTAGATTTTGGGAAAGGTTGAAGGGTTTTAAGCAAGGGAAAGGCTGAAGGGTTTTAAGCAAGATGTGACCAAAAAGGTTATTTTATTAAGGGTTTTCAAATTGATTTCTCAACAAAACATAGTCTCATGAACAACAATTGTTATCTCATGAAACACAATGTATCTAATTTATATTTTGTTGAAACGTTACTTCGAAGATCCTTTTAAAGAACCTAGTGTATAATTGTGTTGTAAAATAGTGAGTCTCACTTCTTCATATTGTTTTATAAGTATTGAATATTTGATGGTTGAAGTCTCCAATTTGAATATTTATTGCTCAGTATTTATGCGAGATGGAATGAGTAAAAGAAATAATTTTTTTTATTTGTCAAGTTGAGAATATATTTAATTACTCAAAGACCGGAAGTTGAACACTTTGTAAAAAATTTATTAAGTAGTAAGCATGCAATGATTTGGCTATTTTGTATGTGTTTAGACAAATATCTTGTAAGACTGTACAAACTGGAATATAATATTTTATATGAGTTCTCTTATTATTATGAATAACATTATATTTTGCCTCATATGCAATATGCAATGAATGGTACTGATTAAAACAAAAATATAAAAAAAAAAATATTTTAATGTTCAATCAGTATACTTATTAATTAAAAGCATCAAGTTTCCGCAGTGCATTATAATCAAGTGCTAATTATTTCTGGATTGGCACCAGTGAGTTTTTTAAATCAACCTTTCAGATCTTTTTCTCTTTCTGCATACTTATCATCCTGTCTTTTTCTCTTTCTGTATATGTATCATCCTAGGATGGATCATGGAGTATGATCCTGAAACATTGATTTTAAAAACTCATTCAGTTCCAATCCAGAAATAATTAACACTTGAATATTTATTAATTATTTAAAAATCAAAATAGAATTTCAATTAATTAATACAGTCAAATGTGCACAGTCTGATGACTGACAACTGAGTAGATTCGGACAATACTCAACTGAGTCATCTCCCCTACCAGTCCTCTCCAGTATAAGCCTTCTTCACAACCAAAATGTTGGGTTCAGAAGCAGGGCAGGGAAGGAGATACACACACAGGAAATCGTGTGTCAATGGAAGGAGACGGACTTCCCTTGAATGCCACGGCTATCCTTTCAAAGACAAGGAAAAACATTAATATTTATCGGGCGCTGACGTTGGGCAGGGCTGGATGCCTTCTCTTGCTTCTCAAATATCGTTTCTACAATCCTTTACAGGATGCGTTTGTCATCTGGGTGATTGCAGGCTTTTGTGAATGTCTTTTTGTACTCAATTTCATATTCTACTCTCTCCTCAAATGGCGACCAGTTGAAAGGCAGACATATCCCCACAGGCTGTCCGCCAGGTATGTATTACCTGCTCTCATTCATTTGCAGCTTTTTCGACTCTGATAAAGAAATTATGTCTCAAAGTCGCGGTGTTACAGATATGAAAAACGTGGGGAAGCGTGCAAATTGTATCCTGTCGACATTTTCATAACTACGGCGGATCCACAGAAGGAGCCCCCGTTGACCACTGCGAATACTATTCTTTCTGTGCTAGCCGTGGGCTACCCTGCCGACAGGGTTTCCTGCCATGTCTCTGATGACTCTGCTTCTCAGCTCATTTTCTGTATGATGTTGGAGGTTTTCATATTTGCTCACAAATGGGTGCCTTTCTGCAAAACACATTCTGTCGAACTTCGTTCCCCGGCTAAATTATTTTCTTCTCGCACAGCTTCTTCCTTTTCTGAACAGGGGAATGAGTTGAAGGTAGATTTTCTTTTATGACCTGGTAATATAGGGCTCAACACGAGCAGATTCTTTATTGTTGGGTAGTGAGATAAATATACATTAATGTGTTGAAATCAGGAAGAATATGAACAGTTGGAGAATCAGATTAACGATTTGGCACAGAGACCTCAAGAAGCCCTCAAAATTGCGTGTCGGTATACGTCTTGGGCATCTGATAATCCACATGACCACCCGCCTATAGTTGAGGTAGAGCAATGGCTTCTTATGTAACCTATGTCTTTCTCTCAGGGCTTCGATTTTTACATATATTCAGTGCCTGTGCAGGTTTTAAATGACATTGAAATTGATGGATCTGAATGGAATGCTCCCTTGCTTGTGTATGTGGCACGGGAAAAGAGAGAGGGATATAAACATCAATTCAAGGCCGGGGCTCTGAATGTTGTTTTTGCTTTTATGTCGATGGATTTGAGGGGATTCTGAGTTTGAATGAGATTCTAGTGCACTACAGTTAAAATTGAGTGTCTTTAAATCACGATGCAGATGAGAGTATCAGGAGTATTAAGCAACAGCCCTTTTATTTTAAATCTCGACTGTGATACGTACGTGAATGATTCAAACGCTCTCAGACATGCCATGTGTGTTTATATGGACACAAGGCTTGGAGAAAACGTGGATTTTGTGCGGTTTCCACAAGTGTTTGACAATATTGATAGACAAGTTCATGGAAATCGGCTCGTATTTCTCTACGATGTAAGTAATTTAGTATCCCTGCAGACTATCCCGGGCTGGAATCATTTATTTCTTTCTCTTTTACCTCTTTTCTTATTCCACGATGGATCATGGAGCGGATGCAAAATAAATTATATACAGTAAAATTCAGGAAAACACACTATTCAACAATATGGACTGTGGAAATCTAATGTTTTCAAGTAATTTACTGTCAAAGCAATATTTATGATAAATCTATATAATAAAAGTAGCAAATTTTAAGATTTGAAATAAAAACAGAAGAAATGGAAAACACAGATGATATGTAGTAATTTATTTGGGAAAAAAAGTTTGAGTAAAAAGTTGAGCACATAATAAAATTCACTATTTTAAAAATTTAACTGTTCATTTATATAATTATCAATAATGAATCTCTCTTATTTTGTCTTTAAACATGTCAAGATATAAATAGACATATTGAAAGTGATTTGAAACATTGATGAAAAAGAAAAAAACACAATCAAATCCACAAATTATACTACAACAACAAGATGGATTGTTGAAACTTGATATCTTTAATATTGAGAGTGATTTTATATATTGAATGAAATTATACAAAAGGATGAAAATTAGTGTAAAAATAGAAAATTGAAATCTAAAAATTGTAAACTTGATCACTAGTGAACATCCCATCTCACCTATGAAGTAATTAAAATATACAATACTTATCTAAATAGAAAGCAAAGATACTATGCAATATTTTTACTTGGAAAAGTTCTTTTGGATAAAAAATCCAACACACTAAAACTTTTAGCCACCTCACCCCCAATTGGTGAGGTGGCTGGGGCTTTGGGAACTGGGAGTATTGTTGGGTGTATGGGACGGGTTTTTGTCGATCAACGATTGTCCTCACATGTACAAGGTGGCAAATCAAGAATCAATCAGTGATTCAGTGAATTTCGTGGAACGGTGGAAGGACCTAGAGTATGTATTTCTCATAATCACCTGTCGGCTTTTACAGCGTAAGTTGGCTTTTAAAGGACGGCTTGGTCGTGGGAAGGACATCATGGTGGAGTATGCGGGCAGGTTCATTTATCTGCAAGCATTGCTGGCTCTTTTCATCTTTGTCCGGTTAGAATATGAGCAGGTTTATTTTGTTGGTTTTTGGTAAGGATTTTGGAAATGCGGGGTCTGGAAACGCCAGTTGCTTTGAAGGGCTCTAAGAGGCAGATTTCCTTTGAAGGGAAGATCACTACGCTTTTCCTTCAACGCCTCATTAGATACCCAAATTATCTGGTTTTCGCGGCCATCTCATGCATTGCGAGGAAGAAGTTTATGGAGAATGTTGAAGGTTACAAGCTCAATTTAGACATATCATCCAGGGTGTTGGCGGGTCTATTGGATGTCGGGGTATCTGAGGATGATGCCAAGATAATCATGCAGAGGTTGTTCAGGAAAGATATGTTGGTTGGTTTGGATCGAGCTCTGACTACTGCACGCTTAAGGAAAGGAATTCCTCGCCTTTGTGATTTGCATTTGCTTGAAGATCCAGATGCATTGGTCAATTATTATCCGTTCCTGTTGGATGTTATTGGGCTTGATTTAATGGAGCACAGATGGTTGGCGAAAGCTGGAGCAGATTTCCTGAAAAGGAAGTATCGACTGGTCTCTTCGGTGAACTCGACATGGAAACGTGAATTCTGTGTGTTTGCACAGCAAAATGTCTAGTAATTGGCTATGGGGTACCGTGTCTATAGGTCTGTGTTTTTGTCTAGCTAAGGGTTTATTTTGTTTTGTCTTTGTCTAGTTGACAGTACAGCGGCTGGTTTAGGTCTTGAAATTTGCCAATGGGCCTGATACTTTTATGGAAATCTAGTTTGTGGGCTCTTCGATGTTGTTTTGGTTCTCTGGGCACCATGTTTTGGGTCTGTAAGTCCGGTTTTGGTGGTTTTGGCAGTGGGTTTCAATCTGTGATTTCTTGCTCAAGCAGAGACATGTAAATTTTTGTTAAATCAATTTAATCTATAAGCTCTCTCATCGATAAAAAAAATCATACAAAAAAAAAAATGAAAAAATATAAAAAACTCAAAATAACATAAAAAATTAAAATCAGAAAATTGCAAACTTGATCATTAACTAGAATCCCATTTCAACTAATAAACATAAAAAAACATACATCATTTCCAACATTAACTTATATTAGAAAAACAACAAATAAAACATAGCTAGAAGGAGAATCTAGCTGAATTGAACCTGATTTTTCAACAAAACCTACAGCTAAATCAAAATTTTAGTACGTCAATTGAGAGCTTATGTGGCATTACATTTCTTCATTGTAGGTAAACAAGCATAAACGGTTATTGTCAGCTTATATGTTATATTTCCTTGTTAATATACATTATGCATGGGAATTCTCTCTTTGTCGTAGTTTGATTTGAATGAGCTCAAATGTGAGATGTAAGATGCTCAGGTATTGCTCAAAGGATTGGATGGAATCCAAGGGACTTTCTAGTGCGGGACTGGTTGTTTCCTTTGAAGAATATCTCTCCATGGTATGGTCTTAAACTATGAAAATCTCTTGCCAAACTAGCTTAAATGTAGATAAAACTAAATTAGAAATCTCTTACATTAGCTTGGAGTGACAGGAGTTGAAACCCAAGAAGGGAGCTTCGAGGATTGCAGACCGGAACTAGGTTCATCTCTAGAACTTGGGAAATCAAAGGAAGCGGCTCTAGATTTATGCAGGTGTAACCATGAAAAGGGCACTGCTTGGGGAAAGCAGGTGACTAAAAAGCTTCTTTACACATTGTTAGATTTAGTCAGAGTTTGTATAAAAGTCCAGATATTAAGATGGTATTGAATTATAGGTGGGATAGAGGTATGGGTCGAGTACAGAGGATGTATTGACAGGGTATGAAATACATTGTTTGGGATGGAGGTCTATCTACTTGTGGCCTAGTCCACCAGCATTTCAAGGAATAGCTCCATCAACTACTTCTGATCGATTGGTGCAGAGGAAAAGAATAGTTCTTGGACTGGTTTCGATGCTATTAAGGCCATCTTCACCCTTGTTTTACAACCCAAAAACTAGGCTCATGTTTCTACAGAGAATTGCTTATATTTACAATTGCATGTTTTATGCTGGTATTTCAGTGTTTGCAATGGTGTATATGGTGTTGCATGTGGCTTGCTTGTTCTCATCCAAATCAATTACTCCTAAGGTACCCATCAAGTCCTAATTTGTGTGATTTTATTGCATATGTTTGTATTGCACCATTTTGGAACATATAAATTAACAATGGATTAATTTATGCAGGTGAGAGAGTATGAAACCATGTGGTTTATGGGGGCTCTATGTTTTCAACATGGAATGAGTTTGTTAGAGTACAAGTGGGGTGTTAAGAATGAAAGGTTTGGTATATGGGAGTGGTGGAATGAAGAGCGATTTTGGTTTGTATCAAATGTATCATGTTTTGTGTTGGGTACATTTGAAGCATTGCTTAAATCAGCTGGGCTGGTGGAATCAACATTTACAATCACTCCCAAGATTTTGAATTCCAAATATAAATTGGAAAGTGAAAATACATATGCTATTAATGCTTCACCATTATTCATTCTCCCTATGACTTTAGTCATGTTTATCCTTCTTGCCATCATGTCTACCATACTTTATGTGATTAGGGAAGGTGTAGAAGCACTTGATTATATGGGAGGGGAATTATTGTTTGGCTTGTGGAGTTTATTTATATCGTATTCTATTGGTCGTCAGATTATAAGTGTGCTAAAAGGATTCAATGCATTGACACCATTTGTCATGCTGGTCTCTTTTATTGTTACCATTCTCTTGTATATAAGAATATGATTTTTTATCTTAAATGATGAAAAAAACTTAGTTTCAAGCTTCCCATCTTCCTCAATCAAATGATTAATTATGTAACGATTGACTCCAATAGTGTGATGACATGTCAAATGGACCATTAAATTAGTTTAATATAATCTATAAGTATGATCCATTTTTAATATAAGAAACAAGATAGTGGTGGTGTCATTCATAAACAATGTAATGCATAAGTTCATTTCTATTTACAACTAGTGTATTTATAGTATAATAATATTACAAATTAATTTAAAGTGCAAGTATATTCTTGTATAACAAAAGTGCATTGTCAATGTACACTTTTCCATTCTTTTTTTTACCACTTTAAATACATGTATATGTTTTAAGGGGGCCTTTCTAGAATTAACCAATCTATACACGTATATGTCTTTAAGTGGCCTTTTTTTTTAGTTAGGTTTTGAGTTATGTGTCCAAGGAAGGAATTTAAAAGACTAATCCTTAGGTAATTTTATTATGTGATGATACAATCATTGAATTAAAGTAGAACACACTTATATATGTGTGATGTATTTTATAGGTCCAACACAATGAACTCCTCTCTCTATAGGTCAATGCTTGGCATACACCCTCACGATTATTCTATTTCTTTGTTGTTAAACTAGTTATAGGGCTTGACTATGGCTTGAGAGAGTTCTAAACTTCAACCCTACTATGGCTTGCACCATTTTGCTTCTTAGAACCACCTCTAATTTCCTTACATTAGATAACACTAGATACACTCTTCTTGTAGATGTTGAAGACCTAGTTTTGGAGAGGATATAATTGCATGTTTGTAAGACATGATCATAGGATAGTGTTGTTCCTTGCACACATAAATCTCATTTTTTCTTAGCAAAATGAGGATGCCCTTTTTCTTTTTTTGCGTCTTTGGTTGCTCTCTTGGTTTATTTTGAGGGTCTATCTTTGGTTTTTCCATTTTTCTTGTGTTTTATTTTAATTATTTTCCCCTTTTCATACTTACAAAGTTCATCATCCCAACATGGCATAAAGAAATCTTTGGAATTCTACATATCTTGTAAATCATGGTTGTTGTGAGTTTCATGAGTCACCTTTATTAGACTTTTACAATTGGTTTTCTTGGCATGATTGTAAAGAAATATTTGAAACCTTGATGTTTGAAATAGGATATGGTGTTTGTAGACACCTAAAATTGTCTTGACTGGCAAACAACACTATTTAACTAACTCTTACCCTTCTAATTAAATAATACATTATTATTTAAATATTATCATTTCTCATATTTGTCTATTAATTAAGTGATTTAACATTATTTAATTAATTCATCTTCAAATCATCGTTTACATAAAAAACCCTAATTTTCCTCTATTAATTTAATAATATTACATTATTTAATTAATTCACTTTTTCACCATTTTTGACTAATTAAATAAATTTCATTTATTTAATAAAGTCCTAATCTAACTTTATTCCTCCCGATTAATTAAATAACATCAATTATTTAATTATGTCGCTAATTCACTTTATTCCCCTAAGTCAATTAAATTATTACCACTTAATGGTTTAATTAAATCACTTTCCTCTAAACTTGAATAATTAAATAAATTATTCAAAACATCATTAAAAGGTCAAATCAAACAAATACAACTTTGTTTGCAAAAGTCAAACATGGTTTGCACGTTCAACTTGAAAAAAATTAATTAATTAAATCAATTAATTAATTACCCTCACCCACTTTCATGATTGAGCAAATTACGATCCCTCGATTACTCGATTTGATTGGTTGACTGATCCATCTATTCCTAGCTGATCAATCTATTTACTCAATCCCACTGAACACTCAAAATGATTTCTTCAATCACACTGATTATGTAATCAAAATACACTGAGTATTCCCATCTAAATCCTCTCAATGGTTTCAAACCGTTGATCAAGATATTCTACTACACGATCTTGAACGTTTATTTCGAAACGCACATTCTATATAACAACCATCTTCTAAAAAAACGATCAAAGAATCAACATCATTTGCACGACAAAGTAATGCAAAAATCACAATCAACCTTTTGACATCTTTTTACACCTATCTTCGATCAACGACATTACACATTCTTGAAGCTTTTGCTACACACAATGGAGGCTTCGTATTGATACGAACAACCCAACATCTTCACGAACACACTTCAACACTAAATGATAAAGCTACATTGTTTTGAGTTCATTGTTTTTTTTTTTTCAATTTTACGTTCTTGAATTCATTGATTTTGTAGTTTCATTTCATGAGTAATGGGAATGAATCATCATTTTGTTTGTTTAGATTAGTTTCCATTCATTCAATTGGATTACATAGCATATTCCAATTTTTCCCTTACACATTCTAGCACGCCCGGTGGAACCACGGTCCTTAGCACTAACTGTTTTATGAGCAAATTTTGAAGTTGTAGGTTTCAGAAACACACTGGAAAAATTTCTGTGCACATGCTATAGGAATTCTTCATGGTTGATTTCATCTTTTTGTCACACTTGACTTTTTTCTAGTTGCTTTTGATGTTTTTGACACTTTTTCCAAAATGACAAGGGCGCACTCGAGTTTTTCAACTGCTTCTGCTTAAAAATAGAAGTTGCTTTTAAGTTTTTCATCCGCACTTGCTTTTTGATAGGGCTACTTTTGCTAAAAAAAATTGCTCTTGCTTTGTCAAATTTTTATCTAAAATCCGCAAGTCACGTTTTTTATTTCTAATACTAACAATCGTTTGGTTTGGATGTTTGATAGGTTCTAATGTTGTTTATGCAAGATTTTCAAAGGTATGGCATGTATTTATCCAAGAACAATTAACACATTTATTGCAGAGAAGGAAAATGGTCAAAGCTTTTAATTTTTCAAAGCTTTCATAGTTATCTAAAACTTCAATTTGGTGTTATAAAAAGAACCCCACAAATCCAAATGCTTTCAATTGGTGATCTAAAACGGACTTTTCAAAGCTTACTAGTTAGCAAAATTTCAATTGGTGCTCTAAAACGAACTTTTCAAATCTTTCTAGCTTAGTAAAATTTCAATTGGTGCTCTAAAACGAACTTTTCAAAGCTTTCTAGCTTAGCAAATTCTCTCAATTGGTGCATAAAAAGAACCCCACAAATCTAAATGCTTTCAATTGGTGCTCTAAAATGAACATTTCAAAGTTTTCTAGCTTAGTAAAATTTTAATTGGTGCTCTAACTTTTAAAATCTTTCTAGCTTAGCAAAATTTTAATTTGGTGCTCTAAAATAAAATTTTCCAAATCTTTTCATAGTTTAGGAGCACACTTCAATTTTGGTGCTTATTAAAACAAATGACCAAATGCTTTCATTTTGTTGACGAACACACGATTTTCTTTTGTTAACCATTAAGACAAGGCTTTAGAAAACAATTTGGTTGGTGCTTAAGATGAACAAATCAAATTCTTGTCTTGCACATTGCTATCTCTTTGTGTGAAATCCAGAATATTTCACCTTGGTGCACATAAAAAAATAAATTTGCTATCTTGTACAAACTTTTATTTTCATTTTACTTCATTTTTATCTTTTTTATTTTTTATTTTCATTTTGGGGCTTAAAAAGAAAATTGCAATGAAGTGTATACTATGTATTTTGTGTTTACAAAAATAGGTGTCTATTTTCTCCCCTCATGCCTTTTGGCAATCTTAGGTGACGAAAATAATCTTGAGTTTCACACTTTGTTTGTATTTCAAAGCATACCTTTAGAGGGCCTACCTCCTGATTTGTGAGAGGGAACGACCCAAGCGGTACTTTTATTTTGTTCTGCTATATAAATAACTGTAGGTGTGACGAAAGTCATCAACCACCTAGGGCAGATGGTCTATACCGACGAAAGTCTCCCCTAGTATTCATGAGATACATAAAAACCTGTAAGGGTTGGGAGGCCTCTTAATTGAGTGAATTTCTGCATGTATAGACACTAGCAAAAAATCCCAAAACATGACTAAGAACCAATGTTGTAGAAGCCACCCCTTTCCAACCAAAAGCATTCTTTGAAGCGGTGCATTAGAACTTTGATTCTGAGAAGTTACTTCCAAGTTCGACTTAATATGGTTGAGATTAAAAACCTCTCCATTCTTTGCATGTAAAATCATCCCTTCAGGGCATGAGGTAAGCTCACCTTAAAGGAAGTGGCTATCCCAAGGGTGTAAACTATTTTTACGAAGTTTCCAAAATATTTTGGTTACTTTGAAACATCAAAAAATTTCTTGAATTAAAATGAACACATCAAAGCAAGCATTTAATATGGTTCTCAAACATCAAACCCTTTGAATTTAGTGTGAATACTTTGAAAAGAGCCCTATGTTTGCACTCCCTAAAAGATATCTTAAAAAAATATCTTTGAAGGTTTCTAAATGCTTAGGCTCACATTTCAAGTCACATTAATAATGAAGTAAACCTTGGAAACTATAGTTTTTAGCATTGCAACTTCCAAGAACTTTGAGATTTTCTTGGAAGGAAACATGTTTAAAGTTATAGACATTTAAGGTCAAATAATTTTTTATTGTTGCGTTGCATGATATCACTTTCTAGAATCTCAAAACAGATCAAACAAAGCTATCCAAAACTGCAAAATTCATCCAAACTATTGCTAATACAAAAATTGGGAAACAAAACTGAACAAAGACCACTTTGCTTCTATTTTTGCAGCACTTGACCAAAAACTGGCCGCACTTCACAAAAACTAGCACTTTGCTCGTTGTCTTACGACAATTACTGATGAAAATTTAGCACTTTTGAGAAAGTTGAATGCACTTGCTCTAAAACTTCCACAGTTGCTCCTAATCTTGGCTGCAGTTGATTTTATACTAGTCATTTTCAACCAAAAAATTTGCTTTTGCACTCACTATTCATTAGACAAAAAAATTTGCAACAAAGGTTGCTTTTGCTAAATCTACCATAGTTGTCACATAAAACTTTGTCGCTATTGACACAAATAGAACCACTTCTTTCCAAAACTTACTTCTTTTGAGCTCTCTGTTACCAGTCACAAACCAAAATAGGGAGCGCTACTGCTATAAGTTTTTCATCACAACATCCCAAACACGCGACCATAACATCCCCAAAACATGTCAATCTATTACCAAAATCCAATTCCACTCTATACACCCATGGGGACATCATATGCCACAAATTTCAATGATATATCAACTATGGATTCCCTTAATCAAGGTTTTAGCACATTTTGTCGCATGGAAAATTTTAATCAAAATCCTCATCCATATTAAAATCACTCTTGTCAAGGGTTTCAAAATCACCATCAAGGACTAAATCTAGAACAAAAAAATGTTGTGAATGCACTTGAGAAAATGATTGATGAACTTGAACCCTAATCCCTCAACCCCTATACCCTCTACCCTATACAATGGACCCTCAACCCTATACCCTCAACCCTATACCCTCAACCCTCTACCCTAAACCCTAAACCCTCAACCCTTAAGCCATAATCCCTCAACCCCTATACCCTCTACCCTATACAATAGACCCTCAACCCTATACCCTCAACCCTCTACCCTAAACCCTAAACCATAAACCCTCAACCCTCAACCCTTAAACCCTCTACCCTCTACCCTATACATTAAACCCTCAACCCTCAATTATCAACCCTCAACCCTTAATCCCTCAACCCTCAACCCCTATACCCTCTACCCTATACATTGGACCCTCAACCCTAATCGTTCAACCACGTACCCTCAAACCTAAACCCTAAACCCTCTACCCTCTACCCTAAACCCTAAACCCTAAACCCTTAAACCTTCTACCCTCTACCGTCAAACATATACCTTCATTTCTCAACCCTCTACCCTATACATTGGATCCTCAATTCTCATATATCTTTCCCCTCCCTCCTTTTCTCTCCTTCTCTCTATCTCACTTATCCCTCCATCTCTCCCTCCATCCATCCCTCCCTCTCTACCCTAATCCCTCAATAGTATACCCTCAACCCTTAAATCCTTGAGCACTCAACCCTAAACCCTAAACCCTCAACCCTTAAACCCTCTACCCTCCACCCTAATCCATCAACCCTCAACCCCCAACCCTTAAACCCTAATCCCTCAACCCCTATACCCTCTGCCCTATACAATAGAACCTCAACCCTCAACCCTCAACCCTTAAACCCTAATCCCTCAACCCCTATACCCTATACCCTATACAATAGACCCTCAACCTTAATCCCTCAACCCTATACCCTCAACCCTCAACCCTTAAACCCTAAACCATTAAATCCTCTACCCTCTACCATATAAATTAAACCCTCAACCCTCAATTCTCAACCCTAAACCCTTAATCCCTCAAACCTCAACCCCTATATCCTCTAACCTATACATTGGACCCTCAACCCTAATCCTTCAACCACATACCCTCATGCCTATACCCTAAACCCTCTACCCCAAAACCTAAACCCTTAAACCTTCAACCCTCTACCCTCATCCCTCATCCCTCTACCCTATGCCCTCAACCCAATACCCTAAACCATCAACCCTATAGGTCCTCAACCCTATACCCTCAATTATCAACCCTCTACCCTATACATTGGATCCTCAACCCTCATATATCTTTGTCCCTCCCTCCTCTTCTCTCTATCTCATATATCCCTCCATCTCTCCCTCCATCCATCCCTCCCTCTCTACCCTAATCCATCAACCGTATACCCTCAACCCTTAAACCCTTAGACACTCAACCCAAAACCCTAAACCCTCAACCCTCAACCCCTAAACCCTCTACCCTAATCCCTCAACCGTTAAACCCTTAAATCCAAGTAAACTCTCTACCCTAATCCCTCAACCCTCAACCCTCAACCCTTAAACTCTAATCCCTCAAACCCTCTACCCTCTACCCTCTACCCTATACATTGGACCCTCAACCCTAATCCCCCAACCCTATACCCTCAATCCTCTACCCTCAACCTTAAACCCTCAACCCTCAACCCTTAATCCCTCAATCCTCAACCCTCAAACCCTAAACCCTCAATCTCGATACCCTCTACCCTATACATTGGACCCTCAACCCTAATCCTTCAACCATATGTACCCTCAACTCTAATCTGTCAACCCTACACCCTCAACCCAATACCCTAAACCATCAACCCTAGAGGTCCTCAACCCTATACCCTCAATTTTCAACACTCTAACCTATACATTGGATCCTCAACTCTCATATGTCTTTATCCCTCCCTCTTCTTCTCTCCTCTCTATCTCACTTCTCCCTCCATCTCTCCATCCATCCATCCCTCCCTCTCTACCCTAATCCCTCAACCCTTAAATGCTTAAATACTCAACCCTTAACCCTAAACCCTCAACTCTCATCCCTTAAATCCTAAACCCTTAAACCCTCTACCATCAACCCTCTACCCTATACCCTCAACCCTCAACCCTCAACCCTTAAACCCTAATCCCTCAACCCCTATACCCTCTACCCTTTACATTGGACCCTCAACCTAATCCCTCTACCCCTATACCCTCTACCCTTTACATTGGACCCTCAACCTAATCCCTCAATCCTATACCCTCAATCCTCTACCCTCAACCTTAAACCCTCAACCTCAACCTTAAACCTCTACCCTATACACATTAAACCCTCAACCTCAATTCTCAACCCCGACCCTTAATCCTCAACCTCAACCATTAAACCCTAAACCCTCAACCCCTGTACCCTCTACCCTTTACATTGGACCCTCAACCTAATCCTTCAGCCATATACCCTCAAACCTATACCCTAAACCCTCTACCCTCAACCCTTTAACCCTAAACCCTTAAACCTTCTCCCCTCAACCCAATACCCTCTACCTTCAACCCTAATCCCTCAACCCTATACCCTCAACCCCTATCCCTTTTATCTCTATCTATACATCTCACCTCTCTCTCCATCCCTCTCTCCTACCCTCTCAAATTGACTCTATCTACCCTCTCCCTCTTTCTACATACCTCTCGCTCAATCAATCTCTACCACTCTCTCTCGCTCCCTCTATCCATCTCTCTCTATCTCCCTCCCATTGCCTCTCCATCACTCCCTCGCTCTCCCTCTCTCTCAAGTCTCTCCCTCCCACCCCATCTCTCTCTCTCAAGTCTCTCCCTCTGGCACCCTACCTAGGTAACTCACTCTCTCTCTCTCTCCCCCCTCTCTCTATCTATCCCTCCCACCCTACCTAGATAAGTCCCTCTCACTCCACCCCCTCTATCTCTCCCTCTCTCAAGTCACTCCCTCCCACACCCTCTCCCTCTCTTAGGTCTCTCACTCTCACACTTCCTCTCTATCCCACTCCCTCTCTCTCGCACTCCATCCAACTACCTATCTCTCAACCTCTCACCCCCCCTCGCTCTCTCAAGTCTCTCCTTTTGGCACCCTACCTACATAACTCTCTATTTCTCTTCCTCTCTCTCTCCCCCCTCTCTCTCCCTCTCTCTCAATTCTCTCTCCCACCCCCTATCTCTCTCTCTCCCTCTATCCTTTCCACCCTACCTAGCTAAGTGAATCGTAGATTTTTGGACCCAATGGACTCTCTAACTCTCATAGGGTTTTTCACCCAAAAGGAGAGAGATTAGATCCAAAAATGCTAACTAGTTCATTCAAATTAGGAAATGTGGGAATGAGATATGAGATGTCAAAATGAGGGTAAAAATACTTATTTATAGACAATTGTGCCTTAGTACCCAATAATACTACATCACATGCTGACATATAGTGAAAATAAACTTTAAATTTCACTTTTTCCCACTCAAGGGTCAAAATGGGGGCCAGATAGGACTCATTCACCACACATGGTGAATGGGTCCCACCCGGAGGGGACTGATTCACCATGCATGGCAAATGGGTCCCACAGGGGCCATTTCAACACCTAAGAAGCTAAGGAATCAAGAAATAAGGTTTAAAATGCCATCTTATTCGGTATTTGATCAAATTATGCCTCGTGATGCATAATATGGTTCATTAGGGACCTATTAATGATGATATAAAAGTAAATTAGGGCTTGGGACACATAATTCAATGTGAAAGTGTAATTAAATACACTTTACAACACTAAAATGAGCTCCACACACCCTAGGAAGGTACAAGAACCAATGTGAACATGCAAGACACATTACAACACTTGGTTAAAGTTAAATTTACTTTACAAGCCTTTGAAATTAATGTGATGATGTAATTAAACATGTTTTATAATGTTGAATTAATGAGAAATAGGTTCATTAGGTCTAGAAAAGCATGAAAGTCCCTTACAAGACTCTACAACACCTTTACAAGACATCATTAAAGCATGTTATTTGATTTACAAGTGTCCAAGACCTAGTTTGGATGCATGAAGTGCCTCACAAAACTTGGATCAAGGCCTCATTAAGTCTATTTATCATGAATTAATCCCATCTCAAGCAAAGGGTCTTTTTTTCTATAGCACATTTAGCCCCCACTTTAGTGAGAGGATGAACTTACTTCAAACTCACACTAAAGTAGACAATCAAGAGAGATCCACATGTGCGCTGAGTCCCCAAGATACAAAATCATGCAAAGGAAAGATAGAAAGAGAGACAAGATGAAAAATATGTACTGACTCTAGGGCCACAAAACTAGTTGTTCACAAGGTGAGAAGGCCCAAAAAGAAAGAAAAATAAAAAGAAAAAGGTGAGAAACATACGCTAGTTGGTATGTACTCACAAACAAACAGAAAAGTGGCTATGGGGAAAATTCATGCCACTAGTTGGGCTTCCCGCTCAACCATGTTAAAGTTATACTTCCTGATAAATTTAACAAGATGCCACAAAGATAAATGATTTTCGAGCTCCATGAGGTAAGCAAAACTTCATATGCAAGACACTCATAGACAATGTTAACAAGTGTAAGGATTGTTCAAAGGGATTTTGTTTTGTTTGTGCAAGGTCTCATCTTAGAGGACATTTGTGCTTAACATCTCCAAGAGAGGATGTCTCAAAGAAGTATCACGCTCTTGGAGGGAATCAAGCCCGCTGACTCCACCAAGAAAAGAACGCATTGCAAGAAGAAAGAAATCGCATAGTGAAACATGAGTGGTGATGTAGGCCCCCACTTTAAAGCAGCTGTGAGCACCCGTTATGCAAGCAATTTCTTTAAAGTAGAAGAGAGAGAGGAGGACATGAGAGCTCACATGGAAAGCATTATGCCAAGTCATATGTTCTCGAGAAGCTACATCATGAAAGAGAGAAGCATGTCATTTATGATCCAACTTAAGGTATGTCGTCCACATCCCAAGCTTGATTTTATTTGTTCATGAAAAATTAACAACTAACCCAAAGAAGACAACAACAAGTGACATATGAGGACAAGGTTATCCAACCCTTTTCCCCCACTTAGTGCAGGACAAAGGTGAGCCAAAAGGATTGATGAAATTCATGCTAGAGTGAAAATCAATAGCAATTAGAGGAATTAGATGCCCCCACATCAGGAAGCATACCATACTACTAAAAATGTTGTATTTTATGACTCAAAGCATGACATTCATTAGTGGAGTGACCGTGAACTCTGTGAAATACACAAAAGGAAGTATTATCATAACATTTCTTTCGAGTTCTAGGAGGGAGGGTGATCAAGTGATCTTGGAGGAGTCTCGACAAGATACCCTCTTGATCAATGGGAGAAGGTGTTCTTATGGTGTGTTTCAAAGATACATCTTGCTTAGTAGTATATGTCATACCTTCACAAGTGTCACTAGATTGCGAGATTTTATTATTTCCCTTAGAGGAAGGTATAAAATCTAACGAATTCAAATCATGAATATTTTGTGAGATGGCATTGACATTAAGCAAAGGTGTAGTCATGTGTTGCATATTTGATGAAGGATGATGGTCAAGACTACTAGTTGTTAAGAATGATTTAGAAGGATGTTTCATGATTTTGTTGATGGAGGGTGGAGGTTTAGCGATCTCAATTATGGGACAATATCCAAGACCATGAGTTGTTTGTTGTGTGAGGGGATCTATAGGGTTGCATATACTTTGTTTGTTAGAACCACATCATTTTCCATTATATCCAAGCTGTTTCATAAACTTATAAACTTTTCCATAAATATTTTTCATGGTTTATGGATCGAGTGTTTGTTCGTTATTGTGTTCATCAAAGGTTGTTGTGTAGTTTGCTTATTTGTCCAAAGTTGTTGAGGTGGATGCTTTCAAAAGGTCTTTCAAAATTGGTGTTGATATGGTTGTTGTGTCATTTTCCATTTTTGAATCTTTGTGGATAATGAAGTCATGCTCAAAATCCAAGGAACCCCAATCGTCTTCGGATAATGTCATGTGATGTTTAATGTTGTTGTCATTTTGTTGTGTAGGTTCCACTTGTATAGTTGGTGTTAATGTGTTCAAGGGGTTCTCTTCATTTTTGGCAAGTTGTAAAACACTATTAAAGCTCAAGGTCAGTGTCAAGGGTGAAACTTTGTTGTTGTAAATGTATTTCATTTTGCAATGAAGAGTGGAGGGCACACCATTCATGGAATGAATCCACTGTCTGCCTAAGATAAGATTACATGAAATTTCATAAGGCATGGCATAGATTGGTGTATTTAAGGTGACCACTCCACTTATAAGAGGCATAATGATTACCCCGAGCGAGTTCTTTGCAACATTGTCAAATCCCTTAATAGATAGAGAATCAGGTCGAATGGTGGATCTATGAATGCCAAGCCTATCCAAAAGACTCACACTACACACATTAAGAGCATAACCATTGTCTATAAGAGTTCTCTTTATGCCACTTGTTTTGTATTGAGCGATGATCATGAAAGCTTCATTTTTTTTTGCACCTCCAAAGAGGGGAGCTCATGTTGATGGAAAGTAATGTCAAGATGCGTGTTATGGACTAAAGTTACCACGTCATTTGGAGTTGTATTAGGATGAACTACAATTTTTTGTAAGGCTATTTGAAGAATAGTGTTGTAATTTGGTGAGTTCTGAAGTAAATCCCAAAGGGAAATTTTTGCAGGAGTATTCTTTAATTTTTCAACAAGATCATACTCCTTTGTGGGTGGGATGTAATGAGGAGCACTAGGTGGATTTGGTAAAGGTAAAGGGGTTGGTGTTGGTTGTGGTGGTTGCAGATTATTGTGAATGATATATGTATGAGCAATAGTATTAGAACCTGATTGCTATGATACATTATTCTTAGGTGGGTACAAGATGAGTTTAGGTTTATTGGAAGGATGAAGCAGATGTGAAGGTGGGTAGAGAATGAGTTTAGGTTTGTTGGAAGGATGAAGTAGATGTGAAGGTGGGTAGAGAATGAGTTTAGATTTGTTTGGATGTCCCACGGGGTATGTACAAGTTCCATTGATCAAGGGGGATCTTATGGACACTTGTGCATTCATAACCTCAGCGGTCTTGGTTGGATGTATCTCTAAGTAAGGGAAATTGAGAACCACTTGTTTATCTAAGGAAGATGCATTATTATTGTTTTCATTTTCTAGCACCATGATAGTTTCCCTAGAAGGAGAGAATTTAGGAGAACAACAAGCCACATATTCTTGACAAGTAGGGTTAGGTTCTTTCAAAATGACTTCATCACTAATAGGGGAATGATCAATGATGGGAGTGTCAAGAGGGGGATGATTAGGAGAAGGTGTTAGTTGAATGTTGATTGTCATTAAGGTCTCATTCTCTTGTGCTAAATTTTCTACCCTACTAGGAGAGGTTGTAATGTGTTCATCCAAGTTTGAAGTGTGTAAAGTAGCTTCATCACAAGTGAGTGAGGCATTAAGAGAAGGATCACCATGGTTTTCAAATAGATTATCCCAAAGGGCAGGAGCATTAGGAAAGGGAGGATCAAGATTCTCATGACACTTAATAGGGATGTCTTCTAATACCAACCTATCCTCTTGACATTGAGGAGAGATATTAGGAGATGGAAAAGTTTGATTGTTATGATTATGGAGATGCAGGATTTCATCGTCTGGCTTTCTAATGTCTTTCAAAGGTTGAAGAGGAGAGGGACAATGAAGACTCATAGTGCTTGTAGCTCCTTTCACCAAAATATTGTCATCACTAATAAGAGAGGTATTGGGAGAAGAACGAGGAGTGTCATGATTATCTACACTTGCATCCTCTTGTGTTATTATATTCTTGCAAATCCGATAAGTACTAGGAGGGTATGCAAAATGATTATCAAATGTTTTACTTTGTTGTCCTAGATTATGTTCATGAAAAAGGGAATCATACAAGCCAATTGCTATGCTAGAAACATGGAATGCTTTAAGAGAACACATACTAACATGAGAAAGTAAATAAAGTGCAATACAAGGACTTAAAATGGAATGCAATTTTTAGATATGAAACAAGATAATGTTCTGATTATACTATGCACCAATCAAAAAATGACATGAAAAATGTAAATGCAAAATGAAACAATGCATGAAATGAGCTATTTTAATTGACATCTAGTGAAATGCATTCTACAAAAATGTAACTGACTGATATATACAAGTTAAGGCACCAAACAAAAGCCTAAAAATAAATTTCTAAGTTCGGGACAATGTTGTTTCAGGGGTCAAAAGGGACTGATTCGCCCAGGGTGGCGAATGAGTCCCAATATGCACTTTTTTTCAAAAAAAATAGAAATTTGTGACTAATTTTTAGGAATTCTGAGAGCCAATACACAAACCTAAATGAAAAATGTAGAATTTTAGTAAATCTAAATGAATTTAGATGCTACAAATGCAACCTAAATACACTTTTTATGAATGCAAAATTGAACACCGAGCATGCAAATGAATCATGCAAACCCTAATGCAAGATAGATCTATAATGAAAGACACCAGATCAGAAAATAGAAGTATTTGAAAAGTCGGGTTCACCAAAATGAACCGTAGATTTTTGGACCCAATGGACTCTCTAACTCTCATAGGGTTTTTCACCCAAAAGGAGAGAGATTAGATCCAAAAATGCTAACTAGTTCATTCAAATTAGGAAATGTGTGAATGAGATATGAGATATCAAAATGAGGGTAAAAATACTTATTTATAGACAATTGTGCCTTAGTACCCAATAATACATC
Organism: Sequoia sempervirens; assembly: GCA_007258455.2. Lineage (NCBI taxonomy): Eukaryota > Viridiplantae > Streptophyta > Pinopsida > Cupressales > Cupressaceae > Sequoia > Sequoia sempervirens. Next base: position 23,014,043 of record VDFB02270651.1, read on the forward strand.
ACAGGTCACATGCCGACATATAGTGAAAATAAACTTTAAATTTCACTTTTTCCCGCTCAAGGGTCAAAATGGGGGCCAGATAGGACTCATTCGCCACACATGGCAAATGGGTCCCACCTAGAGGAGACTGATTCACCATGCATGGTGAATGGGTCCCACAAGGGCCATTCTGACACCTAAGAAGCCAAGGAATCAGGAAATTTGGTTTAAAATGCCATCTTGTCATGCATTTGATCAAATTATGCATCAGGATGCATAATATGGGTCATTAGAGACCTATTAATGATGATATAAAAGTAAATTAGGGCTTGGGACACATAATTCAATGTGAAAGTGTAATTAAATACACTTTACATCACTAAAATGAGCTCCACACACCCTAGGAAGGCATGAGAACCAATGTGAACGTGCAAGACACATTACAACACTTGGTTAAAGTTAAACTTCTAAATTAATTTGATGATGTAATTAAACATGTTTTATAATGTTGAATTAATGAGAAATAGGTTCATTAGGTCTAGAAAAGCGTGAAAGTCCCTTACAAGACTCTACAACACCTTTACAAGACATCATTAAAAACATGTTATTTAATTTGCAAGGGTCCAAGACCTAGTGTGGATGCATGAAGTGTCTCACAACACTTGGATCAAGACCTCATTAAGTCCATTTATCATGAATTAATCCCATGTCAAGCAAAGGGTCTTTTTTTCTATGACACACTAAGTCCCTCTCACTCCAACCCTTCTCTCCCACTCCCTCTCTCTTAGAATCTCCCTTCCACTCCCTCTCCCTCTCACACAACTCTCTCTCACTACCTCTCTCTCCCTCTCTCCCTTCCACCCTACCTAGACAAATCTATCTCTTAAAATCCTCCCTCCCTCTAAAGACATACATAAATACATACATACTTACATACATACAAGCATAATACATATGTACATACAATCCTACATACATACAAGCATACATGTACATATGTAGATACAATCTTACATACATATAGTCATACATACATACATACATGACATACAAGAATACATGTACATACAAACATTCAAATATATAAACATACATTCAATAGAGTAGCATTTAACATAAAGCAAGAGGGTGATCCCACAATAGTGGTTTACAATTTTTGGCCAAACTGGACATTGAAATTATTATTTTTAACTAAATCTTCACATTCGAGCACCTATAGCGGCTAAACTGTGAGGAATTTGAAGATGATGCAAACTAGAGTCTCATCATATTTTATCTATAGATTCTAAAAATATTTTTTTCAAAAATTTTGGAATCAGATCGCACTTCTTTTTCCATCTCCCACAAAATTGGTTTTTTTCATAAAACAACATTTTTTAAAAGTGACGCACACCATATAACACGTAGCTTTTTTTTCCATGAAGGATAAAATTCCAATTCTTTTGAATTTAGATTTTAACTCCGATATCTAGTGCTTCCACTTGGTTAGATAGTTTTTTATTGAATATTTTTTCTTTAATCAAGTTTTGAAGTCAAACCAATTACAATTCGACATAGCGTGATAATGCATAACTTTTTTTGTATATATCGAAATTCATTTTTTTTGTTGGATCAAGGACTTCAATATCTGTTGCACTCATATTTTTCAAAAAAAAAATTATAATCTGCTATTTTTCCACATGTGTAGAACAGAGACCTTCATTTTTGATGAAAAACCTATGTTTAATAAAACTAAAAAACAAATACATAATAAAACCAAAACATATTAAAATTATATTCGTTGGATAGCTCATTCTGAGGACTACCCGATTCATGTTGAGTTTGTGAAGACTCCTCCATTTTCATCCTCAACCCAAGCTATGAAGCGTAAAAATTTAGGTTTTTTTGTGTTTCAGGGGGAGAATGAGGAATAAGGGGGTTCATACAAACCCATAGGGGTTCACTCGAACCCTGGTTCAAGCGAACCACCCTCAATATGCATTTCCTTTTATTTTTTTGGGCGGGAAATGTGGGCCCAATAATTAATGGGTTCACGAGCGAACCCCTTTTGGGTTCGGTCGAACTTGTAGGTTCATTTGAACCCCTAAAACCAATTTTTTTGCCATGGGGTCATTTTCATTTTTTTCTCAGTTTTCCTTCCTCCATCAAATTGTAAACCGCTATTGTGGCTTCACCCAATACATAACGCGAGTGCATTATACCACACTTGCATTATGTCTTGCTAGACATGTCTTGCACAAACGCAAAAACCATGTCAAAACTAACTTATAATGTGAGCACGTTATAACACGTTCATGTTATATCTTGCTTTGGGAATCCCCTAGCCTTAGGCTTGGTATTTTCCTTAGAATACCAACCCAGAGGCTTGGTGGGCCTTCCCAACAACTAGAGAGTTGTTTTTAAAAATTCTACAATATTTCACATAATCAGGTTCGTGCTCCTTGTCAAGATTGCACATGTTTCAATGTCGAACAAATCAAACACCTATGTAATGTTAGGCTCTCTCTTAGCTATCCAACGATATAATTTTTTTCACTTTTTGACAATGTTAAGCCTTTCATCTATAATTTATTTTGTTTGTGTGTCCTTTTTGGAAAAAAGCAGTGTTTGATGTTTTTTCGTTATAAATTAACTGTTCAAGAAACTAGACTCTATTCTACAATTTTTTTTAAAAAAATCAATTAGTTTCCAAAATTTGTAGGGGTAGCATGGCCAAAATTCTATTTTTCAAGAATTGTCCACTTTGAAAATTAGTAAAAAATTAAATATTCATTAAAAAATTATCAAAAAAATCATGCATCAACTACATATTGTTAGCTATTTCTCACTAAAGCAATTTTAAAAATACTAAAAAAATGTTCACCGTGCTAGGTACGCACAAAAGTTGCTATGTTATGTTTTTTTTGAAAAAACAACACCATTTTTTGTGCATCCCTCTTTTGAACCCCTTAATCTCAACCATTTTCAAAATAAACTAGTAGTTTAAAGAAAGTAGACTCGAAGCACTACGATCCTTGTTTTTGTTGCATCTCAAAAAATTTAGTGTAACTATCTTCAATTTCACATCCAAGGTCAGTATTTCCTGATTTCAAAAAAAAGTGGCCACTTAAGCCCCGTTTTTGGCCCCCCATCTTTTTGCACTTACCCTTAAGAAGGACAAAGTTTTCTTCCCCTTGTCAACTCTATAGAGGAATCATTAAAGTCCACCCCTGCTTCTCCAATCCTTGGAGAGGCTTGGGTTGGTCTTATTCAATCCCCCTCTCTACCCTTGTCTACGAAATATGTATAAGGATTGCACAAATCAGTGGACATGGGAACCAACTCCAAACCTGGTAAAAATCTACCAAAGAATCAAGATAGAGGAACACAATGGAAGATATAGAAAATGGAAACCAGAGCATCTTGGAGTAGTTGGGCTCTAGAAGGTAAAAAATATGCTAATTCTTTCTTGGAACGTTAGGAGGCTAAAAAAATTCCATAAAAGCATATTTTCAAGGACCTCATTAAGGATTTTAAGCCTAACATTTTTCTCATTCAAGAAAGCAAAATGACTGCTATTGACTTCAACAAAACCAATAAGTACATCTAGCCTAATGCTCTTTACATTACGTTTGATGTGGATGGGGCTTCATGAGGTTTAGCCAATATGTGGAAACCCTTCTTCCATGGTTCCCTCTTATCAAAGGAAAAATATCTCAATATCCTCTTTTCAAGAAACCTTGGTCTCTCTGATTAGGCTCTCACCAACCTATATGCCCCGAATAATGTCGTCTTGTAGTGTCAAAAATTGTCACCCTTGATAATTTCACACTAGGTTTAGCTCCCCCCATGTGCTTGGATCTAATTCTGCATTTAATAACCCATTTTTTGAATATCTTTGGAAAATCAAATAATGGAATGAAAATGAGCAGTTAATATTTGTCTATGATACTTAAGGCGCCCCACGCCCTTGTCTAGCCCTTTTTGGCTCAATTTTGGATATATCCTAGTGTCGGCATTTTATTATTTGAATTTCCTATTTCATTTTTCATTTATCAGCATTTGATTTTTAGGAAATTAGAATATTTGCATATAAATACTAGTCTTTTTCATCAATTGAAATCCTAGGAATTGTATTGAGAAAAAATGAAGATCTTAAAATCAGTTAAGGCAATTCAAGGGAAAAATTTACAGCATTATTATAGTGCTTTCATCAATCAAGATCGAGCTTGCAAGAAATCAAGAAGAATGAAGGAAATTATGTGCAAGGGGCTATCATGATCAATCACGCCAAATTATGATGTATTGAGTTATCCTCTAAATGTTATCTACAACAACAGGTATTATGTCTTGGGAACTAACCTTTTGCAAGTCTATCAAGTAATCAAGGCATCCATCAATCAAAATTTGTGGCAACTTATGGTGTGACATCACTTCATCAAGGGTTTCACATCAAGGTAACATTTTCATTTACCATTTATCATTTCAATCAATTATCATTGTTTTGTGCCCAACCTTGTTAGATGCACTAGACAACTGAGAGGGGGATGAATCAGTTGTACATTAAAACATCAAAACCCTCATTAACGTTTAGATCTTTATTAGCCCTTAAACCCTTATCTTGCATTAGCAGAATGTAAACATATGAAACAATAATGCAAACACATCAAACACATAAAAACGCCAAATTTACATAAAAAATCCAAGAAGGAAAATACCACGGTGAAGATTAGCTCACAATATAAAGTAATAGCAACACCAAATACAATAGGCTCACTATCGAAGGGCTCACTACCAAAGGACTCACTATCTAGAAGAAAGAAGATAGAAGAAGGGGTGGATATGAGAGTGACATGACTTGAATATAAAAATGAATGCTTGATTGTTTGATTAACTCGGTAGGGATTGGTTTGATGCTTGATGATTGATTTATAGATTTACAAAATATTTGATGAATGACTAGGATTAAATCTAAGACTTGAGATCTAATCCATGATTTAGGGAACTGATTAGGAGATGTGTTATGCACTGGTGAGTTGCTCATTATTTTAATTTTGAATTAAAACAATTATACTTCCACGACTCAATGTGACTGGGAAGTTAACATATCTAATTGTTTAGTCAATTGTTTGCATGAAGGAGTTAACTGAGTGCATAAGAGAATTAGGGAGAGTTGACTATTGCATGGAATAGTTAAGTTATTGCATGGATGAGTTAAGTGGATTTAATTGATGTGTGAGATTGAGAGTGACTTTGAATGAACTAATTAAACTAAGGAGTCAAGTAGATGATGGGTGATCCCACAATAGTGGTTTACAATTTTTGGCCAAACTGGATACTGAAATTATTATTTTAAACTAAATCTTCACATTCAAGCACCTATAGCGGCTAAACCATGAGGAATTTGAAGATGATGCAAACTAGAGTCTCATCACATTTTGTCTGTAGATTCTAAAAATATTTTTTTCAATTTTTTTGGAATTAGATTGCACTTCTTTTTCCATCTCCCACAAAAACTGATTTTTTTCAGAAAACAACATTTTTAAGAAGTGACGCACACCGTATAACTCATAACTTTTTTTCCATGAAGGATAAAATTTGAATTCTTTCAAATTTAGATTTGTAACTCCGATATCTAATGCTTCCACTTGGTTAGATAGTTTTGTATTGAATATTTTTTCTTTAATCAAGTTTCGAAGTCAAACCAATTACAATTCAGACATAGCGCAATCGTATAACGCGTAACTTTTTTTGTATATATCGAAATTCAAATATTTTTTTGTTGCATCAAGAACTTCAATATCTAGTGCACTCATATTTTTCAAAAAAAAAATTGATAATCTTCTATTTTTCCACATGTGCAAAACAAAGACCTTCATTTTTTATGAAAAACCTATGTTTAATAAAACTAAAAAAAAACATAATAAAACTAAAACATATTAAAATTATATTTGTTGGATAGCTCGTTTCGAGGACTACCTGATTCCAATTGGGTTTGTGAAGATTCCTCCATTTTCATCCTCAACCTAAGCTTCGAAGCATAAAAATTTAGGTTTTTTTTGTGAACAAGGTCAAAAATCAGGGAAAATGGGGGTTCTAGCAAATCTCCAGGGGTTCGAGCGAACCAGGGTTCATTCGAACCCCCTTCAAATTGCATTTTTCTTTTATTTTTTGGGCGGGAAATGTGGGCCCGGTAATTAATGGGTTCACTTGAACCCTAGTTCGGTCGAACCCCTTTTTGGTTAGGTTGAACTTGTAGGTTCATTCGAACCCCTAAAACCAACTTTTTTGCCATGGGGTTGTTTTTTCTCATTTTTCCTTTCTCCATCAAATTGTAAACCACTATTGTGGCTTCACCCTGATGTGGAATTAATTGAATTGTTGGTGCATATGTGATGGAAATTAATATTTAATTAATTTATTAATGGATAATGTGTGGATAATTAATTAATTAAATAGATAGTTGAAAATAATAATTGATTTATTAAATGTATGAATAATGCTAGTCAAATTTAATTAAATAACTTAGAAAATATTTAATTAAATATTAGGCGTTAGATGGTAATATGTGTCTTAGGTGAAAAGATGATGATATGTGTACTAGGTGATGGATGAATAGATTAAATGAGGATTAGATAAAATTATATGATGATTAAGTGATGCGATAAGATGAAATCAATGATGTGGGCAAAGATGACATTTTTAGATGTCTACATATTCAAATAGTGAGTCTCACATCTACATATTTATTTTATAGGTACTAAACATTTGGTGGTTAAAGTATCTGATTTGAATATTTGCTCAGTATTTAAGAGAGATGGAATGAGTATAAGAAACAATTTTTTTTATTTATGTCAAGTTGAGAATATATTAATTATTGAAGGACTGGAAGTTGAACACTTGTAAATATTTTATTAAGTAGTAAGCATGCAATGATTTGACTATTTTGTTTGTGTTTAGACAAATATCTTGTAAGATTGTACAAACTGGGATATAATATTTTATATGAGTTCTCTTATTATTATGAATAACATTATATTTTGCAATGAATGGTACTCTTTAAAACAAAAATATATAAAAAAAACATATTTTAATGTTCAATAAGTAGTGTACATTTGACCTACTTATTAATTAAAAGCATCAAGTTTCCATAATCAAGTGCTAATTATTTATGGATTGACACTGCGTGAGTTTTTTAAATCAGCATATCAGATCTTTTTCTCTTTCTCCATGCATATCATCCTATCTTTCTCTCTTTCTGCATTCGTACCATCCTAGTAATGGATCATGGAGTATAATCCCAAACATTGATTTAAAAAGCTCATGCAGTTTCAATCCACAAATAATTAACGTATTTATTAATTATTTGAAAATCAAAATAGAATAATTTGTTTTCAATTAATTAATAAATACAGTCAAATATGCAGTCTAATGACTGACAACTGAGTAGATTCGCCCACAACTATTGAGACAAACTCAACTATGAGTCATCTCCCCTACTAGTCCTCTCCACGATAAGCCTTCTTCACAACCAAAATGTTCGGTTCAGAAGCAGAGCAGGGAAGGAGATACAGGGACAGAAATCGTGTGTCAATGGAAGGAGACGGACTTCCCTTGAATGCCACAACCATCCTTTCAAAAACAAGGAAAAACATTAATATTTACCGGGCGCTGACGTTGGGCAGGGCTGGATGCCTTCTGTTGCTTCTCAAATATCGTTTCTACTATCCTTTACAGGATGACTTTGTTATCTGGGCGATTGCAGGCTTTTGTGAATGCCTTTTTGTACTCAATTTCATAATCTACGCTCTCCTCAAATGGCGACCAGTTGAAAGGCAGACATATCCCCACAGGCTGTCCGCCAGGTATGTATTACCTGCTCTCATTCATTTGCAGCTTTTTCGACTCTGATAAAGAAATTATCTCTCAAAGTCGCGGTGTTGCAGGTATGAAAAACGTGGAGAAGCGTGCAAATTGTATCCTGTTGACATTTTCATAACTACGGCGGACCCACAGAAGGAGCCTCCGTTGATCACTGCGAATACAATTCTTTCTGTGCTAGCGGTGGGCTACCCTGCCGACAGGGTTTCCTGCTATGTCTCTGATGACTCTGCTTCTCCGCTCATTTTCTGTATGATGTTGGAGGTTTTCATGTTTGCTCAGAAATGGGTGCCTTTCTGCAAAACACATTCTGTCGAACCTCGTTGCCCGGCTAAATTCTTTTCTTCTCACACAGCTTCTTCCTTTTCTGAACAGGGGAATGAGTTGAAGGTAGATATTATTTTATAACCTGGTAATATAGGGCTCAACACGAGCAGATTCTTTATTGTTGGGTAATGAGATAAATATACATTAATGTGTTGAAATCAGGAAGAATATGAACAGTTGGAGAATCGGATTAACGATTTGGCACAGAGGCCTCAAGAAGCCCTCAAAATTGCGCGTCGGTATACGTCTTGGGCATCTGATAATCCACATGACCACCCGCCTATAGTTGAGGTACAGAGCAATGGCTTCTTATGTAACCTATGTCTTTCTCTCGGGGCTTCGATTTTTCAATATATTCAGTGCCTGTGCAGGTTTTAAATAACATTGGAATTGATGGGTCTGAATGGAATGCTCCCTTGCTTGTGTATGTGGCACGAGAAAAGAGAGAGGGATATAAACATCAATTCAAGGCCGGGGCTCTGAATGCGCTGGTTTGTTATTGTTTGTTTTTGCTTTTATGTTGATGGATTTGAGGGGATTCCGAGTTTGAATGAGATTATAGTGCACTACAGTTAAAATCGTGTTTCTTTAAATCATATGCAGATGCGAGTATCAGGAGTATTCAGCAATAGCCCTTTTATTTTAAATCTCGACTGTGATACGTACGTGAATGATTCAAACGCTCTCAGACATGCAATGTGCGTTTATATGGACACAAGAGAAAACGTGGGTTTTGTGCAGTTTCCACAAGTGTTTGACAATATTGATAGACAAGACGTTCATGGAAATCGGCTTGTATTTCTTTACGATGTAAGTAATTTACTATTCCGGTCTCTCTTCTTTAACAATCACTCTCTGATATTCTGATGATGGATCATGGAGTGTGATCTTAAATGTTGACGTAAACAAATTATACACAGTAAAATTCATAAAAGCATACTATTCAACAATATGGACTGTAGAAATTTAATGTCTTTAAGTAATTTACTGTCAAAACAATATTTCTGATAAATCTCTATAATAGAAGTAGCGAGTTTAAGATTTGAAATAAGAACAGAATAAATGGAAAACAAAGATGATATGTAGTAATTTATTTGAGAAAAAAAAGTTTGAGTAAAAAGTTGAGCACACAATAAAATTCACTATTGCAAAAATTTAACTGTTCATTTATATAATTATCAATGAAGAATCTTCTTTTTTTGTCTTTAAACATGTCAAGCTATAAATAGACATATTGAAAGTAGTTTTATATATTGCATGAAATTATACAAAAGGATGAAAATAAGTGAAAAAATAGAAAATTGAAATCTAAAAATTGCAAACTTCATAACTAGTGAACATCTCATTTCACCTATGAAATAATCAAAATATACAATACTTATCTAATAGAAAGCAACGATAATATGCAGTATTTTTATTTGAGAAAGTTCTTTTAGATACAAAATCCAGTACACTAAAACTTTTACTGTTGCAAAAATTTAACTGTTCACCAATACAATAATGAATCTTTCTTATTTCACTCTTTAAATATATCAAGTTATAAATAAACATATTGAAAGTGGTTCTACACACTGTATGAAATCATAAAAAAAATAAAAACAAATGAGAAAATAGAAAACTCAAAATAACATAAAAAACTAATATCAGAAAATTGCAAACCTGATCACTAGCAAGAATCCCAATTCAACTAATAAACACAAAAAAACATACAACAATTTATCCAACATTAACTTATATTAAAACAACAGCAAATAAAACATAGGTAGAAGGAGAATCTAGCTGAACTAGAACCTGATTTTTCAACAAAACCTACAGCTAAATCAAAATTTTAGTATGTCAATTGAGAGCTTATGTGGCATTACATTTCTTCACTGTAGGTAAACAGGCATAAACGGTTATTGTCAGCTTATATGTTTCTATTTCCTTGTTGATATACATTATCTATGGGAATTCCCTCTTGGCCGTAGTTTGATTTGAATGAGCTCAAATGTGAAATGTAAGATGCTCAGGTATTGCTCAAAGGTTTGGATGGAATCCAAGGTCCTTTTTACTGCGGGACTGGCTGTTTTCTTCGAAGAACAGCTCTCCATGGTATGGTCATAAACTGTGAAAATCTCTTGCCAAACTAGCTTAGATGTAGATAAAACTAAATTAGAAATCTCTTACATTAGCTTGGAGTGACAGGAATTCAAACCCAAGAAGGGAGCTTAGTGGATTGCAGACCAGAACTAGGTTCATCTCTGGAACTTGGGAAATCAAAGGAAGCGGCTCTAGATTTATGCAGGTGCAACCATGAAAAGGGCACTGCTTGGGGAAAGCAGGTGGACTAAAAAGCTTCTTTAGACAATGTTAGATTTAGTCAAAGTTTGTATAATAGTCCAGATATTAAGATGGTATTGAATTACAGGTGGGATGGAGGTATGGGTCGAGTACAGAGGATGTACTGACAGGGTACGAAATACATTGTTTGGGATGGAGATCTATTTACTTGTGGCCTAGTCCACCAGCATTTAAAGGAATAGCTCCATCAACTGCTTCAGATCGATTGGCTCAGAGGAAACGAATAGCTGCTGGACTGGTTTCGATGTTATTAAGGCCATCTTCACCTTTGATTTACAACCCAAAAACTAGGCTCATGTTTCTGCAGAGAATTGCTTATATTTACAATTGCACGTTTTATGCTGGTATTTCAGTGTTTGCAATGTTGTATATGGTGTTGCATGTGGCTTGCTTGTTCTCATCCAAATCACTTACTCCTAAGGTACCCATCAAGTCCTAATTTGTGTGATGTTATTGCATATGTTGTATTGCAACTTTTTGGAACATATTAACAATGGATTAATTTATGCAGGTGAGAGAGTATGAAACCATGTGGTTTATGGGGGCTCTTTGTTTTCAACATGGAATGAGTTTGTTAGAGTACAAGTGGGGTGTTAAGAATGAAAGGTTTGGTGTAAGGGAGTGGTGGAATGAAGAGCGATTTTGGTTTGTATCAAATGTATCATGTTTTGTGTTGGGTACATTTGAAGCATTGTTTAAATCAGCTGGGCTAGTGGAATCAACATTTACAATCACTCCCAAGATTTTGAATTCCAAATATAAATTGGAAAGTGAAACTACATATGCTATTAATGCTTCACCATTATTCATTCTCCCTATGACTCTAGTCATGCTCATTGTTCTTGCCATGATGTCTACCACACTTTGTGTGATCAGGGAAGGTGTAGAAGCACTTGATTATATGGGAGGGGAATTATTGTTTGGCTTGTGGAGTTTATTTATATTGTATTCTATTGTTCGTCAGATAATAAGTGTGCTAAAGGGATTCAATGCATTGACACCATTTGTCATGCTAGTCTCTTTTATTGTTACCATTCTCTTGTATGTAAGAACATGATTTTTTATCTTAAATGATGAAAAAAACCTTAGTATGAAGCTTCCATATTCTTCAATCAAATATTAACCATACAAGAGTTGACTCCAATAATACGATGACATGTCAAATGGATCATTAAATTAGTCTAATATAATCTATAAGTATGATCCATTTTTAATATAAGAAACAATTCATAGTGGTGACATCATTCATAAACAATGCAATATATAAGTTCATTTTTATTTACAACTAGTGTATTCATAATACAATAATATTACAAATTAATTTAAAAATACAATTATGTTTTTGTACAACAAAAATGTATTGTCAATTTACACTTTTCCATTCTCTTTTTTACCACTTTAAATACATGTATATGTTTAAAGGGGGCCCTTCTAGAATAAATCAATCTATACACGTGTATGTCTTTAAGTGGCTTTTAAAATAAATAGATCTTGAGTTATATGTTCCGGGAAGCTATTTAAAAAAAAAAAAATCCTTATATCATTTTATTATATGATGACACAATCATTGAATAAAAGTAGAACAACACACTTATATATGTCTCTAATGTATTTTACTAGTCCAACAAAATGAACTCCTCTTTGTATAGGTCAATGCTTGGCATACAACCTCACGGTTATTCTATTTATTTGTTGTTAAACTAGTTATAGGGCTTGACTATAGCTTGAGAGAGTTCTAAACTTCAACCCTACCATGGCTTGCACTGTGTTGCTTCTTACAACCACCTCAAATTTCCTTACACTAGACAACACTAGATACACTCTTCTTGTTGGTGTTGAAGACCTTGTTTTGAAGAGGATATAATTGCATGTTTGTAAGACATGATCATAGTTTTGTAGTGTGCATTGCACAATAAATCCCAAGAACCCCCTTTTTCTTTTTTTGCTTCTTTGGTTGCTTCCTTAGTTTGTTTGGAGGGTCTATTTTTGGTTTTTCCATTTTTCTTGTGTTTTATTTTAATTATTTTGCCTCTTTTCACACTTTCAAAGTTTGTCATCCTAATATGGTGTAAAGAAACCTTTAAAACTCTAACATATCTTATAAATCATGGTTGGTGGGAGTTTGATGAGTCACCTTTATTAGACTTTTAGAATTGGTCTTCTTAGCATGATTGTAAAGAAATATTTGAAACCTTGGTGCTTGGAATAGGATATGGTGTTAACCCAACCTACCGTCAACTTTGCATTAATGGCAATTTTCTCATGCATGTACGTTTTGGTTTTTGTTCTCTTTTTTATTATCTTTTCATCACTTTGCTTTTGTGTTTTCATGCATCCTTGAGCTCTAGTAATTTCCCTGGTTATCTTGCATCCTTGAGCTCTAGTAATTTCCCCGGTTATCTTGCATCCTCGTGAATAACTAGGTAGGATTTTTTGTGTCATAACTAGGTAGGATTTGTCTCCTAGTTTGTTAAAGGCATTTTTTATTTTATTTTCTTTGTTTGCTTGTTTTGTTTGTGTGTTGTGTTTTATCTAGTGCATGCTAGGGCATTTATTATTTTTGGGTTGTTTATGCCAATTTCATTTTTCTTGTTTTGTGTCTTCTTCATTTTGCATTCTCTAGTTTTTGTGTGCCCCAGTTGTACAAGTTTATTTTCTTCCATCAAATCTATTTTTGGGTTTGTTAGAGCTTGAGGTTTTTTTTTATGATATCATGCTTATGTAAGCCCTCTACTTGGCATTAGACTTGCAAGGTTTGCCTTGTCATCCTATATTTTGAGATGAGTTCTTTGGAATATCCTTGGTTTGACTTCCACAATTATAATTTGTCTTTTTTTGGAGGATTGAATGCTTCTAAGTAAGAGTTATAAGATATTTATAATCCCTAATCTTCAACTTTTTTCCTTGTATATCTTTTCAAAGTTGAATATGAAAAGATAATTCTATTTGGATGCCTTCTGTATGAGTTAGATTATATCCCCAATCCTTGATCTTTGACATTTTATTTTGTACATTTTTTTAGATTTAGAGATATAAAGATACCTTAATTGGTTTTCCTTTTGGTATGAGTAAGATGGTATCCTAAATCCCCGATCTTCAATGTTTTACCTTGTACATATTTTTGGAGTTAGAGATGCAAAGATACCCTTATTAGTTCACTCTTTGGTATGATTTAGGTGGTATCTCAAATTCTCATCCCCAACCATTTTACATTACATTTTATGAAATTGCAAGTTTAGGCATAACTTTATTTGTGGTATGAGTTAAGTGTTATCCCCAATCCTCAAATTTTGACACTATATATTTTATCAAAGTCAAAGACATGAGGATGCCCCTATTTTTCTACTTTTGGCATTGGTTATAGAGTACTCTCGACTCTTGAAACTCAATGTTTTCTAGTGCTTTATCTCCTTGTGTTCATCAGTCAATCTTATTGAAATATTTTTTTCTTTTGGCTAAATTAAAATAACTAAGCTTACTTAATAAGGTATTTTAGGTTATATTATTCAACATCATACTTTTGGGATCATTGATACATCAATTAGGAATCATGTTAGGATCCCAGACCCTAATTCCTTGACCATTTACACTATGAACTTTACACTTAGGTGGTGGTAGGTATTTTAGTAGAACTTTGATTTCATCTTTGGACTTGTCTATTCACTACATTATTTTAGTCAATTATTTTCCATTACATAAGTTATACATGCATTTGAGGATTTATTAATTGATTGTTCGCATCTATAACAAGGCTAGAAATTGGCTACTATTGAACTATCTAATGGATTTTGTGTGTCTTTGTAGCACATATGCAAAGAGAGTCAACTTGTTATATGATAAATCTGAGGAATGTAAATCTAAATTAGACTAGTTAGATGGTCATGATGAGGATTATATGAGTAGGTGCATTTGAAATTCATCAATTATAGACAAGGACATAAGGACCTAGGAAGAACAAGGTCATGTTATTAATGAAGATTTAGATTAATGTTATTTTATTTTCTTAAGTGCTCTCTTGGATGTCTAGTACATTATTTTTGATATGATAATGTAATGCAAATTTTAAGATGTAACTTATGTCATTTCATGGGCCCAATTTTAGCGAATGTGTAACCTATAAATGTTGAATTGTAATTTCGTCCACTTATTTTATAAAAGTGGTTTTAAAACCCAAAAGCATCATTTGAAAATGTATCACCAAAGAAGTGCATATGTATTAGGGGCCCTTGGATTTTTAGGGCTTAGGTTGACTTGCAAAGTGCAAATTGTAAAATCTCCTTTATAAAAGGAGGCATGCCACACATTGTATAGGATGAGGGAATTTTGGGAAGGAGCTAAGGACAAATAATTTTTAATGTAGTAATCTTGTTGAAAGTTATAGTATGCCTAGCATTTGCCAATCAATAAAGATCATACTTACTTCTTGTGATTATTCTCTACCTTCACAATGATATATTTTGTGTCTTTCTATTCTTGAATTCAAATTATTTCGTGAAGTTTAATGAAAATTATTTAAATTTTATATCATTCATGGTGTAATTTTGAAGTAATGTGTAAAATCTATGTGTAATATAATGGATTTATGCCTTTATTTCTAATCTTCACAAAATTCCTTGGAATATTTCATTTATGATGTCAATGATAGGGTTTAAAACTGGTCATAATATTATAAGTTAATTAAATTTCATTAGGTTTTATAGATTAAGGATTGAAAACCAAGTTTTAAGATCTAGCTATTTATTTTTAAGCTTTATCTCTATAAACCCTAACTGAACTTTGATCTTTTCTTACAAACTATTAGAGTAGGATTAAATAAGGAATATTTTAATTGAAGAGATTAAAATATCTATCATCTATAAAGTAGATTTAGCATATTGGATGCAAAAATTGTCAAGTTTTGATAGTTTTACTAACATGGCCTTGTGAAGAAAGAAATCACATAATCCACTTAGCTTCCCCAACACTACCATGAACTAGAATACAAGACTTTGAGGTGATTGACTTTTTAGATCAATCAAATTTTTGGAAGTGGAGTGATTCTCATTTTACTTGTGTTGCTTGTGTCAATTTGACTATCAATAGGATTGAAACTAGGAGGGCCCCATAGATCAAGGTAGACCATTCAAATTAGTCATCCAATGAACATTATAGAAGAGTGAACATCATCAAATTGTCGAGTCAAGACACAAAAATTTAAAGTGTTGAAGGGAAAGTTGCAAAGAAAGAGACTGCAAATTCCATCACTAATCCACAGATATAGATCCTAGTCACTTATCTTCTAGATATACCACCTCGACCTCCACCAATGACCCTATTCACTACAAATAACTCACCTCTTGCTATTCCCAGTGGCTATTATGAGATGCCTAAAAACCTTGATAAGTTTTGTCCTAAATTCATTCATGGGAAAATTAAGAGTGTCAAGGAACGTATTCAAGCCTTTAAAGATGCAACTATAAGAGATAACACTATGCATGAAGATGTGGTGTGTAGGATTTTCTCCTTTTCTTTAAGTGACTTTACATAAAATTGGTATTTGAGTTTTCCATCCAAAATTATCACCAATTATAGAGAATTAGAGACCATATTTGTCAACTAGTTTAGGGTTTACATAGACCCAACCATCTTATAACATTAGTTCACCACTTTCAAAATATAACCTAATGAGTCTATAGGTTTGTGTAACATCAAATTCCAAAATATTTATAAGAATATAGTAGCTCCATTTGAGGTAACAAAGGAAGTTGTTTACATATACCTCAAGGCCTTATATCCTTTGACTGGCTTATTTTTGAGGAAAAATCAAGCGAATAAAACTACTTTGGTTGTTACTTACACTAAGGCTATGATATTGAAACAAGAAATGGAGCCTATAATAGGGGGATATATAGGATCTTTACCTTCATTAGGATATTCAGGGATGCCAAACTAGATGCCCAATGTCCATAATTCCCTAATGAATAGTACACCTTTACTAAAATCCATACCAAACATTGCTCCTAAGGATAGAATCAATTTATGTGTTAGTAACCCCTGAATCAATTTATTTGGGGCAACTCAAAAATAATCTTGTTGTTCCTAATGTACCTTAGCCTTCTGACAACTCAATTTTTGAAAAAAAAAATCAACAAATTGAAAATATCCAAAACTATTATGCAATCAAAAACTTAGACAAGAATGTCATCAAGTGCTACACAATCATCTCATGAATAGATTTCACATTTGACATCAAAATTAGAGGCATTAAAGAAGAAACTTGCACAAGTAACTAATGAGCTTACAAGGATTAAGAGTAACCTTATCATGTATGGAATTGGAACAATTTTCATAATGAAGGCAATTCACATAATCAAATTTTCTAGAATAGAGAGTTACATCATCAAATACCTAGGAGACAATAGAACACTAGGCCAAACAATGGGGATGTACCTAGCCAATTTGACAATGAAAATTAGGAATTAGGGAGTCATGATAATTCAATGAATCTTATTGAGATAAATAAATTAATTAGTTAGTACAAAACTTATGACAAATCTACTAACTCAAAATTAAATTGTCCAAAGATAGAGAAAATTTATAGGATAATCCATGCATATCGATAGGTTAGGAATGTTTTTTGTAGTGGGAGTGGACAATGTCAAGACATAGGCACTATAATGGTACTAGATACATATGTTTTTCCTTCTGAAGAAGACAATGAGTCAATGATAAACTATGATAAAGTTCAATATTTTTAGTAGGCTAGAAATAATTACTTCTTAAGGAACGAAAATAAGGAGCCCCTCACATCTTGAATCCCTTCAAGTAATAATCCCATTCCACCAAATCTAAATTATGCTAGTAGCAATCTAGTTTCTCCTAAGGGTTCCCAAGGGGAATCCTTGAAGTAGAAAATTTTAACAATCACTTAGGCTCATGTCCTAGTAGATCACAATTATGATGTTATGAAAGATTTGAAGAAAAATGAAGCTACTATGTCATTATTTGATGTGCTTTAGAATTTTCCAAGTTAGAAGGAAGCATTAATGTTCCTTGGACAAGAATGAAAAGACTGTATTGCCACAAAAAGTTAAAATAAAAATTGTTTCAACTGTAGATGCATTTCCAAATATATACAGCTTGGTAGTTGAACATGTTAATGCAAGCATGTTATAATGTGAGTGTGTTATAACACGCTCGCATTATATGCTTCCTTGGATATTTCCAACTCTTAAGGCTGGATTTTCCTTAGGCATCCAACCTAAAGGGTTAGAATTGATCAACACCCAAAGGAAAAATTTTTGCAAAATGTAGAAAAATACCTAAATATCAAGCATGCTCTCCATCGGGTTTGTACATATTTCAATGTCGATTTGAAAAAATGCCACAATAATTTTAAGCTATCTCTTATCTTTCTAACCATTTTTTTTACATTTCAATAGGTTAAGGTTTAGATCCTGAATTTTTTTTGTTAATGTCTTCATTTTTTCCAAAAATATATGTATAATATTTTTAGTATTATTTTTTATTCATCATCCAAATTTGAAACAAATTATATTTTTACATTCCACACTTTATTCTATATGTTGGCTAACAGATTGGGAACCTTGAAATTTTATCAACTCTTTGCCCAGAAAGGTGCAATCATTTCCAATAGCTTCGGAAAGATCACAATTTCATTTGTGACTTTCCTCTGAATTTTGGAGGTATAGCTCCCTCGTATGATTTTCAATGAATTTAACTAAAGCTAAATAAACACATGCATGCTTTTACCCCGAAAGCGGGAAAGGAAGAACCCCATACAAGAAATATTTCTAATATCAAATGCAGAGAAAAGATAATAAAGATATTGTCACAAAGCCCAGTTCGCATGAAATGAAGTGATAGCTGAAATGTAAGCCCAATATTATCTGAAAAATGAAATCTACTATGAAGATAGATACATACACTCACACATAGGAATAAGCATAAACATCAATATATGCCCAAAGTTCACAGATTTAAGAATATCAAATAGCTCCGTAAACTAGGTGCACACAAACAACTAGAGATTTCAATTAACAATAGTAGTAGAATTGTATTCAAAAGAAGTAAAATATCAGGTCTTTTTCAATGATGTCTAGAGAGAGTCATTTTTTTAAAATAAACATATATATAAAGCAAATGAGTAACTGCTTCTTTCCTTTCCCATAACTAAATAGAATTAAGAATTCTTTTCAAGAAATAAAGAGTAACTGAAAAATCAAGATGACCTAGCGCTTTGCTTCCAGATTTTGTAGATGCAGTGTCTTTTTCGCAAGGCTTGGAAAGCCTTGATGATAGGTAGCAGCTCCTTGTGTTGGGGAATAGTTACATTTCCCATTCATAACCTCCATGTCAGCTAGCTATCTCGAACAACCTCAATTCTTTGATCATAGGTCCTCATAAGCCCAGTTTCCTGAGATAAGATAAGGTCTAGCTATTGAACTTCTTCAGATGTTTGGCATTGAAAGATTGGGAGCTGAAAATTCCATCAATTATCTTTTGAAAGTCATTCTCCAGTACTTTAGCATTTTCATCATTCTCATCTCCTCCCTTGTTAGGTTGCAATCTAAGGGCAACAAAAAATTTATAAACCTCCTCCAAAATCATGTTGCATTTAGTTCAAACCTCTTGAAGCTTCAGTAATCCTTTCCTTGTGACTTGTAGTTTCCATTCTACACTTTATTCCAGATAATACAACAAGCATCAGCAGTGTTGGGTATGATTTTCTTTGTGGCTAACTTCTCCATTCCAAAGTTTATCAATGATTTGATCTCATTTGTGTACTAACTCCATACCCTTTCTTCTTTCTCAGTAGTAATGATCTCCTCTTGAATCTCATATTTTGAAGTGTTTTCCCTCTGGAGACATCTAAGATATTCAAAAATGATCTGATTACCTCTTTTTATTAAACTGTCACTCCACTCCTCAACAGCTTTGTCGAAGGTTTTGCATCTCTTCATTTTACTTATTTCCTCTCTTCATATTAGGGTCGAGGGATCATAAGACAACTCAGCTTGAGAAATTGGTTGAGGAGAAAGATCAAAAACTAATTTCAAACATTCGATCAAAACTTGGACTTGTTTCTTTAGCTAATCTTTACTTTCTTTTTCTTTCTTAGACCTCTCAACCATTCTTGTTGTAGACACCTGAAAGTTATGTACATATCCATCCCTTGTAGGAGGTACCAGGTTAATTCTATCAATGTCAAAGTCACTCGCAGTTGCTTGAGTAACTTCCTTCTGTGCAGTGGGACGTGCAACTTCCAAACATAGATTTCCTGATCCAACATCATCAATTAGCTAAGTAGTGGTTTTCAATTTCTTAGATTTTGGGGTCCTTTGAAGCAATGGTACCACCATATCTTGCTTCAGAAGATCCAGTTGCAATGCCTTCCTTTTTCTTGACAGAGTATCCTCTAGCCAAACAGGGGTAATAGGGACATTGGTCGCCTTGGAGTTAGAGGAATCGAATAGTGTTCTCTTCATGGGAGGAGTATCTGTTTGGATATCCTATGATGGAAGTGGAAGAACTAATATCAATGTTACCTAAGTCATCTTCTTCTCCTTTTTCCCCTTTATCTTGGTCCAAATGAGGTAAATCAAGGAGGTCTTCTCCACAAGTTGGTTGAAACACATTTCCATTAGGAGGTTCTTCATCACCGTCACCTTGAGTTCTTGAAGGAACTGAATGTGAAGCAGCTCCAGAGATTCCTGCGATCACGGAAGGCTAACTACTACCTCCTGCAGGTTGAGTGTTATGTGATCTAGTTTGGGGGCGGGATTGCTCTGTTTTCTTTTTAGTGATCCACTCCTAAGTCCTTTCTAGAAAATTTCTTGTACTTTCTTCAATTGTTTCTTTTTCTTTACTGCTCTAATCATAGTAGGAATAGGTCAATTTTCTATTAATTCAGTAAAAATTGGGTCTACTAGGCTAGATTCATCATCCTCAATCCCTTGTACATCCCAACCCAAACCATAGATGACTATTTTTCTTAAAGACAATCTCATCTAGTTCCTTCTTCTCACCTCGAATTCGTCAAAGAATTCAGCCTAATAATCCTCCAAAGTTGGCATATGAAAGAAACTAGGTCCTAACTTCAAATTATCTTTCACATAATCCTTGAGGTCGAAAGGAAAGCATTCATCGTAGGTTTGCAAATTATACCTTGATATTTCCTTCTCTATATTTTGGGCATTTGACATGGATTCACAAGTGAAGGGGCCAAAATTGACTAGAAACTATATCATCACTCTTCTTCGTTCTTGATACCTCTTGTTGACATCTGCCAACTATCTACAGACCTTGATCATCACAAATTTGTCTTTCGGATGCCTTGGGAGTTTGATAGGAAAACCAATGAAACCACCAACCCTGATATAGGAGAACCTTTGAAATTGGATAAAACGGCTACCATAGAAATTGACAAATTGCATGGCTTTAGGTGAAAGCCGCATCTCAATTTTTCCTTGCAATTCTCTAGCCACCCTCATGGTAAAATCATTAGATATCCTCCTATGATGAAGGAAGCTCTTGTTCAGCTGCAATTTATCAAGGTACTCGAAAATCGGTACCTAGTCACAGGGAAGATCACTTGGCCTCAAGCCTAGCCATGGTCTAGTGCTTGCAATAGCATAAATTAAATAAGAAGACATATAGAATGTCTTATTAGCGGTGAAGAAAACAAGCAGACCATGTAACCTATCACTGATGAGTGTCGCCCAATCTAGAAACTGGCCTCCCCTGAGTATAATCTAGATAAAAAAGTACATCCATTCCTGAAAACCATAGGCATCTTCATTCCCTTGGACTTTGTGTAACATAACTATGTTAGATATCTCGTCCAAAAAATGGTTCTTGTGTAAGTTCAGAGGCAACTGAGATTTACCCCGCCTAGGCTTTGTCAACCAATTCTTCGCCATTATGTTCCAGTAGTACCCCTTTTTTAGAGAACTCAATTTGAGCATCAGTGAAATCTAGAGTCAGGTAAGGCTCTTTTTCAGGAATTCTCAAGCATGAGGCAAAAGTGGCTCTTTGAATTTTAACCACCAACCTATTGTCTTCAATTCTAATTTTCCAGGTCTGAGTATTATAATGCCTTATGCATTCAAGAATTAGCTTTGGGAATTGGACGTCTACAAGGAACACAACTACTTCCACCAATCCACTTTCAACTACCTTCTATGTGATGGGTGGTGGATTTGGTGCATTGAATTTTCCCTAAGTTCATTCATATTTACCTGCCCGAGTTTGGTATCTCTTATCTCAGGCATGTCACACGTTAACCTTGAGATATACTCATAACCCTGACACTTAATTCTCACCATGCCTGGACTGCTAGGGTTCGAATGGACTTTCTCCAGGAAATTTGAAATGTAGGGAAAAACAAGCTTGAAAACTGTAAGCTCAAAAGGAAAAGATACGGATGTAAATACCTCAAAAAAACCCTAGATTCTAAGGATAGAAATTCGCATTGGCATGTTCTCCTTCGTCACATCTCTCAATGTTAATGTTGCAACTGAAATTTGTTTGTTTCTTGCATGAATTTCCTTTTAATTCCATGCGAGAAATGTGCAAGTAGATAGGCATTAAATGGCATCCCCTTGTCATGTAGGCACATGTCAGCTTTCACATCACCACTCCATCGCAACCACTATTCAAAAATTTGAAAAGGAACAACTATACGGGCGGAGAAGTGGATAGTTCGCATAACCTTGCAAATCACCATCGAGGTTCATCCTTAGTTGTAAAACATCGCCCACCTTTTAATAAGCATTGAAAAGTTAATTTTTTCTCTTTTGGTGGTAAATGGGGGAGTTCGATGAACTTAACAAAACACCGCCCATACTGCCTTAGCTCAAAAATAGACCAAAGCAGGAGCTACAGAAGTTTGTATAACTGGACAAAACATCGTCGGTATATTCAAAACAAACAGGATGGGTTACATGGAAGACAAGGGGAGAGTTAGAGTAACCTCATAAAACACTGCCTGAGTTATACCATTTACTTAAAACACTGTTGACCTATAACTTAGCCAAAATTTGAAATAGGAATATTTTCCAAGGATGACCAAAAACTTAGTAACACTATACACATTCAAAAAAAAGATTTTCAATTAGTTTTTTAAAAATTAGTGGGGAGCACACTCAACTTTTCATTTTTCAAGATGTGTCCACTTTGAAAGTTAATAAAAATCATATATTGATTAAAAAACTAGGCATAAATACATGATTTTAGCTAATTTTTCATCAAAGCAATTTTTGAAATACTTTAAAAAGTCAAAATTTTAGGAGGATCACATTCAACGCTATTTATTTTTTTGACAAAAACATGAGCACTTTATATGCTCCCCTTATTTGAACCTCTTAATCTCCATTATTTTCTTAACAAAGAGTAGTTTAGAAAGTAGATTCCAAGCACTATGACTCTTATTCTTGTCACATTTTTAAATTTTGAGTTTGTCTATTTTCAGATTTTCATACAAGATCAAATTTTACTAATTTTAGAAAAAAAAAGTGACCACTTTTGACCCTCTTTTGGTCTCCTATTTCCATGCACATACCCATGGATGAGACTGAACTTTTGACCCATATAAGATAATCTAGTAAAAATTATTCACGATTGGGAGTTGGGGACGCCTCATAACATGTACCACATTAGAAGTATTCCCACATCTCTTACTCAAAAAAGGTTTGTAGAAGAAAACTTCAAAATTTGGGGATAGGAATATCAAGAGAAAGGTACTTAGATAAAGGGATGACCAAAATCCCTACTTCAAAAGGTAACTTAGTGTAAGAATCAAGGAGTTAGGGTTCAAAGAGAAAGCATATTGATAACATAAAGTCTAATACTCTGATAGATTGAACTTGAATATATCTCTTTTTCATAGCTATTTTTACCTATGAAATAAATGAGGGGGACAACAAGGACAAAAAAAAATTGCAACATCAAATCTAGTCATTAATGACATGTTGGGTCATGCAAAGAGGTAGGTGGGAGTTCCCAATACAGAATATGAGAGTTTCAGAGTTTCAAGGATTGAGGGTTGGAGATACCTCATAGCCAATACCATTGTTAGGGAATCAAGAATCAAGAGAAACAAGAAATCCATCCCTTAAGGCATGCAAATAAGAATAAATCCAAAATCACGATTCCAATAAGGAAATACAATGAAAAGTATCAAGGTTCGAGATTGGCTCATAACTCATACTAGAAACACAACTTTAGAGGTATCCTCACATCTTTGACTCTAATAAAAATATATATAAGGAAATGTCAGAAGTCACGGGTCGGGGATATCAAGGAATATGTATGCAAGTAAAGGGATGACCAAAACTCTAACTCCAAAAGGACACTTAGTGTGAAGGATTGGGGAGTCAAGGTTCAAATGAAAGGCATGTTGATAATAGGAGGTGTGATATCCCAACAAAGACAAGGGAAAAGGCAAGGAATGGATGGAAGGGATGTTGAGAAGGAAAGCTCTAAAGTTTCAACAAGGAAAGAGAATAAGAGTGGGGGATAGATGAAAGGTATGCCAACATGGGAAATTTTAATATCCTAAAAAGGACAAAAGAACTAGGTGGAGTTGGGAGGAATGGAAAACCAAGAAGGGAAACTCTGAAAGGGGTGTCGAGAAGGGAAAATCTAAAAGTACTTTAGAATTTGAATAGAACACATCCCACACTTAATTTTTTTGGAGATTTGCACTTTCCAACGCATGATAGGCTTATGGGGGATGACAATGAACAACACCTAGGCAATTTTGACAAACGAAGGCCCACTTAAACTCTCTCATATCGATTATAAATTGTGGATTAAAACAAGGTGGGCAAGGACTTAAAATTTTTGTGGCTTGAAGCATGTAAAACAAGGCCTGAACACTCACTATAGCCAATAAATCTAATGGGATAGTAAAAATCTAAATCCTTGAACCTTCTCTTATCTCAAAAAATTTATGAATAATACAATCTTTGTTGTCATCGTGCACACCACGATAGAGTCCAATGACAAAGTAGAAAAAAAAACATATTGCTAATATTCCCCTTAAAACTTGTACACAAAAAAAAAAACCATTGTTCTCTTATTTTATTCACTAACACCAATACTAATTGGTTGTAAATGCGAAGATTAATAGCCCCTTAAAAACTATATGGCCACAACAATTCCATTGATAAGAACTAAAACACGATTATTAGTGGGAATTTCTAACTTGTATGGGAGGACACAATCTTAGTATTGTTGAACACAAGTCTCTCTATCTTAACCATTAGTAAATCATTGGTCAAATGACAATACTTGATCATATTTATTTAAGGGAAAGCTTAAACAACACATTTTAAGATTTGACTTGCTTATGTAGCTCATCTGAAATCACACTAATTTCTCGAATAGAATCCATCTATTAGTGTGATTTTAAATGAAAAAACAACTCAAACCTTAGAGTATCCTATTTAAGTCAACATTTTATTTAATTGTTTAATTTTTGTAGGATATTGAAAGGTATAGCAATGAAGGGTGTCGGCATATAACGTTAGATAGATGAACTCACTAGCTGGAGATTCTTATGTGCTTAAATTTTAAGTCGATCATTGTATATATACGGTATTCCCATTATCATTATTTTATCAATCAGAGCTGCTTTGGCGGAGCAAAGTATGGAGACACAGAGAGGATTAAGTTGCGAGGGGTGTGGCAAAAACATTAATACTTCTGGCCAATGTGGATGCCAAGAGGCCTTCATTATCACCGGAAAAGAAGAAGAACAGAGTGAACTGGGCTTGTATCGACAGCAATTCCTCCATCTCATCAAATACTTCATACAAATAGGTGTTCCAAATCCATCACAACTAACCAGACGTATGTCTTGTGATGTCTTAGAAAGATCTGCCTATAATACATTTGCAAGGGATGAACCCAGAAGGATTTATGACATGTTTTATGGAATGAATGGTGTTCAGGTTGAATTAAACACAAGGTTTGAGAAATGCAGAGATAGAGTTGTAGCTCTTGAAAGTTCTAACAAGAAGAGTAATCTGCATTCTGAAACATCAAAATCCAACCAGAAATCCCCTGAAAATGTGAAGCAGATATTATGTAATGGAGAAGCAGAGTATGAACAGAGAGACAGTCCTACTCTTCATGTTCGCCTAGTACAAGATTGGGATGGAGTTTTTCCTTATTCTAGGGTTGAAATAGTTGGGGAGGGTTTGGAGTGGCAGTGGATAGAACAAGAGCTGGACAGAATAAACTACATTTGGCATGGCATTTCTATTCATGGATGTGGAGTCCAGTACTAATGTGCTTCAAGTGTGGTAGATATGTTAATGATGCCTCTGGAGACTGTGGGTGCTATGAGACAGCCATTGTCAATAAACAAGATAGAGATTTAATGGAGTTCTACAGGAACCAGTTTTTGCATCTTGTCAAATGTTGCATCAATGAAAGAGTCCCAAACCCATCACAAATGCGGGAAGATACACCTTATGAATGGAGAACAGAGAATGAAGTATTTGCATACATGAACTTCTCAGTGAATGGAATTTTCATATGTACAAACAATTGCTTTTCCAATTATGCTTCAGTAATCAGTGGGAATTGGAGGCAAAATGATCTCAAGTATAGCAGTGAAGGAGAAAAAGGAAAGAGAAAAGTAAACCATGAAAACAATTATACCCTTCATCTTCGTTTAAGGTGTTTCTTGAACAGGTGCTCACAGTCAGAACTGGAAATTCTAGGCCAAGGTTTAGAATGGCAGGGCATACTTGAAGCTGTAGAGTGTAATACTGCCAATTTAGTTTGGCATTTTTATTCTCTTGGTTCTCCTCCTGATAATCAACAGTTCCAGGGGGAGGATAATGGTGAAGATAATTATGCAGGTGGAGACTATGTCAATGATCAACAATTTGAAAGTGTTGTTAATCAACTGTTTGAGAATGAGAATAGTTTTCACAGAGCTCCTCCACCAGCAGCTCTTACAGCAGTAGAAAATTTAGCAACAGTAGAGATGGTAGGAAGTAGTGATGCATTGTGCTGTATATGTCAAAACATAATGGCAGAGGATGAGTCAATGAACAAGTTACCTTGTGAGCATACTTTTCATAAGGTTTGTATTGTGGAGTGGTTGAGGGTTGGTAATTTCTGTCCAGTCTGCAAGTATGAGTTGCCCACAGATGATGCTGCATACGAGCAGCACACAAGATATCCTCATTAATAAGGGGTGAAAGAGTAATGGTATGAGCATGTTAACAAAAAATCTTATCTTTTATCTTAAATTTGACAGTGATTTACGCATCAAAATTAGGACATTGTTTCATTAGGATTGTCTTAATTTAATGTTTTATAATTACATTTAAAATTATACTATTAACAAATTATAAGATGATTCATTCTTTATTCTAGTTAAATTTCATAGTTGCAGAATTTATCTCCACAAATATGGCTTTGACATAAATATATAGAAATGATATGTATGCATATAACATACAATAATCTTGTTGTTTGTAGTATCTACTAGCATACATATATTAAATATTAATGTATATAAAATACGCCGAGAGTTATCATTATTGAGGCGCCTATTGCACTGAGAAAAATGATGAAAATAGGCGCCTCAAAATTGCTTTTAGTTATAGAATCAGGGTTAGGGTTAGATATATATTTAGAGTTAGGGTTGGGGTTAAAAATAGTGTCGATGTTAGTTTTACGATTTAGGGTTAGAGGAGTGAATTATTGTTGAGATTGAATCATAACCCTAATCTAATCTAACCTTAAACTTAACCCTTATTGAATCCTAACGCTATTCGTAATTGAACTGTAACTCTAACCCCAACCCCAACCCTAACCCTATCCTTGAACCCAAGCTTTATCCTAGAAACTTAACTATAATTGAATGCAAACCCTAACCTAACCTTCACCCTAATGCTTACCCCAACCCTAACTCTAACTATAATTATAATACTAACCCTTCTCCTAATTCTAACCCTAACTCTAATCTTAATTATAATTCTAACCCTAACCATAATTCTAATGCTATTTGTAATCCTTATTTTAACACTAACCCTAGTTCTCATGGCAACCTTAATTATAATTATAATCCCAATCAAACCCTACTCTATCCCTAAATAAATAGTAACCTAAATTGAACCTAACCTTATTCATAATCAAACCCTAACCCTAAATAAACTTTCACCCTAATTGTAACTGTAATTGAATCATAACCCTAGTTACACCCTAACCCTAATTGAAATATAACCCTAATTGAACCCTACCCATAATTGATTTGTAATCCTAATCGTCATCCTAATTATAGACCTAACCCTAACTATAACCCTAATTTTAATTTTAAGCCTAATTGTAATTCTAACCCTATTTGTAATTATAATTCTAATAATAACCCTAATTCTACTGGAAACCCTAATTGCAATTGTAAGTCCAATTGAACCATAACCCTAACCCTAATTAAAACCTAACACTATTTTATACCTAACCCTAACCTAATCTTAACCTTAACACTAATTAAACCTAAATTCTAACCCTATTTGAATATTAACCCTATCCCTTGTTGAACCCTAATCCTAGTTGAACACTAACCTTAACCATAATGCTTAGTAAACCCTAACCCAAATTGAGCACTAACTCTAAACATAATTGAACACTAACCTTAGTCTTAGTTAAGTTCTAACCCTAATTAAACCCTTACCCTAACCCTAACCTTTACTAAGCGTTGACCCAAATTAAACCCTAATCCTAATTATAATTGAACATTAAACATTATTGTATTCTAATCCTAACCCTAGTTGATCCCTAACTGTAACCCTAATTAAAAAATAACCCTAATTGAACTCTAACCATAACCCTAATTGAGCACTAACCCTAATTGTAATTGAGCACTAAGCATAATTAAATTCTAACCCTAACCTAATTGTAATACTAATCCTAACCATAACCCTAACACTAACCCCAAGGTTTAATAGAACCCTAACCATAAACTTGACCCTTATTGAACTATAAGCCTAATTAAACCCTAACCTAACATAACCCTAACCCTAACCCCAAGCTTTATTATAGAACCTAAACCTAACTCCAACCTCATGCTCTATCTTAAAATCCTAACCCTAACCCTATTTAAGTATTAACTCTAACTTTAACCCTAATTGAACCCTAATACTAACCACAATCCTAATACTAACCCTAACCCTAACCCTAATCTTAATTAAATCCTAACTCATATTGAACCCTAACCCTAATCTCAAGCTTTATCCTAGAATGATAACCATAATCTTAACCTAACTTTAACCCCAACCCTAGTGTAACGTTAACCCTAACCCTAATTGAACCATTGTAACGCCCCGCCACGCAACCCTAGGGGAAGTTGCAATTAACTACTCAAATGCAATAAAAAAAAATTGTTTAAGTACAATTAACATGCAAATTCACTACCCATTGCCAACAACCCCTAAGGTTACGAGACTGAGTTTACTTAAACCCAAACAAGAAACATGAATTAAAACCAAAGCATTAATTACTTAAAGAAATAAGAATGCATACATTCCATACATGGTAAAAATACATCAAAGCATAAGAGATACCACATGATTCCAAATAACAATAAATTTACAATATGATTACAACTCTCATTCCCCGAATGAGGTAAATCCAATAAGCATGGTTACATATTACAACTTCCACCTCGATAACAATGAGGGGTAATAAAATTACAATAATTACTGAAAGAATAAAGCATGAAAAGAAACTGGATCCCACGAGCTCTCCAACTGGAAATCTTGACCGCATGAACAAGAAGAAGACCCAACGGATTAAGGTACACGTTCCACCCAATCGTGTGATACTTGAAGGCTCACCCCCCGTGCTAGGAGATAGTAACAAGGAATTCCTAAACAAGACCATCTACCTCTAGACACAAGCTAAAACATAACCGAACTGAAACCAATACAAATACAATATCACTTAACACCATGGTTACAATGCTTCTTGAGAACAATGATCAACAACGCAATACAACAAACAGACTTCTGGTTGACATAGAGAGAGTGTCACACATCATTTGCTATGAGTTACCCTGGCTCAACCTTCCTAGGCTACCGGACCCCCCACTTCGGAGTTACCCTAGCTTGCTCTACCAGCCGTCGGACCCCCATACAAACTGTGCTTCTCGTCTCATCTCAAACCTTAAAAGTGAATGAGTCATGAGAGAGGCATTTATTATCTTAATTAGTCTGAGAGTTTTTCATTAATTCTTTTTAAGTTATCACTTACTTAAACCCTAAGTGAGTTACCCTGGCGCCCCTTTGTGTGTCGGACCCCCACAAAGAACCACTCTCATATCGACAACACATACAAAACAAAACCACAATTAAATGGGTAAACTAGATAAGACAACCACTCCAATCCAAGGAGGCAACGAATAAAGGAAACTCACTCCAAACACTAGAGGAAACAAAAATACATAATCCACTCCTTCCAAAGGAGGCACAAACCATCCTCGTTCATGGAAACCGGGTGAAACAATAGGATACATCTATACGCACTACCCAAGGCAATATAGAGGTTGACTAACATATTACGACAACCCCAAATAATTAAAAACCCTATCTAGAAGACTTACATATACAAATGACTCAATTGCCCAACATCGAGAATGAACGAAAACATCACTTAGAAAGCATTTCAGGCAACTCAATAAACTAATGTTAGGATTTCCTAAATCCAAGCCAAGCAAGAACGTAGTGCATGAAATCAAATAAATAATTAACCTTATTTGCACATACTCAAAAGTAAATCAAATCACATTGGCAATATTAAGTAATTTAAAATCTAACAATTTAATTCCATTTTCCCCAATTATACATAATAATCAAAATTAAATTTTTAAATAAATCACTTGATTATAAAGACAATTCCTCTCCAATCATTTATCAGAAAAATAATCATTTTAAAATTCATACATTTAAATATTTGCATTTTATTTAAATATATAAATATCTTTAAAAAAAAAAATTATTTCAACTAATTAAGAAAAAGATCCCCATTATTTAATATATACAATATATATATAATACATATTTAAATAATAACAAAAAATATTTATTTAAATTTAATATATTATATATATAATATATATATATGTTATATAACATATAATATAAAATAAAAATAAAATAAAAAATAAATAAAAACTAAAAAAAATGAAATTTAAAAAAAACAAAACCTAATTTTAAGGTTGTGCAACCTGCCGAGCTGCCTCTGGGGAGTGCTCCCCCTTATGGGTCGGGGGTGGGCGCCCATCGCCTCATATGGCGGTTGGGGCAGCCCCCACCCCAATAAAACCACGAAATTTTTTAAATATTAAAAAACAAATTTAAAAAAAACACAAACGCACGAATTTCCTTGTTCTGGAAATTTTCATAACGAAAATTAATACAGAATTTTTTTTAT
This sequence comes from Sequoia sempervirens, assembly GCA_007258455.2. NCBI lineage: Eukaryota > Viridiplantae > Streptophyta > Pinopsida > Cupressales > Cupressaceae > Sequoia > Sequoia sempervirens. The sequence goes on from VDFB02270651.1 coordinate 23,045,003, forward strand.
TTTATAAAAAAATTCACGGAATTTCCCCCAAAATGAAAATCAATTTGCATACATAAACTATATATATATATATATATTCCATTTTATAACCATATAGGGAAAATTTTCTACAGAATCAAAACACAGCAAATTTTAATTTCAAAAACATGATGGGAATTTCTCAAATACACACACAAGGTTTTCTGATTTCCTTTTGTTTTCTTTCCATTTGCTATTGTTTGAATCTTTCTTTGTTTTTCAACAACAAATCTAAATTTTTCAAGATTTAAATAGGGTTTCAAAACAAAGATTTACAAGCAAGTTTTAAACTAAAAATGCAAATTTCTAAACAAATAAATAAGGAAAACTTGTGATCTGAAGCTGGATGGAGAGTTTGAGAAGAAAGATGAGTTGCAAATTCCAATTCCTCCAAAGCTTTTCCAAAATCCCAGGTGCATCAACAAAACATGAACTCTCCTTTCAATTTTCTCCCAACCAAATTTCAAGAATCAAAAGCCTTTTCTATTTTATTTTATTTTTCCCCAAATTTGGTCAAATACCCTAAAATATCCTATCCCCATAGTTATTGCAAATTTGGAGATATTTTGGTTATTTTAAAATTTTAAAATAAAATTCTTTTCAACATGGCTTTATCATTTATTTTAAAATTTATATTCCAAATGCATTTAAATGTTTTCAAACATTTCCAAAAATCATTCAACTTTAAAATTTTCTTTTCAAAACAACTTTAACACTTATCCTTTTTAAATTTTCAATTCAAAAGAATTTAACAATTACAATTTCCAAAATGAATAACTTGATTTATTTCAACATAATTAATTTAATTAATCAATAAAATAAATCTAATCCAATATTAGATCATTTTATTAATTAAATTAAATTAATGAATAAATTTAAATAACATTTATAACATTGTAACCAGATAAATTTAATAAACAACTAAATACATAAAGCCATTTATTTACCTTTTCCAACTTGCAATTAAATGAAAACAAGGAGAAATGAACAACGAAGAAGCAACTTAACCCAACTAAAACCCGACAACACACTATGACTAGGGTGATGACTTGGCACGAAAAACCTAGCTACTATCTCCCAATCGAATACCGTTGGCCAATGGACACACTCAAACCTATGAAATCAGGTGGAGTCGATGTCATGTACCTGTCAACCTGCGAACAAAGAGTATATCGAACATGCATATATATATGATATGATCAAACACACCGTGAAGAGGAAATCTTAGAATCGTGGGGCGCTCACAAACAATTGATACAATCCCGTCCCCTTCACCAATACAGACTTTCTAACTTACGAGTCTAACATCAATAATATAATCAAAAGCATAAAGCATCATTAATTAAATATCTGCTAAGCTAATTCAAAACATGTCATAATGATAACATCAGAGTAAAATTCCATCACATTAAAATATAACATACGCATCGCTTAACAGTTGGCAATGAAATAATAACCAAGTTCCAAAGTCACAGCATAACAGAAACAACATGACAAAGAAGAACACTGTCAAACAAAAGATCCAAAATGGAGGGGTGTTACATCCTCCCCTAGGGTAAGGCTTACTCCTGGAAGCCTGCAAACACAAGGGATAGAGCTCCCTCAAAACCAACTAGACCCTAACCGACTCAGAACCTCGATCCCCGAGGATCAACTCCTGAAGCCAAGGACGAACTGCACCCAGATGCTCAGCCTGACAGGTATCCACCGTAGTAAATGCCCTATGCGATATGCCTGCATCTCCTACTGTCGGCTTTGAAGCTGTCGGCCTCTGACTAAAACCAGAAGTGCCCTACTGAGGAAACTGACAAGCAAAGTGGCCCTGTTGACCACAAGCAAAACATCATGTCCCTCTACTGAAACCCTGAACAGCCGGAGATACACTAGGTCATGGAAGACCACCTCCACTAAACGCTGACTGAGAACTCTAAGCAGGCTGATCATAACGATCACGATGAGCTCGCATCCAACTCCGATCTCTCTTCTTTTGTCTCCAACTTCTATCAGGTTGGGACTAAGGATTATGTTGCCTGGACTGCAAAGTTTGTTGTTGTTCACCCTTAGCCGGTGACTGATGCCCTCTAGAAAATCATGTAACCTGAGATCGAACACTCTGAGATGCAACACCAAAGGACGGTGCACTGCCAAACTGAACTCCTATCTGACCACCTAAAACCAAAGCTAAATTCTCCTCAACAATACGAGCCTTATCCACAGCTATCTCCATGGTCTTCAACTCAAATACCCGAACTCCACCACTGATCTGGGCGTTTAAACCCTAATGAAATGTTGAACCAACATACCCTCATCATCACCTATGCCTGCAAATTGTTTGAGCTCAAAGAAGTGACGCTCAAATTGTTCCACTGACATATCCATCTATCGTAGGGCATGGAACTCATCTCCACGACGCTGACGCCAATGATCAGAAAGGAATCGAGCTCTGAACCGCTCTAGGAACAACTCCCAAGATATAGTGTCAATATCTAAATGGAGCTTCTACTCCTCCAACCTCCACCAGGTAGATGTGAAATCCCTCAAATGCATGATTGCACACCTAGCTTTAGTGTTGCTACCATACAGATGCATAGAAAAACACATGTTCAGATCAAACAACCATGTCTCAGCCTCTGATTCACTGCCCAAACCATCAAAAGTGGGTGGACGAGCTCTACGAAGATCTCTCATATGAGTAGCCATGACTGTCTCAGGCAGAGCTGGAACCTGATCTCTCCCACCTATGACCTCCTGATCCCTATCCTTCCTAGGGCCCATACGAGCAAGAGTCTCCTCTAGCAAGCAATGCAATTGAGCATCCCCGATCCCTGGTGGATCCCGATGTTGATTCCCGACCTCTGGCACAAACTGAGAAGCCTGATAGTCCTCATGATCAGAAACATGGGGAACAGTGGGAGGTGTATCCTGCTGATTACCTCCTCAACCGCCTACATGGCCACGACCTCTACCACGACCTCGCTTAGGTGGCATGATCCTGTATAGATACACACAACTACATAAGACAAAGTACACAAACAAAAACTCTATGCAGCTAACAACTTAATGGGTCCACACTATCCCAAAGCACCCAGTGTTTAAACTTGGGCTCTGATACCATGTGTAACGCCCTACCACGCAACCCTAGAGGAAGTTGCAATTAACTACTCAAATGCAATAAAAAAAAATTGTTTAAGTACAATTAACATGCAAATTCACTACCCATTGCCAACAACCCCTAAGGTTACGAGACTGAGTTTACTTAAACCCAAACAAGAAACATGAATTAAAACCAAAGCATTAATTACTTAAAGAAATAAGAACGCATACATTCAATACATGGTAAAAATACATCAAAGCATAAGAGATACCACATGATTCCAAATAACAATAAATTTATAATATGATTACAACTCTCATTCCCCGAATGAGGTAAATCCAATAAGCATGGTTACATATTACAACTTCCACCTCGATAACAATGACGGGTAATAAAATTACAATAATTACTAAAAGAATAAAGCATGAAAAGAAACTAGATCCCACGAGCTCTCCAACTAGAAATCTCGACCACACGAACAAGAAGAAGGCCCAACAGATTAAGGTGCACGTTCCACCCAACCATGTGATACCCGAAGGCTCACCCCCCGTGCTAGGAGATAGCAACAAGGAATTTCTAAACAAGACCATCTACCTCTAGACACAGGCTAAAACATAACCGAACTTAAACCAATACAAATACAATATCACTTAACACCATGGTTACAATGCTTCCAGAGAACAATGATCAACAACACAGTACAATAAACTGACTTCTAGTTGACATAGAGAGAATGTCACACATCATTTGCTATGAGTTACCCTGGCTCAACCTTCCTAGGCTACCGGACCCCACTTCAGAGTTACCCTAGCTTGCCTCTACTAGCCACCGGACCCCCATACAAACTGTGCTTCTCGTCTCATCTCAAACCTTAAAAGTGAATGAGTCATGAGAGATGCATTTATTATCTTAATTAGTCTGAGAGTTTTTCATTAATTCTTTTTAAGTTATCACTTACTTAAACCCTAAGTGAGTTACCCTGGCGCCCTTTATGTGTCGGACCCCCACAAAGAACCACTCTCCTATCGACAACACATGCAAACCAAAACCACAATTAAATGGGTAAACTAGATAAGACAACCACTCCAATCCAAGGAGGCAACGAATAAAGGAAACTCACTCCAAACACTGGAGGAAACAAAAATACATAATCCACTCCTTCCAAAGGAGGCACAAACCACATAACCCACTCCTAATCCAAAGGAGGCACAAACCATCCCCGTTCATGGAAACCGGGTGAAACAATAGGATACATCTATACGCACTACCCAAGGCAATATAGAGGTTGACTAACATATTACGACAACCCCAAATAATTAAAAACCCTATCTGGAAGACTTACATATACAAATGACTCAATTGCCCAACATCGAGAATGAACGAAAACATCACTTAGAAAGCATTTCAGACAACTCAATAAACTAATGTTAGGATTTCCTAAATCCAAGCCAAGCAAGGATGTAGTGTAAGAAATCAAATAAATAATTAACCTTATTTGCACATACTCAAAAGTAAATCAAATCACATTGGCAATATTAAGGAATTTAAAATCTAACAATTTAATTCCATTTTCCCCAATTATACATAATAATCAAAATTAAATTTTTAAATAAATCACTTGATTATAAAGACAATTCCTCTCCAATCACTTATCAGAAAAATAATCATTTTAAAATTCATACATTTAAATATTTGCATTTTATTTAAATGTATAAATATCTTTAAAAAAAACATTTTTATTTCAACTAATTAAGAAAAAGATCCCAATTATTTAATATATATAATATATATAATACATATTTAAATGGGGTTCACCCTGCAGTGTGACGGCAAGTCACGAGCCCTGTTGATAGGGCGTCCCAGGTTCAAATCGCATCCACCTGCTGGTGACAGCTACAAGGAAGGATTGGAGGATGAGGAGAGTGGATAGGCCCGGTCAGAGGGTGCTCACGCCAGGCAAGTAGGCTTCGGGACAGGTTGACGGTGCCAACAAAGGAAGATGTTGGAGGGAGCGCCGGATGCGAAGGAGTGACGGAGGCTGGAGTTGGCAAGGAGTGTCAGGAGAGATGGTGAAATGAAGAACAGCGGAGGAAAGCTAGGGAGGTCGGGAGAAAAGGACAAAGGAGGGAGGAAGACGGGAGAAAGGAGAATGGAGGAAGGAAGAAAGAATGGAGGCAGGAAGACGAGAGAAAGGAGAACGGAGGAAAGGAGAAAGGACGGAGGCAAGAACGGTGCTAGAGGAGGACGGGAAGGAGAACGAAGATTGGAGGTGAGAAGATGACGGAGGAAAGCCCAAGGAGGAAAGGAAAAGGATACAACTGCATGAGACAAAATCAAGAATGTAATTGGGGATTGGGGTCCCCCATTGTGACCCCACTGGTTCATAGCTCCAGTCAAAAGCAATCACCCGTAAATATATATATATATTTAAATAATAACAAAAATATTTATTTAAATTTAATATATTATATATATATAATATATATATATATAAATTTAATATATTATATATATATATAATATATATATATATATATATATATATATTTAAATATTATATATATATATATATATAATATATATATGTTATATAACATATAATATAAAATTCAAATAAATAAAAAAAAAAAAATGAAATTTAAAAAAAAAACCTAATTTTAAGGCAGCCCTACTAATAATAAAATTTTTTTAAATATTAAAATTTAAAAAAACACAAACGCAAATTTCGAACGAAAATTAATACAGAATTTTTTTTATTTTATAAAAAAATTCACGGAATTTCCCCCAAAATGAAAATCAATTTGCATACATAAACTATATATATATTCCATTTTATAACTAGATAGGGCAAATTTTCTACAGAATCAAAACACAACAAATTTTAATTTCAAAAACATAATGGGAATTTCTCAAATACACACACAAGGTTTTCTGATTTCCTTTTGTTTTCTTTCCATTTGCTATTGTTTGAATCTTTCTTTGTTTTTCAACAACAAATCTAAACTTTTCAATATTTAAACAGGGTTTCAAAACAAAGATTTACAAGCAAGTTTTAAACTAAAATGCAAATTTCTAAACAAATAAATAAGGAAAACTTGTGATCTGAAGCTGGATGGAGAGTTTGAGAAGAAAGATGAGTTGCAAATTCCAATTCCTCCAAAGCTTTTCCAAAATCCCAAGTACATCAACAAAACATGAACTCTCCTTTCAATTTTCTCCCAACCAAATTTCAAGAATCAAAAGCCTTTTCTATTTATTTATTTTTTTCCCCCAAATTTGGTCAAATACCCTAAAATATCCTATCCCCATAGTTATTGCAAATTTGGAGATATTTTGGTTATTTGAAAATTTTAAAATTAAAATTCTTTTCAACATGGCTTTATCATTTATTTTAAAATTTATATTCCAAATGCATTTAAATGTTTTCAAACATTTCCAAAAATCATTCAACTTTAAAATTTTCTTTTCAAAACAACTTTAACACTTATCCTTTTTAAATTTTCAATTCAAAAGAATTTAACAATTACAATTTCCAAAATGAATAACTTGATTTATTTCAACATAATTAATTTAATTAATCAATAAAATAAATCTAATCCAATATTAGATCATTTTATTAATTAAATTAAATTAATGAATAAATTTAAATAACATTTATAACATTGTAACCAGATAAATTTAATAAACAACTAAATACATAAAGCCATTTATTTACCTTTTCCAACTTGCAATTAAATGAAAACAAGGAGAAATGAACAACGAAGAAGCAACTTAACCCAACTAAAACCCGACGACACACTATGACTAGGGTGATGACTTGGCATGGAAAACCTAGCTACTATCTCCCAGTCGAATATTGTTGGCCAATGGACACGCTCAAACCTGTGAAATCAAGTGGAGTCGATGTCCTGTACCTGTCAACCTGTGAACAAAGAGTATATCAAACATGCATATATATATGATATGATCAAACACACCGTGAAGAGGAAATCTCAGAATCGTAGGGCGCTCGCAAGCGAGTGATACAATCCCATCCCCTTCACCAATATAGACTTTCTAACTGACGAGTCTAACATCAATAATATAATCAAAAGCATAAAGCATCATTAATTAAATATCTGCTAAGCTAATTCAAAACATGCCATAATGATAACATCAGAGTAAAATTCCATCACATTAAAATATAACATACGCATCGCTTAACAGTTCACGATGAAATAATAACCAAGTACCAAAGTCATAGCATAACAGAAACAACATGACAAAGAAGAACACTGCCGAACAAAAGAGCCAAAATGGAGGGGTGTTACAACCATAAGCCTAATTAAACCCTAACCTTAACTTTAATCCTGACCTTAATTAAATATTGACCCTAGCTCTAACCCCAAACTTATATATGTGAGATAGTTATATTACCTTAACCCTAACCATAATTGGATCCTAACCCTAATTGAAATCTAATCCTAACTTTAATTGACCACTAACCCTAATTGAATCATAATTCTAACTCTAAGCCTAATTGAACCCTATTTTTAACTCTAAGACTAATTGAACACTACCCCTAACCCTAACCCTAACCCTATATGAACTCTAGCCCTAATTGAACCCTAACCCTGATTGAATCATATTTAAACCCTAAACCTTAATGAACACTAACCCTAATTAAACCCTAACACAATTGAACCATAATTCTAACCCTAATTTAATACTAACACTAACCCTAATTCTAATACTAATTGAACCCTAACCCTATCTCTAATTGGACCATAATCATAACCTAATTGTAATATTAAACCTAATCATAACCCTAACACTAACCCTAACCTTAATCCTTATTGAACTCTAGTCTTAACTCTAATCCTAACCCTAACCCTAATTGAGCAATAATCCTAATTTATTATCCATTTTTAACATAATCTATTAAATTTTACTAATTATCAAATACAATTAAATTAAATATTAATTTTAAATTAATTCAACAATTATTAATTATAATTTTAGAAAAAAATAAGAAAAAAAATCTATATATAAAATCAACTTTTCTATTTTTTTTCTTTGCCTCCAAACCATTTCATTGTCTAAAATTATTCTAAATTCTAACTTCAAAAAATCATAAAGTATTTTACATAGGGAATTTTTTTATTTAAATCTATTTAATATATTTGTAAGATAAATACATCTATACTTTTACTCTTTTGGGTTCAATTAGATTGTATTCTTCTTTAAATTTGAATAGTAAATAAATAATCAAATCACCACAATATCTTGCATCCTTGTGAATAATTTACTTGCGGTTTGGTAGAAGACTTTTAATGCTTGAGATTGTGTTGTCATTGTATATGTACATTTGTTGTGCATTATTTTTGAGTGATTGTTGTTGCTCACCATCCTTCATGCCATAACTAGGTAGGATTTTTCTCCTAGTTTGTTAAAGGCATTTTTATTTTATTTTATTTGTTTGTGTGTTATGTTTTATCTAGTGCATTTGGGTTGTTTATGTCAATTTCCTTTTCATTGTTTTGTGTGTTCTTTATTTTGCATTTTCTAGTTTTTGTGTTCCTTGATTGTACTTTTGTTTTCCTCCATTAGATCCATTTTTTGGGTTTGTTAGAGTTTAAGTTTTTTTTATGACACCATGCTTATGTAAGCCCTCTGCTTGGCATTGGACTGGCAAGGTTTTCCTTGTCATCCTATATTTTGAGATGAGTTCTCTAGGATCTCTTATATTTGACTTCCACAATTACAATTTATTTTTTTCGGAGGATTGAAATTCTTCTAAGTAAGAGTTATGAGATATTCCTTATCCCTAAACTTCTTTTTTTTTCCTTGTATATCTTTTCAAAGTTGAATATACAAAGATACTTCTATTTGGATGCCTTTGGTATGAGTTAGATGATATTCCCAATCCTTGATCTTTGATATTTTACTTTGTACATTTTTCTAGATCAGAGACACACAAATACCCTAATTGGTTTGCCTTTTGGTGTGAGTAAGACGGTATCCTCAATCCCTGATCTTCGATGTTTACCTTGTAAATATTTTTGGAGTTAGAGATCCTCAACCATTTTACATTACATTATCTTATGAAATTACGAGTTTAGGCATACCTTTATTTGTGGTATGAGTTAAGTGTTATCCCCAATCCTCGAATTTTGATAGTTTACTTTATATATTTTATCAAAGTCAAAGATGTGAGGATGCCCCTATTTGTCTACTTTTGGCATTGGTTATAGAGTACTCCTGACTCTTGAACCCCAATGCTTTCAATTGCTTTACTCCTTGTGTTCGTGAGTCAGTCTTATTGAAATATGTTTTTCTTTTGGGTAAATTAAAATAAGTATTCTTACTTAATAAGGTATTTTAGGTTATATTATCTAGCATCATACATTTGGGATCATTCATACTTCAAGTAGGAATCATGTTAGGATCCAAAGCCTTGATTTCTTAACTATTTACACTAAGAAATTTACACTTAGGTGGTGGTAGGAATTTTAGTAAAACTTTGATTTCACCTTTGGACTTGTCTATTTACTACATTATTTTAGTCAAGTCCTTTCCATTACATAAGTTATACATACATTTGAGGATTTATAAATTGATTGCTCATATCTATTACAAGGCTAGAAATTGGTTACTATTGAACTATCTAATGGATTTTGTGTGTGCTTGGTAGCCCATATGCAAGGAGAGTCAACTTGTTATATGATAAATCTGGGGAATATAAATCTAGATTAAACTAGTTAGATGGTCATGATGAGGATCATTTGAGTAGGCGCATATTGGCATTCATAAATTATAGATAGGGACATAAGGTATAGGAAGAATAAGAATATGTTATTATTGAAGATTTAGATTAACATTATTTTATTTTCTTAAGTGCTCTCTTGGATACATCTAGTAATTTATTTTGATATAATAATGTAATGCAAATTTTTAGATGTAATTTATGCCCTTTCATGAGCCCAATTTTAGTGAATGTGTAACCTATAAATATTGAATTATGATTGGGGACCATTTATTTTATAAAAGTGGTTTTAAAACCCAAAAGTATCATTTGAAAATGTATCACCCAAGAAGTGCATATTTATTAGGGGCCTTGGATTTTTAGGGCCTAGGTTGACTTGTAAAGTGCAAATTATAAAATATCTTTTATAAAAGGAGGCATGCCACACATTGTATAGGATGGGGGAATTTTGGGAAGGAGCTATGGACAAACAATTTTCAATGTATTCATCTTGTTGAAAGTTATAATATTCCTAACATTTTCCAATCAATAAAGACCATGCTTACTTCTTGTGATTATTATCTACCCTGGAAGTGATGTATTTTATGCCTAAGTTCTATTCTAGAATTTAAATTATTTGGTGAAGTTTTATGAAAATGTTTTAAATTTTATATTATTCATGGTGGAATTGTGAAGTAATGTGTGAAATATACGCATGTAATACATTGGATTTATGTCTTTATTTCTAATCTTCACAAAATTCCTTAGAATCATTCATCTATGACGTCAGTGATAGGGTTTAAAACTGATCATAACATTTCAAGTTAATTAAATCTCATTATATTTTCCAGAGTTAAGGATTGAAACCTAAGTTCAAATTTGGCTATTTATTTTTATGCTTTATCTCTCTATTTAACACTAACTTTTTCTTTTTTTTTCTTACAAACTATTAGAGTAGGATTAGATAAGGAATATTTTAATTGAAGAGATTGAAATATCTATCATCTATAAAGTAGATATAACATATTGGATGCATGAATTATCAAGTTTTGATATTTTTACTAGCATAGGACTTGTGAAGAAACAAGTCACATAATCCACTTAGGTCCCCCAACACTACCATGACCTAGAATACAAGAGTTGGAGGTGACTAATTTTTGGGATAAATCATTTTTTTAGGAGAAGTGGAGTAATCCTCATTTTACTTTCGGTGCATGTGTCAATTTTAATATCAATAGGATTGAAACTAGGAGGGCCCTATAGATCAAGCTAGACCATTCAAAATAGTCATCCAATGGAAATTATAGAAGAATGGTTAAATATTCATCCCATGGAGAGGGACATTATCAACTTGTTGAGTTGAGTCAACACACAAAAATTTTAAGTGTTGAAGGGAAAAGTGCAAAGAAAGAGACTACAACTTCCATCCCTAATCCACAAATCTAAATCTCAATCACTTCTCTTCTAGATACACCACCTTGACCTCCACCAATGGCCTTCTTCACTACAAATAGCTCACCTCTTGTTATTCCCAGTGGCTATCATGAAATGCCTAAAAAGCTTGAGAAGTTTTTCCTAACTTCATTCATGGGAAACATAAGAGTGTTAAGGAACATATTCAAGCCTTTAAATATGCGACTATAAGAGATAGCATTGTGCATGAATATATGGTGTGTAGTATTTTCACCTTTTCTTTAGGTGACTTCACATATAATTCATATTTGAGTTTTCCATCCAAAACTATCACCAATTATAGAGAATTAGATACCATATTTGTCAACTAGTTTAGGGTTTACATAGACCCAACCATCTTATACCATTAGTTCACCACTTTCAAAAGAGAACCTAATGAATCTATAGGTTTGTGTAAAATCAAATTCCATAAGCTTTACAAGAAGCTAGTAGCTCCATTTGAGTTAACAAAGGAAGTTTTTTTTTATGTATACCTCAAGGCCTTAGATCCTTTGATTGGCTTATTCTTGAGGAAAACTCAAGAAAATATAACTACTTTGGTTGTTACTTACACTAAGGCTATGATATTGCAACAAGAAATGAACCCTATAATAGGGGGGGCTATAGGATCTTTACCTTCATTAGGATATCCAGGGATGAAAAATTAGATACCCACTATCAACTTTTCCCTAATGAATAATACACCTTTACTAAACTCCATATCAAACATTGCTCCCCAAGGATAGAATCAATTTATGTAAATTAGTGACCCCTAAATTAAGTTTCCCCTACCCTCGTACCACCTTATTTGGGGAAACTTAAAAATAATATTGTTGTTCCTAATGTACCTTATCCTTTTGACAACTCATTGTTTGAACAACAAGCAACAAATCAAGTTTCCAAAACTATTGCGCAATCAAAAAATTAGACAAGAATGCCATCAAGTGCTACACAATTGAATCTCATGACTAGACTTCACATTTGACATCAAAATTAGAGACATTAAAGAAGAAACTTGCACAAGTAACTAATGTGATTACAAGGATTAAGAGAAACCCTTCTCACGTATGGAATTAGAACAATTTTCATGATCAAGGCAATTCATAGAATCATTTTTTCTAGAATAGAGGGTTACATCATCAAAGGCCTAGCAAACAATAGAACACTAGGCCAAACAATGGGGATATTTCTATAGACACCTAAAAATCTCTAATGTATTCTTCTAATTCATCATTTCCCATCATCATCACACATCACACATTCTTCTAATCCATCACTTTCCATCATCATCACTCATCACCCCTTTCATCACTATTAATCAAATAATTTATATTTTTTGATTAAACTAACCTATTTCCCACATTAATGAGATAATTTTAATTATTTAATTATTTCATCATGTTCCTTCATCACCTTTGATTAAATATTTTTAATTATTTAATCAATTAATCAATTTTTCCTCATCCACTTTAATTAAATAATTATTCATTATTTAATTAATTCTCAATTATTCTTTCACCCCCATAATTAAATGATCTTTAATTATTTAATTAAATATTACATTATCATCTTATCCATTTAATTAAATCATGCATTCTTCTCATCCCTCGTAATTAAATAATTTTTAATTATTTAATTAGCTAATTATTCTTCTAAAACTGAATGAATTATTTTAGTTTATTTAGTTTGCACATTCCTCTAAAAATAAATAAAATATTTATTTTATTTATTTCCTAATAATAGCATGTCCTATCTTTATTCTTCCATACCCTAAATTTAGAGACCAAGCTAAATTTAGTGGTCATTCCTAAAAATAGTGAGTGAAATTCATTTCATCTATCCATGCAAACTCATGCATGATCATCTTGATCTCTCATCAATCATCATTTGTCAATCTCATTTCACATCTCACACCGTCAATCTCATGTCCTAAAAGCCTATAAATCCAACATCCTTTGATCATTCAATCCGTTCTTGATTCAACAACTAAACTCTACTCATTTTCATATTGCTTTTGCACAACAAGGTTATGCTATGTTTATGAGTAATCCAAATATCATACTTAAAAATCATAATTCTTATACTTTTGACAATGGAGTAAGGCTAGGCGTTTTCGAGTGAGGAAAAATAGATTAGATTAAGCTTGATTATGTTCTTTTGATTACTTTCATTTGATTAGTGCACACACTTCATTGGTAATAGGTCTAATTCGATCATTGGATTAGGGTTTTATTGATTTGATTTCCCATTTGCTATTGAATTCCATTGATCGTTTCCATTCAATTTATTTCTATTGACAATTCCTAACCCATTTGACAATGAAAATTAGGCATTAGGGGTTCATGCTAATTCAATGAATCTTATTGAGCTAAATATATTAATTAATTAGTACAAATTTTATGACACATCTACTCACTCAAAATTAAATTGTCCAATGATGGAGAAAATTTATAGGATAGTCCATGTTATCAATAGGCTAGGAATCTTGGTTGTGATGGGAGTGGACAATATGGAGACATATGCACTATAATGGTACTAGATATATATGTGTTTCCTTTTGAAGAATACAATGAGCCAGTGACAAAATATGATGAAGTCCCGATATTTTTAGTAGGCTAGAAATAATTACTTCTTGAGGAACATAAATAAGGAGCCCCTCACATCTTCAATCCCTTCAAGTAATTATCCCACTTCACCAAATCCAAATGCTAGTAACAATCTAGTTTCTCCTAAGGGTCCCTAAGGGGGATCATTTAAGTAGATATTTTTAACAATGACTAAGGCTTATGTCCTAGTCAATCACAATTATGATGTTACAAAAGATTTGAAGAAAAATAAAGATAGTATGTCATTCTTTGATGTGGTTTAAAATTATCCATGTTAGAAGGAAGCATTGATGTTCCTTGGACAAGAATGAAAAGACTGCAATGCCACAAAAGGATAAAAGAAAAATTGTTGTAACTATGGATGTATTTCCAAATGTGGTTGAACATGTTACCAAAAGCATGTTATAACACATGTGTGTGTTATAACACGCTCATGTTATGTGCTTCCTTGGATATTTCCAACCCTTAGGGTTGAATTTTCCTTAGGTGTCCAAACTAAAGGGTTAGACTTCATTTTCAACACCCAAAAGCATGCTCTTTTCAAAATGTAGAAAAATACCTAAATATCAAGCATGATGTCCATTAGGATTAAACATCTTTCAATGTTGATTTGAAAAAATTCCACAATAATTCAAGCTCTCTCTTACCTTTCTAACCATATGCTTTTTTTTACATTTTCAATGGGTTAAGGTTTTGATCTTGAACTTCTTTCCTTTTTTCCAAAAATCTATGTGGAATATTTTTAGTGTCATTTTTATTCATCATCCAAATTTGAAACAAATTACATTTTTACATTCCAAACTCTATTATATGTGCATTCAAAAGAATGATTTTCAATTAGTTTTTTAAAAAATTAGGGAGGAGCACACTTAACTTTTCATTTTTAGGATGTCTCCACTTTAAAAATAATAATAAATCATATATTGATTAAAAAACTAGGTGTAAATACACCACTTTAGCTAATCTTTCACCAAAACAATTTTTGAAGTACTTAAAAAGTCAACATTTTAGGGGGAGCACATTAGACGCTATGTTATATTTTTTTGACAAAAACATGAGCACTTTGTATGCTCCCCTTATTTGAACATCTTAATCTCTACTATTTTCTTAAGAAAGAGTAGTTTAGAAAGTAGATTCCACACACTATGACTCTTATTCTTGTCACATTTTCAAATTTCGAGTGTGGCTATTTGCATACAAGATCAAATTTTACTAATTTTAGAATACTAAGTGACCACGTGTTTGAACCTCTTTTGTTCTCCTATTTCCATCCACATACCCAAGGATAAGTCTGAACTCATGATCCAGATAAGATAGTATAGTGAAAATTATTCATGATTGGGAGTTGGGGATGCCTCATAACTTTTACCACATTACAAGTATTCCCACATCTCTGACTCCAAAAAAATTTATAGAAGAAAATATCAAAAGTTGGGGATATGAATATCAAGAAAAAGGTACTCAGATAAAAGGATGATCAAAAATCCTACTTCGAAAGGCAACTTAGTGTAAGAATCAAGGAGTTACGGTTCAAAGAGAAAGCATATTAATAACATAAAGTCTAATACTCTGAAAATTGAACTTGAATATATCTCTTTTCCTTAGCCATTTTTACTTGTGAAATGAGGGGGACAAGGCAAGGACAAACAAATTTTGCAACATCAAATCTAATCATTAATGGCACTTTGGGTTGTGTAGAGAGGTAGGTAGGAGTGGCCAATACAAAGCATGAGAGTTTCATAGTTTCAAGGATTGAGGGTTGGAGATACCTCATAACCAATACCATTTTCAAGGAATCAAGAATAAAGGGAAACAAGAAATTCATCCCTTAAGGCATACAAATAAGAATAAATCCAAACTCATGATTCCAATAAGGCAATACAATGAAAAGTATTAGGGTTCAAGATTGGTTCATAAATCATGCTAGAAACACCACTTTAGAGATATCCTCTTATCTTTGACTCTGATAAAAAGAATAGAAGGAAATGCTAGAAGTTGAGGATCAGGGATATAAAGGAATAAGGATGCAAGTAAAGGGATGACTAAAACTCTGACTCCAAAAGGACACTTAGTGTGAAGGATTGGGGAGTCAAGGTTCAAATGAAAGTCATGTTGATAATAAGAGGTGCGATATCCCAACAAAGACAAGGGAAAAGGAAAGGAATGGATGAATGGGATGTTGAGAAGGAAAGCTCTAAAGTTTCAATAAGGAAAGGGAATATGAGCGGGGAACATATGAAAGGAATCCCAGTTCATGGGAATGTATAATATCCTGACAGGGACAAAGGAATAACATGTAGTTGGGAGGAAAGGAAAACCAAGAAGTGAAACTTAGAAAGGGATGCCAAGAAGGGAATCTCTAAAAGTCTTAAACTCTAAAAACACTTTAGAATTTGAATAGAACACGTTATGCACTTAGAAATCTTTTGGAGTTTTGCACTTTCCAATACATGATAGGCATATGGGGGATGACAATGAACAACACCTAGGCAATTTCGACAAATGGAGGTACACTTAAACTCTCTCAGATCGATTATAAATTGTGGATTAAAACAAGGTGGGCAACGACTTAAGATTTTTGCAGCTTGAAGCATGTAAAACAAGGCCCCAACATTCACTATAACCAATAAATCTAATGGGATAGTAAAACTCTAAATCCTTGAACCTTCTCTTATCTCAATTATTTTTATGAATAATACTAATCTTTGTTATCATCATGCACACCACAATAAAGTCCAATGCCAAAGTAGAAAAAATTGTCCTGTTAATATTTCTCTTAAAACTTGTACAAATTATTAAAAAAAAATATTATTCTCCTATTTTATTCACAATAACACGAATTACTAATTGACTGTAAATGTGAAGATTAATAGGCCACTAAAAACTATGCAGCCACAACAATTACATTGACAAGAACTAAAACACGATTGGTTAATGGGAATTTCTGAGGATGCAATCTTAGTATTACTAAACACAAGCCTCTCTATCTTCAACGTCCGTAAATCATTGACCAAATGACAATACTTGATCATACTTATTTAAAGAAAAGCTTAAACAACACATTTTAAGTTTTGACTTGCTTATGTAGCTCATTTGAAATCACACTAATTTTTTGAGTAGAACCCATCTATTAGTGTGATTTTAGATAAATCACCTAAACAACACAAACCTTGAAGTAACTATTTAAGCCAAAATTTTATTTACTTGTTTAATTTTTGTAGGATATTGAAAGGTATAGCAATGAAAGGGTGTCGGCATATAACGTTAGATAGATGAACTCACTAGCTGGAGATTCTTATGTGCTTAAATTTTACGTCGGTCTTTCTAGTTTTTATCATTGTATATATACGGTTATTCTCATTATCATTATTGTATCAATCAGAGCAGCTTTGGCGGAGCATAGTATGGCAACACAGAGAGGATTAAGTTGCGAGGGGTGTGGGAAAAACATTACTACTTGTGGCCAATGTGGATGCCAAGAGGCCTTCATTCTCACCGGAAAAGAAGAAGAACAGAGTGAACTGGGCTTGTATCGACAGAAATTCCTCCATCTCATCAAATACTTCATACAAATAGGTGTTCCAAATCCATCACAACTAACCAGACGTATGTCTTGTGATGTCTTAGAAAGATCTGCCTATAATACATTTGCAAGGGATGAACCCAGAAGGATTTGTGACATGTTTTATGGAATGAATGGTGTTCAGGTTGAATTAAACACAAGGTTTGAGAAATGCAGAGATAGAGTTGTAGCTCTTGAAAGTTCTAACAAGAAGAGTAATCTGTATTCTGAAACATCAAAATCCAACCAGAAATCCCCTGAAAATGTGAACCAGACATTATGTAATGGAGAAGCAGAGAATGAACAAAGAGACAGTCCTACTCTTCATGTTCGCCTAGTACAAGATTGGGATGGAGTTTTTCCTTATTCTAGGGTTGAAATAGTTGGGGAGGGTTTGGAGTGGCAGTGGATAGAACAAGAGCTGGACAGAAATAAACTACATTTGGCATGGCATTTCTATTCATGGATGTGGAGTCCAGTACTAATGTGCTTCAAGTGTGGTAGATATGTTAATGATGCCTCTGGAGACTGTGGGTGTTATGAGACAGCCATTGTAAATAAGCAAGATAGAGGTTTAATGGAGTTCTATAGGAACCAGTTTTTGCATCTTGTCAAAAGCTGCATCAAAGAAAAAGTCCCAAACCCATCACAAATGCGGGAAGATACACCTTATGAATGGAGAACAGAGAATGAAGTTTTTGCATACATGAACTTCTCAGTGAATGGAATTTTCATATGTACAAACAATTGCTTTTCCAATTATGCTTCAGTAATCAGTGGGAATTGGAGGCAAAATGATCTCAAGTATAGCAGTGAAGGAGAAAAAGGAAAGAGAAAAGTAAACCATGAAAACAATTATACCCTTCATCTTCGTTTAAGGTGTTTCTTGAACAGGTGCTCACAGTCAGAACTGGAAATTCTAGGCCAAGGTTTAGAATGGCAGGGCATACTTGAAGCTGTAGAGTGTAATACTGCCAATTTAGTTTGGCATTTTTATTCTCTTGGTTCTCCTCCTGATAATCAACAATTACAGGGGGAGGATAATGGTGAAGATAATTATGCAGGTGGAGACTATGTTAATGACCAACAATATGAAAGTGTTGTTAATCAACTGTTTGAGAATGAGAATAGTTTTCACAGAGCTCCTCCACCAGCAGCTCTTGCTGCAGTAGAAAATTTAGCAACAGTAGAGATGGTAGGAAGTAGTGATGCATTGTGCTGTATATGTCAAAACATAATGGCAGAGGGTGAGTCAATGAACAAGTTGCCTTGTGAGCATAATTTTCATAAGGTTTGTATTGTGGAGTGGTTGAGGGTTGGTAATTTCTGTCCAGTCTGCAAGTATGAGTTGCCCACAGATGATGCTGGATACGAGCGGCGTATAAGATATCACAATTAGTAAGGGGTGAAAGAGTAATGGTATGAGTGTGTTAACAAAAATTCTTATCTTTTATCTTAAACTTGACAGCAATTTAAATGTCAAAATATTAATATTTAATATTTCTAAAATAAGCGACACATAACATTTATGTCTACAGGTATTAACTTGTATAAAATAGTTTCAAATCAAAATAAAATAGCTCTAAATTGATATCTCTTGATATTTTTTTAGATTGATGTACTTCAAATATTATTCTACTTTTTAATTATGAACTCTGTATTTTTTGAAGGCACAACACTTTAACACTATGAGTTCACACAATGACAATATAAAATATGTTTTTGATATGATAAAAAGAGAGAATTAGGACATAGTTTCATTAGGATTATCTTAATTTAATGTTTTATAATTACATTTATAATTGTACTATTAACAAATTATAAGATGATTTGTTCTGTATTCTGGTTGAGTTTCATAGTTGCAGAATTTATCTCCACAAATATGGCTTTGACATAAATATATAGAAATGATATGTATGTATATAACATACAATAGTCTTGTTGTTTGTAGTATCTAAAATTGGGGTATCTACAAATATCAAGGGAGTTTGCATAAGGGTCATTCTCTTTAGCCAAAGCCCTAGAGTTGAATGAATAGTTTGAACAATTTCGAAGACAAGTCAATCAATCATGCAAGGAGATTATTGTTAAGATGCAAATATCAATGGTATTTGATGTCTTTAGTGAGTGTAAGACCATCATGGGCCAAACAAGTTCTTAAGTGGCAATGAAAATGCTAAAAAATATACAATTTTACATAACTAATTAAATGCATTATTCACATTTTTTAAAGAATGTATTAATAGAAGTTATATTAAATTGAATGTTGTCTTTAAACTAATATTTTTTTCAATACTTTTAAATTAATTTACTCAAAATTAAGTATTTCAAAAAATAACTAAACTTTATTTTTTAGAATAAATGTAGGTGTTTGAAGCAATAAATGTTTATTTTCATCAAACCTTGTATATAATTAAAGAACGCATAGAAAGATGTGACACATTCTTTTGTGATCATTTTTCAAAATAGGTATTTTTAACTAATAATTGACAATTCCTATAGTGTTAAACAACTTTTAGATTTGGAAAATGATACATGGTTTTGAGTGGTTTTTAATATATATCAATTCTAAATTCAAATAGTGTATATGCAAAATAAATAATAATTAAGTGCAATATTAGAAGAGCAGTAGATCGAGAGCCTAAACCAATAGAGATAGTAGCAAAGGCATCAGAGGTGGAGGTTTCTTAGGTTGGGTCAATAGTTGGTTAAGTAGTTCCAAAAGCACCCCCTACCTACCCAAGGCGAGGTGCCTAGCGAATACTTCTTGCGCGCCACTAGAAAGGTAAAGCAAATATCTCTTTAGCAAAGAAGCACTCAAAAAAATATGATCAATATTATCAGTCTTTCTACATAAGCCACACAAGTTTGTACTTACATTATAAGAAGACTACGACATTTTTTTAAGGGTAATAGCCATCTGAAGCATGCCTTTTTGGGTTCTAAGACCCTGTTCCAAATCCATCTAAAGAGTTTATTCCAGTTTATTTGAGGGACATTGTTATTCCAACATCAATTAGTATAATCTATAATAGCTTTTGAGTTACACATCAGGTTATACAATTTTTTTGAATTCATCTTAAAGAAATTTGTGTCATCTTTTCATTTTTAATTGGTTAGTTTTGCATAGCAATTAATAGTACAACAACCTACATTATTTTTTAAATAACAATAATCCTTTACAAGACTCTCTCAATAGTGAGTATGTTATCCATTGGTTATGGGGGAGATAATACTTATTACTTAAAGTGGCCCATTGCTTAAGAGAGCCATCACAAATAATGTCTTTAAAAACAATAATGCCTTTCTTAGCCCAAGCTTTGGCTGAACAACCTTGTAGTAAGGCTAGGGGCTTATTTTTATGAATTAAATTCCACAAAATTGATTTGTTAGGACATACCTTGTTATCATTTTTCATTATTAGGCTCCTTACTTGTTCCCATGCCTTCCAAATAGTTTTGAAAATAATGGAACCATTTGGTAGGAGAGGGAACATTCCTATTAAGGAGTCACTAAATGGAATATTTCTCCATTTTTTTGCCTTTTTTGGTATTGCTTTTAGGATGTTATTTTTTATAAGAACTTTCCATGTTTCTTCCCCTTCCAATGCATTTATGATACATTTCACTGCAATTGCAATACCTTGTTTTTTAGATACTTTAACCCTAGTCCACCCAAATCTTTACTCCTACTACACCAATCCCAATTGACATAATGCTTCTTCCTTGTGCCCTTCCCATATGACCAAAGATAGTTCCTTATTTTCTTGTAAATCTCTTCTAATTGATAGCTATTGAACAACCAAACTGAGGAATAGTATATTGTATACAATGAGAGAATATTTTGGTAAACTTGCATTCAACTTGCTAGGGATAAGTAGAATTTATTCTAGCTATCAATTTTCCTTTCAATTTTAGCTTCGGTCCAATTCCAAATTTCTTTTAGGTTGGGTTTAATTGCAAATGGGATACCCAAGTATCTTACTTGATTATTAATACCCCCATTGAATTTCATATCTGGAAAACCATTTTGGTGGGGTGTCATTCCAACTCAACATTATTGACTTTCTTTTAGAAACCTTAGCTCCGGAGGCATCACATAAGAGATTCAACTTCTGCATTAAGCAGTCTATATTTTCTTTATCTAAATCTACAAACAATGCAATATCATCTTCAAAGTGGATGTTAATTAACTCTTGATTATTATGGAGTTTTAATCCTTTAACTTTGGGGCCACTCGAGTCATCCCTAAGGATGTAGTATAGAGCTTTGAATGCAATCACAAATAGTGTTGGGTCTAGAGGGTATCCTTTCCTTATCAACATTTGGAGAGCAATGGGTTGGGACAAGTTCCAATTCAAATTAATTTGAGCATTAGCATATTGTAGTAGAATGTCTACCATTTTACAAAATTCCTTGGGAAATCCAAAGGCATCAAGAGCCTTCAACATGAAGGGTCATTCAATTCTATCATAAGCCTTTTCAAAATCCAAGAGAAGCATGCCAATGTTTTGATTTATGGACCTCACCCAATCCATTGCTTCCTGGAACTTGTGATAAGGTTTTCAAGGATATACCTCCCTTTAATGAAGCCAGTTTGAGTATATTGGATAACTAATGGGAGAATCTCTCTCAATCTTCAGGCTAATATTTTTGCAATAATCTTATAAGACACATTGAGGAGAGTTATTGGCCTCCAATTTTTAATCAAGGTTTTGTCCCAATCTTTGGGAATTAAGTTTATTATACCTTTGTTTAGTTCTTTACGAAGGGATCCTTTAGAAATTGCTTCATTGTATACAAGCAACAAATCTTTAGATATCCAATTTATATTTTTTTTATAAAATTCAATAGGTAGTCCATCAGGTCCCGAGAATTTGTCATTATTTAAGGTTTGAATTGTGAGTTCAATTTCTTCTTTAGTTATTTATTTTCTCAAATTGACAACTATATCCTCTAAAATTAAATTAGGGATCAATTTTTTACATAAGTCTCTAGCTTTAAGGAAGTGGTCACCTTGGCCTTCTGAAGCAAAAATATTTTTATAGAAGAGGTTGAATTGATTTACAATTTATTTAGGGTTAGAGATTAGACTATCACCATCCCATAAGCATTCTAAGTTGAATTGTGCTTCTCATTACTTTTCCATTCTAACTCCAGCTCCCCAAATTTGTCTTGGGTATTTTCTATCATCCTGATGATGGATCACAGAGTGTGATCCGAAATGTTGATGAAAAAATTAAAACACAATCAAAATATAGAAATAATAAATTACAAGCATTATGGATTGTGGAAATCTCATTGCAATAATTTTCTATCATGTTAAATTCCCTCCCTATAAGCCATGTAATATTAGGCAGCTCATAGAGCCATTTCTACATGTTAATTTTTTCCCTATAATCATTGGAAGTGTAAATTCCAAACTTATAGCTATCTTTCTCTATGACAACCCACGTTGCCTTGTTGCAAGGTGAAACACCAAATTTAGATACATATTTAGCCCACCAATTGGCTAGAAGAATAGCCACACCACCCTTGCCCCTATCATGGTTGGTATAAAATTAGGTAGTGTATTTCCATAAGAATTTGAGGTTGCTTTCCAATCTGAATTTTGTAGCTTTTACTTCTTGTAAGAGGACTACATTTTTTCTTTTCTCAAGATTTAAATACCTTCTTATTATGTATTTTATATTAGGGGATTCTAACCCCCTGATATTCCAAATTATGCAGTTAAGAAGCATCATCCTCTAGGTTTTGAGGCTCATCTAAGCTATTCTTAAAGCTATTGAAACATTTAGGTAAGTTATCTTCTTTAATCTTATTGCAGCTTTTATAGTAGGGACCCCTTTCTTGCTTCCTATATTGCCTCTTTCTCTTAGAATCTTTACTTAGTTTATCTAAAGAATTAGAGGTTTATCAAATTCCTTTCTAATCATTCTTAATATTGTGGAGAGGAGGCTTACTTCTCATAATCCTTTCTAACTATTCTAAAAGGCTATCAAAGGGGACAAACAGCAATTTCTTTTTCGGGGTCAAATCTATGAAAGTGTCATTATTATTCTTACACAACAAGTTATTTAGTATAAATTTGTACAAATCTACATCTAGAACATGAGAATCCTCATGCCCAGTGTTGTCATAGGGGTTGAAGAAATTGGGGTTCGAGACTACTTCTTCAGACCTTGATTTATTGGGAGTGCTATCAAAGCCAACTTCCAACCTTTTTTGGTTACCTTCTTTTTGACACTCTTGGATTGAGTCCTCAATTGTCTTCTCAATTAACCCTGTGGGGGATTCTTTGTAGCTTGTTAAAGAGAGCTATATTTTCCTACCTGAGGAGGATTCTTTTGGTTTTGAATAAGAGACCTTCTGGACATCTCTTACCCCACCAACTCCATAGCTTAATTATTTATTGCAGTTGGCTTTAAGGCCTTGGATTCCCATTTCCATACTACCTTCCTCAAGCTCGACTGCCTGCTTTGGATCACTTTTTTTCTTATTTTCCAAAATCCTTTGTTTATTTTTATCTAGCACCAATTCTTGGGCGTTTTTCTTATGACCTAGGTGACCATATCTCCCATGTGTTACTATTATGTTGGGTGATTTTGAGTCAAAAATAGGGTTTACAAAGCTTGAGCTTGTAATGTGGGGTTTTTGAATTGAGCTAGTGAGATCTTGTAAGACATCTATTTGAAGTTGTTTGAGGCTGGTACCAAAAGCCCTCGAGACACTTACATTTTTATTCTTAATACTATCAGAGTTAGGGTTTTCACAACTATCATTTAGTTCAACCATTGAAGCTTGGTTAAAAACATTGTTTACATCTAAAACACCCCCACCCTCCTTGGGTTTGAAATTGTTTTATTATTCTTAGTAATTTTCCTTTTTAGGATGGGGCAGTTCCTCGTAACATGCCCTTCTTTTTTTACAGAGGAAGCATGAATTTAACCCACCTAAGGCATATATTTTAAAGGGGGTCAATTCCCCATCTGATTCAACAATAATTTCTTCCATAATATCTACACCCAGATTTAGAGCAACTAGAAGCCTTGCATCCATGGTCATTAGGGTTGCATTAGTTTCATATAATCTCATTAATTTTCCAATTAGGGTAATTAGTTAGGGTAAAAATTCCCACTATCAAGGGGGTATATCCTTTATCGTCACTCGTCTTGGGTAGGATAGAATAAGTATTTCATCATTTAGGGTATTTGGTGACCAAGCCACCACTCTGAAAACAGAGCTTCATACATTCTAATATTGCTTTTCAAGGATTTTATTTTGCATATTGTGATCTTTGAAGAATATAACTAGCACTTGCACCTATAGGAGGTTCAAGAATAAGCCGATAGGAAATTGAAGGTAAAATTTAAATGTGTTTTAATATTGCATTAAATGAAGTATTACACTCATTGCAATTATAAGAATGACATATATGCAACTTAACTGAAGCACTATGATATCATTTTAGTTGTACAATTTAATTCAAGTGGTATTCAAGTTAGGTGATATTTCTAAGGTCCAAATTGAACATAATAATGGATGACAATTATTGTAGATGAAATGAAAAATTTGAAAGCAATGAGAAGAGTACTCTAAGCTATTGCAATCTCTATTGTATAACACCCTTTTAACTCTTTTTAGGTTAGTAAAATAGTATAAAGAACAACAAAAGCTATAAATTCGCAAATATGTCTTCAAAACCATATTTGTACAAACCTAAGCTCTCAAGGAAGGTAATATTGTCCAAAAACCCAGGCTTTGTTATTGTTATTGCAAATACATATATCAAAAAGACCAAACAACACATGCCAAGGGAGTATACCAACCCTCAAAGAATTTGGTGTACAAGGAAAGAATAAACAAAAGAATCCAACCAACCTCTAAAAAAGAAACAAAACAACCTTTGTATCTATCATTTTTGGGAAAAAATAATTCCCTAAACTAAAGTTGTTTATTCAAATTCACAAATGGATTTCACTTTGAAGGGAAAGAACAACAATGTCATTGACATTTACAAGTATAGAAAAAGAAGAACCTTTTCTAAATGAACTTCTAATTTTGTCACATTAAAGGAAAGTTCCATCATTCCAAAATTGGTTTCCATAAGAAATGTGATAAAAATTATTAATCTTAGAATATTTCGATGAAAATATTCTTGTAAATTAATTCTAGAATTTTTTTGTGAAAGTTGGAAAATCTTATAAGCACTACATTTATTCATAACAAACATAAGTCTAAAGGAAGATAAAAGCTTGAATAGAAACCTAACAATCAATATTGCATAGTATCCAACCTACTCGTTATTAAACTGTATTGTAGTCTAGATGACCACCAAAGAGACCACCATATAAAGTGAGTTGCTGACCCATTTCATGCTAGAAATGGTATTGTAGGATAGAGGAGGGACTTCCCTTATTAAATGGCTTGTAAATGTGTGGCATACATCAAATCTATGCCGTAAATTAAAATAGACATGTTCTAAAGTTTTAAAATAATAACTATTCCCTTTAAATTAATCCTTTAAAAGACATTTAAAGCTAGTATCTTCACTTTTTGTTTTTAAGTGGGGTGACTATAAAAAGACAATTACATCTTTATTAAAAAGGGACAACACATCATACTCAAGTAAGAAAATAGTTTCAAAATACTCCCTCCTAGCTCCAGGAAAATTCACTGACATGACAAATTCACCTCAAGGAAAATTCACCTCGGTTGAAAATTCATCATCCCATAAAAAAATTGATTTGAATTGTGTTGGTCAATTTTCCTTGAGATTAATTTTCATGGTGGTGAATTTTCCCATAGTGAACTGTTGACGGTGAATTCTTCACCTGTAAATATGCTTTTATGAAATAAAAGTAATTTAAAAAATAATTTTTTAATCTACTCATAGAACCCATTGTTGTTGGCCTTAGGTTTTCATGTATTGTGTGTGGCCCTTAACACCATTTTTTATTAATATAAAATTTATTAGACTATATAGACATAAGTCTAGTTTCATACATAGATTCTAAATTATGTATCCTAAAAGGAAATTGACATGAAGACGAAAATTCTCATAATTAGAAATCATGCAATAGACATTATTAATAAAAAAAATAGTAATTATCATAATATCATTTTTTTTTTGTCAAATATTAATTTTATAATTTTTTTAGTACTATATAATTTTGTTATTGGATGTAATTTATAATTGAGTATGGTGTGTGGGAAAAATAGTTGAAATAAGTATTGTTTAGAGTTGATATTTAGTTTTAAATATAGATACTATTTAGAGTAGAGTTGATATTTATTTTTAAATATAAAGATAATATATTTGAAATAAAATATCATAAATCTTAAATCAATGAAAACTCTTTAAAATAAATGAAACAAAATAAAATAACTATTATATATATATATATATATAGTTCTTCAAATTAAAATAACCCCATTTCTTATCAAAATTTTAAATATTCTTGTTAAACATATTTTTACATCTAAAAGTGTTCTATAATGATATAAAAATACCTCATGTTGTGAACATTTAATTTTATTTTATTTTTACCTTAAAATTGACTAACCATTTACATTTCAAATTATTGAAAATATAAAATTAGTGATATCATTTAATAATAAAATAATGTAAATACAGAATGAATACATCAAAATAAAAAATAGTGATATAATAATAGTGATATTATTTAATAATAAAATAAATTAAATAAAAAGTAAATAAATAAAAAAATCTTTAAAATCTTATTCCAATGAGTTTGATTTCTATGAGAACTACATGGCTGGACATAATGCAGATTGAATTACTAAGATTTACAAACTAAATTCCTCAAGGAGATAAGATTTACAATCTGCAGATTTATAAATAACTTTTGTTTGCAATGCTTGGGGACTGGAAAGTAAGTTGGATTAATTATGTGTGAAACATAAATGTATGCCAAAGATTGAATTTTGCAGCAAAAATTTTCTGTTCATAGAAAGAAAAGACAGATTGAACCTTTGCAAAACATCTGTTGTTGCATACATATTTTTTTTAAAGTATGTCTAATGGTGAAAAAAAAAGGATAACATCATCCATCAATTTACTCTTTTGAGAGTTAGCTGTCTCGGATTGCCTTAACATGTTGAAATGAATTGTGATTTTAATAGGAAACAGTAAAGGATAATTTTTATTTGTTTTATTATAATCTCCCTCTTTCTCAATAGTTTGCCCAGAATTCTTTTAAAAAATAAGAAGCTTCAATACTGTCATATGACAATTAAATATAGCCTTAAAAAGAAATGAATTTGGCATAGCCATAGGATTAATCTTAGAAAGGAGAGCTTAAATAGTTGATAAGTATTCAGAGCCTATCAACTGTTTAAGTGAGGGGATCTAATACAGTCTAGTGTAAAATTGTAAAATACTGGATACCATATAGGAATAATCAAGGAGACTCTTTATTGTACCGAGGCTTGGACATTATTTCTAACAATCTATTTAAATTGCGTCTGACCTGAAAAATTTAGTCCAATTTGGTTATGGGTAAGACCCAAAAGCTTATTAGAAGTCATCTGATTTCAATGGCAACCATAATAGATGCATATAAGCAGCTGTTAAGAAAGAAAAGGGCATGGAACAGGAACTTTGCATCAAATATTTGCTACTTCACAGATGCAGCAAAAAAATAAAAATGAGAAACATTTCCAACCCAAACTTCACGCTACACCCACAAAATAGAATGTGAATAGTCGCAAAGAAAGTGAACAGGAGCAGTGAGAGGAGGGCTAAAATTTTGATAATGCGATCAGAAAACAAAAGTAAAAAGTTAGACTTACCTACTACCTCTCAAGTTTGTTCAGTCTGAGATGTGCAACAATTGGATCTTAGTTTTCTTTGTAGTCGCATATTCTGAGACGCGCCATTTGATTTTTATGTTTATTTGTAGGTGTATCCTTATTTAGGTATAAGGAATAGAGGCGGCGGTACACAGTAAAGAGTGATAAATGCATTCGCCAGCTACACAAAAATACATTAATAACAGAGGGAAAAAATATCCATCAGATTTTGGCGATCACATTAACAGCAGGTTCGAATGAATGGAAAGGACATCTGAGAAGACAATTCATATCAAATCATCAGCTGATATTTTCTGGGACATATCTTATAGCATACGTTTCAGCACCCGCGGCAGGGCAAACCAAATGTATTGAAGCGCGGCAAGTTGTTTGACATAACTTTCCCAGATTTGTTTACCGGCGACAAAGTACTTTATAACTGTTTTCAGGCAATCCTAAATTGTTTTACGGTGCGTGAGACAGGTATGCCGAGTATTTGTGGACTGGAAAGTCCACAATAAAAGCCTATCGGCTAATAAACAATCCTCTCTGAAGCATTCTACAAAATGTTATTTGAATGCCAAATTTTCTATGCTAAACATTGAGTAGTCATTCATCTAAAAAATTCCTTGCCAGAATTTTGTTATAGTATATGGTTGTGAAGAAAACAAAAACCTTTCTAAGCCTATTTTCTTCTTTTACAATGGCCTCTTTCATGTCCAAATTAGGAGCAAGGAACAATTTATTTGAGCAGGGAGGAGGGGACTTACCATTTCCACCTTTGACTTCCTGGGTCCAAATTCCTCACCTTTGTGTACTATTGTCCACGATTTTAAACTCGGCCAAATTTTAACTTTCCTAACTTACCACACCCCATTGATCATAATTTCAAACCTTCATATCAATAAGCTCTTCCAAAATAAACTTCCCAAGTTCCTTTTTCAAAACAAGTCCTGATACACCTTGAGCAATTTAACTCATCAAAATCACAAAAATAATTAATTTTGAAAATCCATGATAGTTGATGTAATATCCTTTGGTAGGGTCGGTTCTAACTTAATTTTACCTCATGCAATTTTCGTGTAGAAATTCCTTGCCATTTGGGAGATTTTAAAATTTTAAGATTTTGGCAAGCAATTTATGAGAAAATGTTAATTTTTGAATTTTGAATATCTTGGAACAAAAAGAAAGCTGCGTTATCCACCAGAAAGTTTATTCATCATTCGTTCAAAATTTCATGCAAAAACGATTTTCCGATCAAAAGATATAAGATTTTTCATCTTTCATGGAGGGTCATGATTGCCAAGTTTCAAACTTAATTTTTGACTTTAAATGTCATTAAGACACTCAAAATCATAATTTTATTTGAAAATATGAGTTTTGATTCCTGTGTAACTGTGTTGGAATCCAATGAGGTTGTGATAACCTTGTCCAAGCCGACAAGATTGCCACAACCTCACAAAATCCCGAAATTAAATTTTAAGAGAAAAAAATAAGTCAAGTCAGAAGTTTCATATGGTTTTATAACTCTTATCGACACCTGCATTGGTTTTGACAATGACTTAATGGCCCGACACACCATTCACTCTTTGTGGAAGATAAAACTCAAAATAAAGTTTTATTAGCATCTCGTTGGTTGTGGAAGCAGGAGCAGCATCCAAAGTGGTTCTTACAACCACCTAAAAAGCCGAAATGCCATTGGGGACATATAATATTTGCCTAGAAGATGGTGTAACTATGACGAGTCAGATCATTGGATAGGTGCCACTAAAGAGAAGACATTTTACACTGAAGAAGATTTTTGTTCATGAGAGGTTAATAGATTTAGAACTATTGATTATGTTGATGAACTTCGTCCATTGTGTGTATATCAACCTGCAGGTTTGTTGGGAGAGTAATTGGGTTATAAGAATATGCGTATGGTGCACATGCAAAATCAAATCCCTTGGAAGGCTACAGTACACTCTTCTTCACAAGACGAATCACAGTTGGAGCTGAAGAATTTGGGTTCCAAAACCTTTCTGCGACTTTGAGATGGAATAGTTCAGTAACATCTATAAAATCTCTTGGTACACTTAATGTACAACCTAATGACATCCAGGCACAGAGGGAAATTTCAAACTCTGTTAAAAAATAGCTTCCGAAAGAATCCAAAGGGCATCGTGCGCTTGCAACTTTTACTACAGGGTGGCAGAGTACAGATACACACCCTCTGATTATTGATAAATATGAGAGTGTTTGTGTGTATGATAATCATAGGAAGAAGTATTGCTGGTAGAAGAGGTGCGTGAACCAAAGAAGGTTCCACCTTCCTGGCATTTGCACCACGACTCTTTGAAGACTCTTGGAATTCTTACCCTCATGATGTTCTACCCTCCTTCCCTAACACTCATTTTTCAGATAGGCTAGTTGTGCAGTTTAGTGCTCTGATGGAGAAGGATGGTTATGAATTGGTTGATGATCAAGTTCAGCCCATTCAACAATGCCAAAAAATGTTACTTCCAATTGTATCTTCTAGTACTCAATCTATGACTCGTGGTGCTTTTGTACTGGGAAACAATATGAATCGATTGCCATCTTCGCTTCGTGTAATAGCAAGTCAAAACATGGTAGGTTTTGTTGTTATGTGTGGCATGCCTCCTCTAATATCAATGCCATTATCATCTCCTAATGCATTAGTTGTGGTCTAAATGCCTCCTCTAGGCAATGCATCCAAGCAACAACTTTCTTCGGGCTTCTTTTAGAGTGGATTGGGTACATCAAAGTCACTGCAACTTGAACCAACATCTGAGCTTGCATGAATGTTAAAAGAATACCCAAAAACCAATTAAATCATATGAGGGAGATGCCCCTTTCAAATGTAGAGGAAAATCAACAATGAAATGGTGATCTCTCTAACTATTGGTAGTGTTTGTTTTTATCAATCGGACAAATAGAGTTATAAATCAACTAATTTTCATAAAGGCAAATTTGTTTACCAACACATACCTTGACAAATTTTGCAAATTCTAGGGTAGGGATGCGTTCGACACCCACCACAATGTCTTTGAATGAACACTTTTCCCTACCATCATTGTTAATTATTGCAACAATTTCATCTGAGGACATTCCAATCCCATCAGATAGATCTCCATTCACTAGTACATATGATTCCATTATAACCTAGTACTCTCCTCTCTCTCGAAGGACGACAAGGGGAGTAAAACTATATGAATAATGATAAATTTGAAGAATGCAAACAAAGGATTGAAACCATTCACATGAACAAAATAAACACAGAAAAGTGGTAGAAAAAGGAATCATAACAAGGCAAGGTCAGCATAAAAGAGTTCAATAATTCCAAACCCTTAATGGCCTACGACCATTGTGAAGACACATTCAAGCCTGTGCAAAAATGCCACGAAACCCCCACCTCCACTTGCAAAGCCCCATGTCTAGATTTTCATTTTGTGTTTTTGAGTCTTTATTATTTCTTATTTTTCCAATTTCAATGCTTATAGAAATAATATAAAGTGTGGCATGATATAAATTTATAGTAGAAATTTATTGAAATAGTGGATACAATCCTTTTGTATGATAGAAAAATCAAGAAATAAGGAAAAACAAATATGTTATGGTTGGGACCATATAAAATTAGGTAAAAATAACTATTTTTGGATTTTTAAACTAAAAATATATTACAAAATAAACCATTGAAAGGTTATTTGAATGGTACATGACTAAAGCACTACTACGACAAGACATAAGGAAGAAAACCCATAAGTGAAATTAGCATATCTTGTAACATACTATACTATAGTCATAAAGTTATATTGCATAAAGAATACTCTAACATACAGAACGAAACATGAACATAATGGGTAGGTAAGTGTAATAAATGCATAATCCTCACTAAAAATATATAAGTCTTATGCAGTCTAATCCAAAAATACTTGATTAAATTATGAGGAGATTTGTTGCAACATAAGAGAAGAGAATTTCATAGAAAAGGAATCAAATTGTAAAAAAATACAAGGAAAGATAGTCATAGTGATTGAAACAACCATTACAGTAGACACAACAAACAATCCTCGACCAAAATACAAGAAATATCCTTTTGAAGCAATGGAGATGGATCCAAACAAAACGTTCTCTAATGTGTCTATAGAATTGATCTACATATAGAAAATGTGAAAATGTATATTCATACTTCCTTCATAGAAATCAATTACATAACATTCAAACCCCTTCATAGAATACTTCTGAATTTGGCAAGTCCAAAATAACACCTATCATAGTTTTAGTGAATCCCTAATTTTAGGTTGGACATATGAAAGATTTTTTTGGAATTCATAACAAATTATGAACGAGTTCACATAATTCTAAGTTGCATCCATGATGACTTCATGTACCTAGACAAAACCTACCAAATAATGAAAGATGTAATCCATGCAATCACAAGATTGTGGAATAAGGTGAATTTCCATCAAAGAAGAAGGTGAGAAACTAGAAGGCCAAGGAGCTCACAAGAGAAACACAAAATGGAAGGAATTTATCCATTGAAAAAGGTTAAAATCCACCAATGAGATACATAACCCTAGCATTACCCACAAAGTATACAACACAAACAAAGAAATATATTCCATGGGATTAGTCATACTAACGATATACAAAATGGTGGCACAAAATAAGGAGTTTGATTTATGGGAACGAATGCACCCATACATGCTAGTTGCAAGAGATTCCCTATCTATTGGTGCCAACAGGTCAAGAAATAAGGGGAAAAAAATGGGAGAGATGGTGGACAGCTTTTGACAATCCTTCATGCAACAATAATGAGGTTCCACAATATTTTTTGAGAAAAATATATTGTGAGTTTATCCTCAATGAGATCCCAAATTACTTTGACATATGTGACTTACAAGGAAAAGTTAGGGATTTACACAAGAAGAACCAAGCTGCATGAAGACCCCTTGCTAGGCTAAATATTCAGCATGTCACGATCCCTCCCATTGTGAAGGAGAGTGTTGAGGTGGAGACTCTATAGTCCATAAAATCCCTTAATAGACCTTGTTACACTACAACAACCTTTAACATATGGGGGTGAAGGTGAGGCTCCTAGGTCTCAACGATCACCTCACCTTTTCCAAAACTACAAGTATATCTACAATTATGGGGTCTAACAATGCTCAATATGCATGGGGCTAGGAGCAAGGCACATCCATAGTGGATGATATGGTGTTTAGGGTGATCCCACAATAGTGGGTTTTTGGCCAAATTTGACATTGAACTAAACTTTTTTAACTAATTCTTCACTTTCAAATACCTATAGCTGCTAAACCATGAGGAATTTGAAGATGATGCAAACTAGTGATTTGTAAAATTTTGTCTATAAATTCTAAATATATATTTTTTTTAAATCCAAAATCAAATTGCATTTATTTTTCCATCTCCTTCGATAACTAGTTTTTAATAGTAAACACCATTTTTAGTTTACTATATAACACAACTTTTTTCTATGAAGGATAAAATTCCAATTTTTTCAAATTTAGATTTGTAACTACGATATCTAGCTCCTTCATTTGGTTTCATAGTGTTTTATTAAATATTTTTTCTTAATTAATTTTTTAAGTCAAACTAATTATAATTTAGACATAGGTTTATTGTATAACACAACTTTTCTTTTATGTATCGAAATTCAATTTTTTTTTGTTGGATTAAGACATCAATACCAAGAGCATAGATATTTTTCAGAATTTTTTTTGGTAATCTACCATTTTTCCACACGTGCAGAACAAAGAGCTTGATTTTCAGTGAAAAACCTACATTCACAAGAAATTAAAAATAAATATAAAAATCAAATTAAATATATTTAAAATTATACTTTTTGGGAAGCTTATAATAAGGACTACATACTTGCAAAACATAAACTTTAAATGAATTCATTTGATCCCCCAAAAGGTAAATCAAAAGTGGTTTTCTATCAGCATTTTGCTAAGTGTAGAGGAGACTCCATTATAGGTATGGATTAAAAACTAACGGGGTTCTATCCAAGGGGGTTTGCTCTAAGGGGGTTTGATCAAACCATCTTCAATTAAAATCCTTTAAATGGAACCTTTTTAAGGCTTAAATCATTATATGTTCTAAAAATATGTGATTTCAGAAGAAGAAAAAAAATCAGGATATCCCAAAAAGTGTAACCCATTATTGTGGCAGCACCCTTCACAAATGAGCTACTTAATATAATATTTGGCATTTGCATAGACAACTAATTTTGAATAAGGTTAAATGCAATTTACCATATTTTCTTTTAAAATCTAAGATTAATTATATTCATCTATGATGATTAAAAATTAATGTAAATTGTATGTAATAAAATTTTAGGGTTAGAGTGTTTATCCTACATCTATCAACCCTTAAGCTCTCAATTAAATAGCCATGTAAAGTACACATGTATGTAATTAGTAAATAAATAATAAATATATTACATTTAAATATTTTGCCTTATATGAATAGTAATCTTAAATTCATATTTGATGAAGTACTGTAAGTGGATGTTGGACCTCCAACATCGAGACCTATCAGTGGGAGTGGTCATATAAGTTTCACTAAGGTAAGCTTAACTATTTTTAATCATTATGTTTGTAAAAATAGTGTTAGATAGATTTTGGTAAAATAATGTTGTTCTATTTTTAGTTGATGATATAGACCTTCAATATCCTAATATTCATGACACAATGGAGGTGGGGATTTCTACAACAAATTTGTCTTAAATTCCTTTGATAGGGGTATGAGCCATATTAGTAAGTTTCATATTATATTTCTTATTTTATCCTGCATCTATTAGTGTAAATTTAAATGATATTCATATGTAGTCTAATTTGTTTCTAGATGTTTGTCATAGGGATCATAATTCCAAATCATGCACCCACCCCTTAGATGAATGAAGAAAGGTAATGAATGATTGAGACCAATTATTAGTTGGTGATAAGTGATTATTCCCTTATATTTCATTGTATAATTATTTTTTCTATATTAATGTGTATATCTTTTTATTTTATTAGGTGCACATCCAAAAAATATTAGAGAGGAGGTCAAGTTTGTAGATTCGAAAGCAACCCACATAAATTTCCTCTCCATCTATTAAAAAAACAAAGGGTCATCGACTCCTCCATACCAATTGAGAGGACTAATTATATTATGGCTTTGTTTTATGTCTATATAGCTTTCTTGTACATGTATTTTTTTTTATCGGTATTTTTTTTATTGGTACTCTTGTACATGTATTTTTGTATTACCTACATGTAACATAATATTCTTGTATGGATTTCATGTATGTATATTATTGTTTCACTGACATATAGCATTATATGCCTATGTGGATTTTTAGTGAATACATATTTTTATTACCAATTGTGCTTATATTTGCTATAAAACGAGGGCTTAGGCAAGTAGTTTGTTACACATGGTATGCAAGTGTTTTCTATATTCTTTATGTTCTTCTTTATTCTAATTATTTTAATATTATATTTTCCTAAAATAGTAAGATCAACTATTTTCTATTTGAGATAACGATTATAAGACTTGAGGATACACCTAAAATGATTAATTAAATTCTAGTTTTAAATAACTAAAAAATGGACAAAAAATCATCACCATGACCATATGAATCATCATCTCATGAAAACTTACCACCTCATGCATCTTTTTATCCCATGAAAATAATAACAAAACACAAAATTACAACCTCCCAATACACAATAAATAAATTATATGACACATATACATCGTGGGAGAGCACACGAACAAAACCAATCCTCTAATTCAAAATTTCAACATGCAACTCATTAGCATATGTATTAGTCAACATACCATCATAAATACAAAATTAAAATCTATTCACTCAATTCAGCCTCACATGCATGCCATAATAGGCACTTTAAGATCAAATTAAGATTTTTTAAACTCATATAGCTCACAAGTGCATACATGGTTGCAAAATATGTCCTAATATGAATATCCATCAAGCATGAAATCTAAAATAGCTACCCCATGGTAGTCTTTATGGTCACTTAAATAGGGTAGAACCTTATTTTGGTAGCTAAAAACCTCATATTTAGTCATAATACTATTGTCCTCATATCAAAGAAAATGGATTATGTTAAATTAGCAAGGTAACTGTTATGCATAAAAGCATTTGGAGACCTAGGCTTATTGCTACCAAAAAAATTGAATTATTATATTCACTCAAATCCCATAAGTAATCCCACTTATTGTAATACATGTTACACCATGGCATAGAGCCACCATGCATGTGGTATTGAGATATATTGCACCACTCGCTCAAATCTTATGTGTTTTTTTTTCTAATTTATGTATTTCCTCGTGAAGGTATCTCTAGTAACACATTCTATATGAGACATGTATCACATGTTACACCATGGAATAGAGTCACCATGCATGTGGGATTGATCACCAAAATCATTACCATTTTCAAGAAATCATATGGAATATGTGTCCACAGGCAAAGGTTCATCTAGTTTTTCTTTCTTGAATGAGAAGCATGCAATATTAGACAACCCATGGTTCTCATCAATGCTAATTGCAAGACTATAAAAATATTGAATAATTCCATGACACTTCTCTATTGGGTAATTTCTAGTGATTGACCTAGGAGAACATGTCCCTAGTGGTTGCCTCAATACAAGGTATCCTGGAATAATCAAGAGATAGAGGGGATGAGCTGAGGCCTCTAGTAGCATTCATCTACTCACTTTGATGTATTGGCATAGTTAATTTGGTTCCATGAGGTGTAGAAGAAAAAATATGGCTATTGACACCTTTACATTGCTCTCAAATGATACATTTTGTAAGAATGCATTCATTGTTGGAAAGTTCAAATGGTATGGATTTGAGAAAAATTGAGATAGGTTACTATATAGGGACCTATATTCATCTCTAGGTACAAAGGAGACATTTTTAGGTGCCACAAATTGAGATAATGGGTAGGAATTTTTTCTCTCTTTTAGCCCTTAAGAGACTACCTTGATGCAATGTAGCCTAGAAGATCAAGAGATGTAAAGAATGAACCAATGCCTCTAGGAGCATTCACCTACCCATCTTTATGTGTTGGCATAGTTGGTTTACTCCCATGATGCACAAAAAAATATGCATATTCACACATTTACAATACTCTTAAATGACACATTTTGTAAGAACAAATTTATTAGTCAAATGGTTTAGAGTTTACCAAAAATGATATTGGGAATTGTAGAGGAACCCAACATCCACCTATAGGTCTAGAAAGAAACTTTTTAGGTTGCATGGGTTGAGAGAACAAGAAATCCCCACAATTCCCAAAATGCAAAATATGTTTGTTTATACATTTACATTGCTATTGCAAGAATGCATCCATTCTTGAAATGGTCAAACAATATGGATTTGATCAAAATTGAGAGAGGTTATTGAATGACCCCAAATCCATGCTAGAAACCAAGATCAGACGTGCAAACCAAAAAAAACCTTCCACAAGAGAAAATCAATAAAAAACAAGAGCAATTTGCATGAAGATGTGCAAATGAATATTATTCAGGAATTAAGAAATTACATGAGATGATTTGCTTTATAAAAGCAATGTATGCATAACCCTAAAGGAAACCCTATTGTGCACACTTAATAATTAATAATTAATTAATTATTAATGTGCCTAAGTTTTGTTGAAAAATGAGGTGTTTTCTTAGCTTAATACTCTGTAAAACTTTAATATTGCTGATCTAAATAAGCTTTTTTCTTTTGTTACTTTTTCTTTGTGGGTGATTATCTTGACTAATCCATTTTACTGTTGTAGATGCAGACAGAAGTTGATAGAAGAACTAGACAGGATATTAGAAATATTACACAAGATGTACTGTGGAGAAACCCTTTCGGGAAAAAACTCCACTAAGAATTATTCTATTATTCAATATCTAAATTACAATAGCTCCAATTCTTGCTTGAGAATGCTTCTTCTGCCTTCACCAATTGTCTTCACAACTTGCAATAAAAACTCTGATAACTCTATTCAACTTGCTTGAGATAAATAGGCTTTTCTCAGCTTTGTAAACTCAACATGAGTTACAATTACAATGCTCAATCCCTATCCCTAAAAGGTACGGCTATCTCATGCAAATAGGGTTATTTCGTGAAGAACAATGTTAAAACATGTGCTTCATCCATTTGGGCGTCCCAAACTGAAGGCATAACTCAACCTTCATTTTGTTGATAATTCTAAAGCTCCTCCTCAAAGTTGGTGCCCATCAAAGGTCCTACTTAACTGAGTCTTCAAAAATATCTCAACATGCATTAGAGGTAATTCCAAGAAAGCATCTTGGGCGCCCAAGTTGGCTCCAGGTGATTTCTTGTTAACTGAAACATTTACTCAACACCATTCATGCAAGAATGGTCATCCCCTGTTAACTGGAGGTAGTCCCTATTATTTGTCATACAACTCAAGTCATTAGCCATGCATTCCAAGTTAACTGAAGTCAACTAGCATACAACTAAAACTAATTGAAGATAACTGAACCATAACTGAACTGAACTGATCTTAACTGAACTAAACTAAACTAAACTAAACTAATTCTAAATAGAATTGAACTGAACTCATCTGAACTGAACTAAATTGAACTTCATGCATGCAAACATCAAACCCTAACTCCTAGGATCTTTACATGCATTCAAAAGTGTTATCTCTTACTCCAAATAGTTAACTGAACTCAAGGTGAGTGTCACCTTACCATGTGTGTACCCACATGTTCCTATTATTTAGGAATAACTACAAATGTCAATTTCATGATTTATTTCATCAAATATTAATCTCATCCTAATCTTAGTGTTGTTGAACACATTCCAAGAACTTAGGAGATACATGAAATAATTAATGTTTAGGATTTGCAATTAAATGGCATCTTATTTCCAACAAGTTTAGCTTAAGTAACTAAAGTGATAAGTGAATTAATTAACCAATATGATGTAATTAATTAAGTGAAATAACTTATTACTCTAACACCCCCCCCTTAAGATGAACGTAGGAAGTAGCTAAAACACTAAGGAAAAGATGCATGAAAGCAAAGATGGGTCTCAACAACAAGGCATGATCAGGTACCCATTTACAAATGGAATGAATGAGGTAGAGAAGAAAAACCCAGTGGGATAAAACCCCCTACAATGAGATAACCTATTGCAAAGAAGCACTGGAAGGACACTGTGGAGTAACACTAGAACCTGAATCGGACAAGTAAGGAAAGATACTTCTATTTATTACTGAAACCAAATGAGAATCATTGATTGACTCAAGGAATCATGATAAAGCAACAACAGACCCGATGCCACGGAACACTGGAAAACTCACAAACTGGAACAACCCTAGAATATGTGAAGAAACAATAGATAAAATGATTCCCCCCATAAGAGGGAATGATATGATGAAAGAATTTGGAAGCTTTGTGTATCTCTATGCCGATGCCAAACTGTGACTAAAACTGATCCATAGGAGCCAGTACCATGAAGATTCTAGAACATTAACCATAAATTTAATGGCCCTCAAACTAAGATGTGACCCGATGTGAATCTGATATGATTCAGGATCATTAACCATAGGCTCTCAATTTGAGATGTGAACCAATGTGAATCTAAAAAAGTGTCAAGCTATGAGCAAGATGTGGCCAAAAGAAACTACAGAATCCAGGTACAACCCATGCGAGTTTTCATCAATATCAAGATGAGATCAAAGTGAAACTACACTCTAATCAGATTATTATGCAAGAAACCCCCCTGATGGAACTTTATATCAGTTCATTTATTACAATAATCCATGATTGTAAAACGAGAGAATGCAAAACATGCATAAACTAAAGAGAAAATGCAAACCTAGTGCATGAAAACAAAAATAGAGTGCATGCACAAGCCAAAGTTCACATCTACCTCCCTGATAAAAATGGACCTTAGATCTTTGTAGAGGACTGAACCAGCTTTCCAATGTCGTGAGAATGGCAAAAAAAGGATAACCGAGTCAAAAGATATGCCCTTCGAAGCGAAAAATGCTTCATCTGAGTTCAAAGACCTACAAAATAAATCTAGAGAAAAATCAGAAAAAAATACCTTGACCACTGAATCGGCGTCGGAATTATCTTTCCAACTATATCTCGTTTGCGAAAAAAGGACACCGTACGCAAAAGTTACGCCCGATTTGGTGAAAGTTGCTCCAGGAAGGCCAATATGGCCTGCAAGCAACCCAGGGGGCTTAAAAAAATAGGCCCCTGGTCCTATGCGCGACCAGGGGCTAGCGGGCAGGGGGTTGGGGCGGAGCCCCTGGTCACCCATGTGACCGCGCAGGGTGCTGGGAGGCCAAACGAGGGCTGGGCGCAGTCCCTGGTCACCAATGTGACCGTTGGTGGGGGCTAAGCGCGGTCGGGCCTAGGCACAGAGCGCCCGGTCCTCAATAGGATTGCAACTGATGCAAAGGGGGCTCGCGGGGGCAAAAAAAGGATAGCGGTGGATATTGGGGGTGTCGCCCGGTGGCCGCCACTCCTGGTGGCTGCCGGGTGGCGTAGCGGTGGTCAAACCCTGCAGAACTGGAGGCGTCAATGGATTTGATAAAAAAAAAACCTGATTTTTTGTTTTTTCCGCCTCGAAGTGTGTGTTGGGGAGGCCATACGACCTCCCTGGCAAAACAATTTTGTCTCAGAATCAACTTT
The DNA here is from genome assembly GCA_007258455.2 of Sequoia sempervirens. Lineage (NCBI taxonomy): Eukaryota > Viridiplantae > Streptophyta > Pinopsida > Cupressales > Cupressaceae > Sequoia > Sequoia sempervirens. The sequence continues at coordinate 23,085,986 of VDFB02270651.1, forward strand.
CTCTAAAATCGATGAAACGACAGGCGTTCTTAAGGTTTTTGGCCACTACGAACGCGATGGTGACTTCTGTTTGTGCCCAAAGTGCCCCGAAAAATCAACTACCCCCAGAGCTTGCAAAAAATCATCGAGCTTGAAACCCTCACAGATCTCTTCAACGATGGCCAAAATTGATAAAATAAAAGTCAATCCTCACTTTTTCTAGTGCTCTGAATCCAATGGAGATGCCCGATCTAATCCAAAACGTTGCATCAATAAACTCAAGGCATGAAACCCTCGAGGAACCCTAAACGTGCTCTGCAATGAATTTCTCCAAAATCTAGAAGGGGCTACAAATCAAGGCTTTGATACCATGCTAGAAACCAAGATCAACATGCAAACTGAAAAAAACCTTCCATAAGAAAAAATCAATAAAAAGCAAGAGCAATTTGCATGAAGATGTGCAAATGAATATTATTTAGGAATTAAGAAATTATATGAGATGATTTGCTTTATAAAAGAAATGTATGCATAACCTTAAAGGAAACCCTAGTGTGCACACTTAATAATTAATAAATAATTAATTATTAATGTGCCTAAGTTTAGCTTAAGTAACTAAAGTGATAAGTGACTTAATTAATTAACCAATATGATGTAATTAATTAAGTGAAATAACTTATTACTCTAACACCCCCCCTTAAGATGAACTTAGGAAGTAGCTAAATCACTAAGGAAAAGATGCATGAAAGCAAAGATGGGTCCCGACAACAAGGCCTGATCATGTACCCATGGGTAAGTGCACCAAGATGGTTCCCAAAAAGGGGGCTTAAGTGGCCACTTTTTTTCTGAAATCAGGAAATGCTGACCTTGGACGTGAAATTGAGGATAGTTACACTCAAAATTTTGAGATGGAACAAAAACAAGGATCGAAGTGCTCCAGTCTACTTTCTAAACTACTAATTTATTTTGAAAATGGTTGAGATTAAGGGGTTCAAAAGAGGGATGTACACAAATTGGTGTTGTTTTTGTCAGAAAAACATAACATAGCAACTCTTGTACGACCTGAGCATGGTGAACTTTTTTTTAGTATCTTTAAAATCGCTATGGTCAAAAGATAGCTAACAGCATCTAGTTGATGCACAATTTTTCTTATAATTTTTTAATGAATATTTGATTTTTTACTATTTTTCTAAGTGGGCACTTCCTGAAAAGCAGGATTTTGGCCGTGCTCCCCCTACAAATTTTTGAAAATAATTGATTTTTTTTCTTTTTTTTTAAAAAATTTGTAGAATGGAGTCTATTTTCTAAAAATGTAATTTATTTGAAATTTTGATGAATGGTTAATTTATAACAAAAAAAACACCAAACACTATTTTTTAGCAAAAAAAAACATACAAACAAAAGAAATTATGGATGAAAGGCTTAACATTGTCAAAAAGTGAAAAAAATTAAATCCTTGGATACCTAAGAGAGAACCTAACATTACCCATGTGTTTGATTTTGTCGATATTGAACTAGATGCAATCTTGATGGTGAGCACGAACTCAATTATGTGAAAAATTGTAGAATTTACAAAAACATGTCTCTGGCCTTGTTGGGAATGCCCTCCAAGACTTTGGGTTGGTATCCCAAGGCAAATAATTTCAATTTTTTCTTTGTTTTTAACACGAAATAATGTGAATGCGTTTTCTAAAACTTTTTTCAAAAATAGCCACAAAATTGGTACCCAACTTCATGCACCCGCCCCCATTTACAAATGCAATGAATGAGGTAGAGAAGAAAAACCCAGTGGGACAAAACAGAAAAACCTTCCACAGAAGAGAAAAATAGAAAAAAACAAGAGCTTTGCATGAAGATATGCAAATTGATATTATTCAAGAATTGAGAAATTATATGAGATGATTTGCTTTATAAAAGCAATGTATGCATAACCCTAAAAGGAAACCCTAGTGTGCACACCTAATAATTAATAAATAATTAATTATTAATGTGTCTAAGTTTAGCTTAAGTAACTAAAGTGATAAGTAACTTAATTAATTAACCAATATGATGTAATTAATTAAGTGAAATAACTTATTACTCTAACACCCCCCCTTAAGATGAACTTAGGAAGTAGTTAAAACACTAAGGAAAAGATGCATGAAAGCAAATATGGGTCCCGACAACAAGGCTTGATCAGACATGCAAACTAGAAAAACCTCCCACAGAAGAGAAAAACAGAAAAAAGCAAGAGTTTTGCATAAAGATATGCAAATTGATAGTACTCTAACAATCCATCTATAGGTATAGATATGTAATGGGAAGAGTCTATAGGGAGCGAAAAAACTCTATGTTACCTCAAGGACAAAAGCTCAAGTGATAGGTGTAGACACTAAAAAATGTTTGAGTCTGCGAGCGTCATTTTTCTAGGTCTTCATCTCCGCATAATTAAATAACTTTAATTATTTAATTGTTCTTGATTGCATTCCTCTATTAATTAAATAATTTTTAATTGTTTAATTAATTCACTTTCTTAAATCTTTATTTTATCTTGATCAATTAAATCAATTAATTACGTCACTAATTTCCCCTTTTCTTCAATAATTAATTAAATTATTATTTATTTAATTATTTGCTTATCGTCATTCATCTATAGTTAAATAGTTATTATTAATTATTTAGCTATTCACTAATCTTTTAAATTCTTCTATAGTTAAATAATTGTCAAAATTATTTAATCATCTTCCAATGCTTTCCCTCTATTAAATAATTAACTCAAATTAATTATTTAATGTTTTTTCCCCATTTCCTCTTATTTAATTAAAATTATTTTATAAATTATTTTAATTAAATGCCCACTTTCCTTTTCCTCAAATAAATAATTTGAATAAATTATTTATGCCTCCACTTGTTCAGAGATTGCTTCTCATGAATTGATTATTTTCAATTTTTAATTTCTCCATATTCTTCCTCCACTATCTCATTTTCGAATCTCGGCTGTCGATCACCTCTGGGCTCTTTCTAATCTTGATCGTTCGTTTGGTAACCTCCCCTTTCCTGTGTTGCATACAACCTCATCCATCAATCTTGGAATCTTTCTGGAAGATCAATCTTGACCATCCGTTTGAATGGTTGTCTATAAAATAAGCCTTTTTCCTCCATTTTTTCCTTAACAACCACTTATCTCCAGCTTTCTTGCTTACAATTTGTAGGTATTTGCACAAGTTAAACTACAAATATCAGGGCATATTTGCAAAAAAAGGAGAGACAAGGGAAGTGATTCAAGTTCAAGCATGGGGAGTGTTTTGATTTGATGCTTTTATTTTCCTTATGCTTTCATTGTTTTCTCTTGTTCTAGATTGGGTTTTGTCTTAGTAGTGTTGTGGTTGTCACTATTATCTACGCTATCTCGTTTTAACCCATCTTACATTAGTGAACCCGACGTGAAGACAAGATTTTGTAGGATCCGTATGACTTTCTTTTCATTTTTGCAATTTTTTCATATAAAACGACACAACTGAGACACACAACGATGCAAGTGATTAGGAACAACACAATTGTTAAGAGAAGCAACGAAATTGTTAGGCGAGAATCTGAGTTCAAATATATGATGCATTTATGAAAAACAATGATGCATCTATGGGCGGGAACCTAAATTTAAAAGTGTGACGTAATTGTTCTGGTGTGATGCAACACTGTGACGCATCTGCAATCTCGAACAACGCAACTACCTGTTGGGTATGTTGTACCCAAACCAATTTTTTTGCTTCACTAAGGCATTTTGCTTAATATAGTCTTAACTTGGTTAAAGTGATGTCAGAAGGTCATTTTTGGGATTTTTGAATATGGAGCTTGTGTTAGTTTCATGTCAATTTGTTACTAAGGAATTTTAAGAAAAGTGAAAATCTGAAGGAAAATCGTCAATTTTTCTCTCTGGAGAGGGGAGCACATTTTCAAAAAGGCGTCCTATCTTTTAGGGGCTCAGATCTGTTTTTAGGGTTTGTCACCTCCAGCAGACATTTGTTCGGTACCACGCCAGCTTCGCAACGAGCTATCAAGCCTGTCAAACGGACCTGTTTTGTTCGAGTTACGGAAGATATAGCGAAAAACGAGAGGAACGACAAAATTGGCTAACACTGGAGAAAAGAGCAGCTTTTGAGAAAGGCGCCCATCTTTTTGAGGTGTCAAATGAAGGTTTTTGACTAAATTCCACCCGAGATGTTTGTCTCACATCTGCTCAGGTTTTGCAATGCATCCGTCAGTTGGTGAATCTGAGTTACTGAAATGCCTGAGCTAGAGGTCAAACATGGGTCAAATCTTGGTCAAAATATCAAAGAAAAGCAAAAGAGCACATTTTCAGAAAGGCGCCTGAGCTTTTGAAGCCTTTAATGCCTTCTTCTGAATGTTCTCAGATATTCAACTTGTCCGTGTTACGTTCAGCTTTCTGTTGCTTGTCTCCGTCAGATCAGAAGATAACCTGTCAGCCTGCAGTCGGAGTTTTAGTGTTATTTTGGTCAGTTCCAGAAATGGCTCTCTGGAGGAAAAAGAGCAACTTTTCAAAACAACGCCCTTGATTTTCACCCCTTAGATGATGTTTTTTGAAGAAATGTACCTTTGTAGCTGTCATATGGAATGAAGTCAGCTCCACAGTGAACCAATTATCCAGTCCTGAAACCTTGTTAGTCAAAAGTTATGGAGGATTCATTTTTCCCTTCGTACGAGATGAAGATGGAGAAAATTTTACTAAGTCTAAGGAAAAGAGCAGCTTTTGAAAAGGGCGCTTGGATTTTTGACCCTTCAGATCTTTGTTTTATGGTATTTAGTCTCAAGGTATCTTTTGATCAGTTTTTGTCCTGCTCTGCAATGCACCTATTAGCCAGTCAATCGGTGAGGTCAGTCAGCCAGTGTCAGGGGTTGAACAGAGGTCCTGGAAGAGGTTCAAAATTCAATTTTCATGAAAATGGCTAAGTCTCGAGAAAAACGCCAAAAGTCAAAGATGGTTTTTCAAAACTTGAAATCCACATGTGCGCCTAAAAGAGGAATTTTGAATATTGTTTAATATTTGAATTTTGACTTTCAGTTGAAGAGAACGATTTTTGGGTTGTCATCTCCAGTTAACATTTTGGCATGTTGAGTGCTTTGTCAGTTCTGCATGTTGAGTTAACTAATTTGCATGTTCAGTTAACTGACTTTGCATGTTGAGTTACTATTTTGCATGTCCACTTAACTGAAGTGCATGTCAAAAGGTCAACTTGAGCTTAAATGCATGGCGCATATTTGAGTTTTGTGAAGATTTTGTGAAGTTGGCGCTTCATTATGGATTTTAACTTCAATCTTCAAAGGTGACGCCTTAGTTAGAATTTCTAACTAAAGATTTAAAGCATGGATTTTGAGTTCTCAAGTGTGCCGACTTCAAAATGGATTTGTCAATTGAAGTTTAATATGCATGGTGCTTTAAATGGATTTTACAAACTGAAGTTCTAATATGGCGACTTTTAGTCTTAAAGCATGGTGCTTTATTTAGGACATTTTAGTCTTCAGTTAACTGAATTAAGAGCCAATCATTGGCTAGGCGTGGATTTTTGAGGTCCAATTACAAGTCAAACGCCATTTTTAGGTGTGCATGCATTTATCATGAATTTTGGTGATGAAAGTCTATTTATTAGGACTTAGGCGTCCATTATTCTTCATCCCAAGCTTAGAGAAATACATTTTTCTTGAGCAAACAATGATTTGAAGGTGCTATAGGTGTCAGATTTAAGCATTCTTCGTAGCAACGGATTCAGTTTGTTTAGAAGAAGAATATTCCAAACTTTGTTTTCAATTTGCATGCAGGTTTCATTGAATTCAAGACAGAGATAAGCGAATTCTACAGAAGCAGAGCAAATAAAACCTTCTTTCTTCTATCTTATTTCTTCTATTTCTCATCTTAGGTACTTTCTACGCATGTCAAAGAAATTCAACATATTTTCAGAATTTGATCATCTGGGTTCGCATACTTCAACATTTGCAGCAAAACCCATGTCTTAGATTTTTTCGAGAAAATTGCCCCGCAGCCTTCATTCTAAAGCTCTGTGCTTTTTTCCAAAGATTTCTTTGCATGTGGGCCAAAATCACATCTTTTTGAAAATTGCATCATTTGGGTTTGTTCAGAATTTCGTTGTGCACAAAACCCATGTTCCAGATTTTCTCAAGAAAAATTGCCACAAGAAGTTCTAAAAACCCCTACAATTCTCGATTGAAGAATCTTTGCATGTCAAGCTAAACGACGTGTTTTCACAATTCTAACGTTATGGGTTGTCTTGGAATCATTTTCTAGACAAAACTCACGTCTCAGAATTTTTGGTGAAAATTATCCTCCGACAGGCTATTTTTAGCCTCACTAGGAGCCATTTTAGCTTTCCAAAGAAAGTTGTCAGAACATAGCCATGTTCACAATCAATGGGCAAGTTTTTCAGAAGGCAGATCAACTAGACTGAATTCAAGACCAAATCGGTCTTAATTTATGTTTTCATCAGAGCAGCTGACAATGAAGATCAAGTTCATCTGAGGGTTGATTCAAACAATTTGACAAGCATAGAAGCGGGTTGGACACCATTGGAATTTCGCATTCTTGTGTATTTCTCGCAACCAGAGTGTTCGCGGTCAAGCTTCGTGGTTTCAGCATGCAACACTTTTTCGTTGAGAAGAATCAAGAAAAGCATCAAAAGCATTAAGCTACAAAAGGAATAGAGATCACTCCATTTATGGAGCCGCCAAAGTCACTTAGATATTCTGCCATTATCTTTGTGAAGATGGTACCTACGCTGATCTCGAGGCTATACAAACTAAGTTTCAGAAGCTTTTTTGTGGTATCTTGATGGAGATCCTGTGGTGTCTATGTTGGATCACATTTTAGTGATTTCGGCTAGTTTCAAAAAGACGGTTGAGGATGTCAAAGAATGCATGCATACGATCAAGGATGGTGACAAAGAATTGAAGAGGCAAATTATTATTTTGGACAACGTCAGAGTGTCAAAAGATAGAGTGATTGATGAACTCTTGGTTGAGGTGTTGGACCGAGATGACTTGGAGTGATCTGTCAGTTGGGACCTATAGTTAGTTTCGAGGATAGAGTCAAGAGCAGCAGTTAACTTGACTTTTAGTCTTGAGTTCACTTGTTGATTTCATACATGCTTATCTCTTCCTTGGGATTATCTTTATAGGAGTTAGGATTAGGATTTTCAGTTAACTGAAGGTAGTGTTCCAGTTAACTTTGCTTTCAATAAGGACGTGCATGCTTGCACATTGTCCATTTAGATTAGATGTACCGATTAACTGATGGTAATTTTCCAGTTAACTGTATAGTTTGCTTTGTTAGGGTTTAGCAATAAATCTTGCATGCATTGCAAGATTGTAGTTGACTCAAGGTGATTTAAGGGTTCCCTACACCTTTTGATGTCTATAAATAAGAGCTTTTGCTCATTTGTACATAACTTTTGCACAAGAGAGGAATATATGTTGTGCCCACCTTGCCTTCAATATTACTCGTTTTGTATCTGTTCATGCGTATTTACTGTTATTATGAATTGTTATGCCACTTGGATTTCATGCAATTATGATAGTGAATTATTTCCTTAGATCAAATCTGTTTTGTTTTCAATAAACTTGTTCAGATTGAGCAAATAGATATGCCACCTTACCCTCAAGTTGAGAATCTGTTATTGTTTATCATATGGTGTTTTGTGAATAATAAACTTGTTTAGATTAAGCTGATAGATGTGCCACCTTGCCTTCAAGTTGAGAATCTATACTAGTTTATCGTCAGATAGTCATCCTTGCTCCATTTCCTCATGCTTTGTTTTCTTGAGGGAACTGGATAGATTTTAATTAATTAGCCTAGTTGTAGTTAGTGATCTGCGAAACCAGAAAATACTTAGCTGCAACGTATATAGTTTTCAAGAAAGCCTTGTACCTCTTATAGTTGAGACAAAAAGACAGGATATAGTTTAGTTTATTTTCCTTTACAAGTACTTTTGTCAAGCACAACGAGGGAGCTTCCCCTCCTAATTTGAAGAGCACTCATTGTGTAGTGTGCATAGCTGTTTGTACCAACTCTTACTCCAGAGGTGCTAGTTGTTACACCAACAGGGTATAAAATTTTCTATTATCTATTTTCTTTCATCTTTTCCTTTCTAGGTTTTTGAATAGAATAGTGTTTTTTAGTTCTAACGGTTTCTTTTTAGTGTGTGGCTTTGAATCTAACCTGAGTTCCCAAAAAATTGTTTCTTAGAAACAACAAGAAAAATTGAGCTCTTTATTAGTTTAGATTTAAGCAATTTCATTTTGTTTGTTTTCCACAACTACAACTTGCATCAAGATCATAAGGGTAAAATGAACTTGCATATCTCATTCATCAGGATTTAAAAAGAACAAAAAAATGCATCTTCACACTCATGAGTATTAAAATGAACTTGCATCAAACGTCATGGGTATAAAAAGAATTTGAGTGTCTTCAAATAATAAGCAAAGGGAGTAAAATTTATAAGTGTCTTTTGTGTTTGTGGTTTGCAAACTATCATAGAGTGTGTATGCTCTCCTCTCACGTCATTTGGCGATCTTGAGGATCAAAAGCATTTCTTTGGCATTTGTATAATCACACGCCACATTGGATTTTGGGATTAAAATGAACCTCATGCAAGTGTGCTCGAAAAAGGCATTTGTGTATGCTCTCTCCTTGCACTTTGTGTGACCTGGGAGATTAGAAACAACGTACTTCCTCGCTATTGTGTACCTTTATTTTAGAGGGCCTTCCACCCCGCTTTGAAAGGTGGGAACGACCCAAGTGGTAACAAAGCTAAGACCAAGCTCTTCCAAACCGTTATATAAGAAAAGTGCTTCTTGACGAAATTCATTTAGCAACAAGTGCGGATGTGTCATACAGATAAGTGCCACCCTTAGTAGCCCTATGAGCTACGTTAAAATCCTTTCTTAGGAAGAGACTAGGAGGCCTATTAACTGACAATAGTCTTGAGCTAATCTTGCCACATGTATGGCCACCTTGAATGGATTCCCTTACTAAGAACCAATTTGTGTTAGTGGACAAGAACCCTTTTGTACACTCATTGATTGCAAGAGGTTGGACCTCTAAAGGCACCCCACGTATTCACTAAGCATGTGTAGGAGACATGAATTCATCTTTGGGGAATGAGACTTGGTGAGCCTAAAAAGTGAGTGTCATGGAGGGGAGCCAGTGCCACCAAGTCTCTATTTGTACGCCTTGTTTAAGTGCCTGGAGAAATCCAAGTGGGGATATCAACCAGTGGTTTCCTTGCCAACCATAGGAATTGTGCATTGTTGTTTATGTGTGTTTTATTTTGAAATCAAAACATATTCACTACCAAAACCAGACCAAAAATAAGTGTATGTGACTGTATTTTGTGTTTTCCAATCAAAACTCATCAAAATCAGTCAAAATTCACTCAAAAACCAAGTAAAAAACCATCAAAACTGCAAAATCAACACTTTTTGAAACACAATTGTCAAAAACAGGCTCGCAACTAATATTTTGTGTCGCAACTAATCACTGGAAAACCACAACTGTTATATTAAACCGCATTTGCAGAAAATAGAGTCGCAACTGTCATTTCGAACCGCAACTGCACTTTGGAAACCTATAATTTGAAACAACACATTTGCAGAAAATAGTGCCACAATTGCCTGATAATCAAAAATTCTCAAAAATCCTTGTCTAAAACTCAATCAATTCATTTTACAGTGACCCTGACTACTAAACCAGAGACTTATAGACCTTTACCAGTTCATCCCAGCCTTTCCATTTAGGACTTCATCACATTATAGGTTACTTTTCCCATCCTTCACATTGCATAAATTAAACTTAAACCTTAGGTTGCAACTCCCTTTCAAATTTTAGACATAGGAAGACCATTAAGCTTTTGGAAAGTCCTTGGTTGCTTATCCAATTTTTCATTGACCCTCATACTACATTTTATCAATCTTTGTCATTATCACCTTTGTCAAATTTGAGTCTCAAGCTTGTGTCCTAGCATTGACTCAACCTTGTCAAAATTATCCTCTTGATTATCACAAAGGTCAATGACATTTGGGTGTGTTATCTTCGACCTACATTAGCTTGGTTGTCATCCTTTGTCTCAAATTTTAGAATTCATACTCTTAGCATTACCATAGTCTCATTTAAATTCATATCATACCCTTCAACCATAGCTTTAATTATCATCCTATCAACCCCTAATCTTGCACTCAAATTGCACTTTCATTTTACATCCTTATATCCCAAAAATACAAAAACATAGCTTGATTTCATCTTAACCTTAGTTGCACCATTGCTTTTGATCATCAAACTTAGCATCATTTTAGTCACCTTATCATTATCCTTGATCATTATTTAATCAACCTATAGCATCCTTTACATCCTTTAGTTTTATATCCTTGCATAATCACCTTGCATCCTTATATTCAAAAAATCCTAAAAACATAGTTTAGCCTTATTAACACCTTGCATTACCTTTCAACTTGCAAGTCTCACATGGTTGAAACAAGGTCACGAACCCAAAGAAAAGACATGGATTTTTCAAGTGACATTTTTCATGATACCACCCTCGGAACAAATTCAAATCAATCCACACCTCAAAGGGAGACGTCACACAAAGAACCTACCTTGGATGACCTAAGTCTAGAGAAATTCAACAAGAAATTGACTCCAAAATAAATTGAAAGAGCTTACCAAGATCCAATGGTTTTAAGCATGGTTGATCAACTCATTGGTGCTAACCCTAATAGATTTTTCTATGCACTAGCTAAAAATGGTACCAAACTCCCTCAAGGTTTCGATGTATCAACCATTGTAGAAGAAGATACCCAAAATCCATTTGCACTAGGGATGCCCTCTTCACAACAAATGCCAACCATACCACTTGGGCCAACTACACACATGATTACCACTACCACACACATCCCTAGCATCTCCACATTTGGAAACAAGGTGATCCATACGACTACACAAGGACAAAATTTCACATTTGGAAGTTCATCAAATCCCATGGGTAAGACCTTTACAAATCCCTTTTTTCAAAACATGAATCAAGGTCCTATATCACAAGGTCTCATGCCTTTAATCCAAAATATAAATCAAGGTCCTATACCTACACTTCAAAACACAAACCAAGGTCCATTCCAATTTCAAATCACACCTTCATCAAATCAACATCAACCAAATAAATCTAGAAAGTTTCACATTGTCCCACAAAGGATCTCAAATCAAAATACCAATCAAGGGCCCACTCCTACATTGCAAGCACATATATTCCCAAACCTTAATCAAGGGCCTACTCCATCAATCCAAAATGCTAATGCTAATCAAGGACCTACCCCATCATTTCAAAATGCTAATCAAGGACCTACACCATCTTGCCAAAATGCTAATCAAGGACCAACTTTTCAAACCCAAGGAACAAATCAAGGGTCTACACCTCAATTCCAAAATTCTATACCGAATGCAAACATGACCTTTGGGACAAACTTAAATTCCAATTTCGTTCCAAACCAAAACAACACACATCAATATGGTAACCAAGGTCCCATGCCCCAAAATACCAATCCTAATCCAAATCTGACACATGACCTCAACACTAATACCATGACACCAAATCAAACCAATACAACACCATCTCTTGCAGATACTTTAATACAACAAATACAGGCCCTCCAACAACAAATGACAAACATACAATTGGGGACCAATAAGAAGACTTATTCCATGGAAGAATTGTGCCCCTTTCCATTTGACAGAAATCTGTACATGTCACCCTTTCCCCCTCATTTCACAACACCACCTTTTCCTAAGTATAAGGGGACAAGGGATCCAATAGAGCACATTCCAGAATTTAACATGTCATGTATGGAAATCTCATATGATCCTACCTATTTGATAAGACTATTCCCACGAAGCCTCATAAGATCAGCCCTAGATTGGTTTGCACATCTCCCTCCAAGGATTAGAACATGGGGTGAATTGGCCAACAAATTCATCAATCAATTTTCCTTAAACATTAAAAATGATGTCACCCTTGTAACATTAAGCACAACCAAACAAGAAGGGGAATCACTTACCTCGTTTTACCATAGATGGCGAGGTTTGGTTAGCAAGTTCCCTTGTCACATTCCTAAGAAACAATTGGTCACCATGTTTGTTGAGAACATTGACAAAGAAATGATGAGTAGTCTACAAATCGAATGTTGCACAACTTTTGAGGAGATCCTTGAGAAAGGCGTCCTTATTGAAAAAGGTCTTGTCGTGAAAGGACTAGTCAAAGTACACAAGGAGACTCCAAAATATAATAACGTCAAAAGAAAATACTGGTCTTGAAACAAGAATATCACAAATGATGGAGTTGTTGATGCCAAAGTGATAACCAAAGGTCCAACCATTCATCTACAAGGTCCTTCCTCATCAAATACATCAAACGCATCAAACACCCAAACACAAGGTCAAAACCAAACATTAAACACTGTCTAAAACAATCAACAATGCAAAGGTCCTCCCCATGCTAAGAAAACATACACACCATTGGGTGAACCCATCGAATCAGTCCTAAAATAGCTTTTGCAATCTAATTTCATCACACTACCAGACATCAAAAATTATGAACACTCGTTGATCAAACTCAACTAATGGAAAGAAGATGAATATTGTGAATATCATCGCAGAAAAGGACACAAAACAACTAGATGTTAGACACTTAAGAATATCATTCAAGATCTCATTGAGAATGAAGCCATATCAATAGGAGATTCACAAGGAAAAACCAATGTTGATCATACCATATTCAAAACTCCCTTGCAAGACCATGACAAAGGAAAAGCCTCCATTTTAGGGAACAACAATAATGCTAGTTATGCAGCCGTCAAACATGATTACAACACTATAATCCTTAATGTGAGACCCTTTGATGATCGCATTGCCACCATTACCATAAATAATCCAAGCTCAAAATGTGTTATTACCACCCGTCGAACTAAGATAACTATTCCAGGACCTCCTTCTAACCCACAACAAAAATGCCAATACAATCTCCTAGATCAGCTGGGAAAAGCCCCCACACAAATTTCTATCTTGGAACTCCTTCTCATATCACCACAACACAGAGCTATCCTTGATAAAGAATTGCAAGAAGCGTTTGTACCTGCTAATCTAGATGTCAATGAATTTCAGGCCATGGTTGGGTACCTAGCTATGTCGCACCATGTCACCTTCTCTGAACAAGACTTTTCCACCCAAAATTTTGATCATAATGATGCCCTACACCTTGAAGTATGCATTAATAAACACAAGATCAGATGAGTCCTAGTAGACGGTGGAGCAAGTATGAACATTTGCTCACTAAAATTGGTAAAATCATTGGGTTACTCTGAGAATTGTATAGACCAAACCAAGAAAATTGTAATTAAAGCTTATGATGATGTTGAGCATTCATCTGAAGGTGTAATTTCACTCCTTATAAGAGTTGGTCCAGCAATACAAAACACAGTATTTCATGTATGGGATCTAGATCTACACTACAATCTCCTCCTTTTCCACCCATGGATTCATGCCATGAGGGCTATCCCATCCACCTACCATCAATGCCTCAAGTTCCCGTATAAGGACACTGAAATTACTATTCCCAGTGACCCTATTCCCTTTCAGTATTGCAGAAACTTGAAAGGAACCGTTGAACAACAAGTGCCCATCAATCAAGAGGGCTCATCCTCCACCTCATCTACCACTCCATCTAACTACATTGATCCATCTTCCCTTGTCAAATCATCCATACCACTCACGACACCTTCCACACATTGAAGATCCAGATTCAAGACAGAGGATGTGGAGAATACGACATGAAGAGTCTCTTTTTCATTAGAAAATTACCAAAATCGCCCAAGGTCTTATAGAAAACCGCATCTTGTGCAGCCAAAAGTCATCATCCATAATCCCCCTACCACCTTCACTAAATGGGGGGAGCTAGATAAAGAGTCTTTGGATGATCATATTCTCACATGGTTATATAGAGAAGAGGACACTGAAACTAAGAAATTACTAGTTGAATAGTATCCAAAAGGGTTCCAAATGATGGAACGACAAGGATATGATGGACACAGTGGCCTTGACCTAAATAAACAAGGAATTTTGGAACCCTTACAACCTCCTAAATTACTAAAGCACAAAGGGTTGGGGTTTGTACCTGTAAAAGTGACTATCCCGGGTATCAAGATACCTCGAGTGAGGTTGTTGACGCTTCATATGAGATCGAGACATCTGAGGACTCTTGGGATTTTGATGTCGATTCTAATGAATATGAATGGGATTCCCTATCCTCCACTACTTTCATGGACCTTGATAAACTATTTGGAGAACTTGATGAGCCTTCCCTGGAAGAAACATTCAATCAAATGTTTACAATTGGTTCCCCGCAAAATCTACCTAGTCCTCATCCAAAGGTCCCTTTGAAAAGAGAAGAGTGGATCAAACACTTCTGGGAAACCATTAATTCCGCCTCTTGCGAACCTAGTGACTCTACTTCTATCTTTTCCCTATCTTCCTACACCATGACCCTTGATAATATCAATGATGGCTTACCCCTTGTCTACTTGCAACTCATAGATTGGGATCAATAGGAACCACCAAGTTTGGACACATTCGAGAACGATGAAGCAATTGTTGAGTTCATGGGACTTCATGAGGGAATACCAAGTGGGGGTCATAAGGTTATATTTTCCATAGAAATCAATTATGCAGCTTACTTTGGCGAGGTTGTCCTATCCTCTAGTCGCAAAAGTGAAAGAAAAAAGTAAAAATAAAAATAATGAGTCTTCAAGTGAAAACCAAAAGGCGCCTGTTGATCGTGAAAAACTAAAAATAAAGGATGTATATGAAGGTGAAAACCTCTTTGAGGCACCCGAGGATGGAGCACTAGACAATCTCCCTATAGATCGAGAGAGATTGCCACTGCTTATTATGCCGTAGAAAAATGGCCCCTTATCATTTTCATGGTCTTTTAGGCCTTTCTTCACGATGCTTGGTCCATTTTGCTCTAATTTAATGTTGCAATGTGGCTTGAACATTCACATTAGGTCCTTAAAATTCAAATTATGACGTCTTGTGAAGGTTTTGTGAAGTGTTGTATAACATTTCTACACTTTTCTAGACTCTATTCATTACAATTCACCTAAAAATCACCTTTTAATCACTTATCAAGTCCTATTTTGAAGTGTTGTAAAGTCTTGTAACAAGATTTCATGCTTTTCTAGGCATAATTTCACTATTTACACCTTTCTTATGCTTTATTTGACCCCTTTATGCCCTTATAAGGCTTAATTAAGTGTATTTTTGAATGTAAACCCGACAAATAACATTAAATATGAGTTCATTCCCGACACCCATTTTCAAGCCTAAGGTGGGACCCATTCACCATGGGTGGCGAATGAGTCCCTCTTGGCTCTAAATTCAAAATATTTCAAATTTCCTTTCGGGTTTTTATTCAAAATTACTTGATGTCGACCTGTGATGAGGTATCAATGGGTTACTAAGGCACAACAATGTATAAATAAGTGTTTTTCTCCTCATTTTACATCTCCTACAATCTTCTAACTCATTCAAGCATTCAACTTGCATTTGAGCACTTTGCATCCTATAATCAAGCATCAATAAAGCATTCAAGAGTTTCCATTGACATATCTTCATATTTTTCCTCAACAAGGGTTTGGTAAGTTGATAGCATTTGCATGTTATTTGTTTATCACTCTCCTTCATTTCATTATTTCATTAAGGGTTTGATTACCAAAGTGGGATTTGACCAAGGCAAATCCCTATAACCTAGCCCTTAACCATTTTCTCCCTATTGCATGTGTGTTTGCAGACTTGTGTATGCAGGTTTGACAAGCACTTAGGTGTTGAAAAGTGTACAAGAAGTCAACAAAGTGTTTCAAGTAAACAACATCTTATTTCAAGCTTGGAGAAGACATTATATCTATTTTCTGCAGATTTAACTTTAGCAACCCGACAAGCAGACAATTTTAGATCTGGTGCTACATAATTGTCCCCCGATTTCTCAAAATTTTGGGAGAGGCCTGATTCGCCATCAGTGGAGAATGAGTCCCACCTTAAGGCTGGAAATCTAGGTTTTGTTAGATTCCAGATCCCGACATTCAGAAACCTATTCCCGACAGTTTTCAACAGAAGCAAGACTGATTCGCCATCAGTGGCGAATGAGTCCCACTGGTGATTTTATGTGATTTCAGATAGCATTCAGAAGATTCTAGATTCTCCAATATTTGCCCAGGTGCACTCTGATTCAGTCTCTTTCTATTATGTTTTCCACTTGTTCATTCATGGTTCATTGTTTGCAAACATCAATGTTTTTCTAACATTCCATAAATCATAGGTTTTGCATACATAATCAGTCAATTAGTTCATATAATTGCACTTAGATCATTCCATTTAGTTCAAGTAACATTGTACATTGCATAATTTGAGTGAACCTCACTAAAATTTTGGCTCTACTTTCTCCTTTTAGGTGAAAAACCCTAGAAGTGCTAGAAAGATCTAGGGTGCCAAAATCTACGGTTCACTTATAGAAGAAACAAAAGAAGTGAATATTGGTACACAAGACAATTCTAGAATCATACAGTTGGCAACATCTTTGACCACCAAGGAAAAACCTAAGTTTACAACATTCTTTTTAGAAAGACAAGTTAATTTTGCATGGTCATATGCCAATATGCCTTGATATGCCTGGATTGGATCCCGAACTTGTTCTACATCACCTACCACTGCTACCAAATTCCAAACCATACAAACAAAAGCTAAGGAAAATGCATCCACATATTGTGCTCTTGGTCAAGGTAGAACTAAATAAACTCTTGGATGTTGGATTCATACGCTCAATTGATTACGCAAATTGGATATCAAACCTTGTTCCTATCATGAAACCATATGGTCAAATCAGAGTGTGCACAAATTTTAAATATCTTAACAAAGCTTGTCCTAAAGATGGTTTTCCTTTACCAAACATTGACATCATAGTAGACCTCAATGCTGGATATGAGATGCTATTACTTATGGATGGATTCTCAAGTTATAATCAGATAAGAATTGCTCCTGAAGATCAACGGAAGACAACTTTCACATGCACTTGGGGAACTTTCTGTTGGAATGTCATGCCATTTGCACTTAAAAATGTTGGAGCTACATATCAGAGAACAATGACTACTATTTTTCATGATTATATGCACATACTTATGGAGGATTATATTGATGACCTTCTCTCAAAATCCCTAGAACGAAGTGGTCACCTAGCAGTCTTGGACAAGATTTTCACATGACTCAAAAAGTATAAACTCAGGTTAAACCCAAAGAAGTGTGTTTTTGGGGTCCAATCAAGAAAACTCTGAGGATATATTGTCTCTCACAAAGGAATAGAAGTTGATCCTGCCAAAGTAAAATCTATCTTGGACATGCCACCACCAACAAACATCAGTCAATTAAGGACATTACAAGGAAGATTACAATCAATCTGTAGGTTCATTGCTCAACTAGTAGACAAGATCCATCCATTTCAACATTTGTTACGAAAAGGAATTCCCTTCAATTGGACAAAGAAATGTCAAGAAGCATTTGATCAGATCAAGAATTATCTATTGACTCCACTAGTTCTTATGCCTCCAATTGATGGAAGATAATTGAGATTATATGTGACAACAACTACATCAACACTGGGGGCATTATTAGCACAAAATGACAATAATGGAAAAGAACGATCAATTTATTACATTAGTCGCACCTTGGTCAGATATGAATTGAACTATAGCCCTATTAAACAAGCATGTCTAGCAGTTGTATTTGCAACACAAAAGTTGAGACATTACATGCTAAATCACAAGATAAAGTTGATTTTCAAAATTGATCCTTTGAAATATCTCCTCAGCAAAGCAGCTCTGAAAGGAAGATTAGCTAAGTGGGTTATGATCCTAAGTGAGTATCACATTGAGTACATTGACTGAAAAGCAATAAAAGGACAAGTGATAGCTGATCAACTCGCAGATGCACCAATAAAGGAAAATCATCCTTTGATATCTAATTTTCTAGATGAATAAATCTTCGTCATAGAAACACAAACAACATGGAAATTGTACTTTGATGGATCTTATAAAATTCATGCTTCAGGAGCTAGTATTATGTTCATCACACCTCAAGGAGATTCCATTCCCAAGTCATTTTGAATAGCATTTCCATGCACTAATAACATAGTTGAGTATGAAGCATTATTGATAGGACTCCGAATGGCAATAAAATGGAAAATTATGGATCTTCAAGTCTATGGCGATTCTCAGTTAGTGATTAAGAAAGTTAATGATGGTTATGACACCAATGATGAGAAATTGATTCCCTATAAGCACATGGTGGATAGTTTTCCACTGTACTTTGATGCTATTACATTTGAGTAGATACCAAGAATCTAGAACAAAGTAGCTGACACAATGGCTACAATTGGATCTCTCTTGGACATTCCTAACAATGCATCGCAATATGAGTTCTTGGTAGAACAACTGTTGGTCCCTACGTTTGATGTCCTTGAAACTAAACTTATGTGTGAACTTCTTGGTCTTGAATCACCCTGGTACAAAGACATTTTACAGTTATTTGCATGACCAAATTATCTCTCCAGACTTGTCCCTCAACCAATGCAAAACCTTTATCCAACAAGCATCTAAATCTGCCATCATCAGAAATACCCTTTACCATCACAACCTAGATAGCACCCTCCTTTGATGTCTCAACTCAAATTAAGCACAAATCAGCCTTACAAGAGGTACATCACGGTATAGGTGGAGCGCACTCTATTGGTCCAACCTTAGCCAAAATCTCATGAGGACAAGATATTATTGGCCTACAATAGAACGTGATGCCTATCACTTTATGAAGAAATGTCACCAATGTCAAATTCATAGAGATCTTATACATGCACCAGCTTAGGAACTGCAGCTGCTTACATCATTGTGGACATTCTCTCAATGGGGACTCGACCTCGTAGGAAAGATCCATCCCACCTCTGCTAATGGACATAATTTTATCCTTGTCACTGTTGAGTACTTTACAAAATGGATTGAAGTTGTTCTAATGGCCTACATTATTGGAAAGCAGATAGCCAAGTTCATCTTAAATTACATTATATGCCGCTATGGTATCCTGCAGTCCATCATTACAGATAATGGTCACCCTTTTAAGAATCGGGATGTCTATGAACTTTGTGAAAATTTCCATATCCAACACCATTTTGCTACCCCATATTACCCTCAAGGTAATGGCCAAGCTGAGGCATCTAATAAGACTATCCTAAAAATCTTAAAGAAGATTGTCAATGACGTTGGTCGTGACTAGTATCTTTAACTTAATCCTGCTCTATGGGCCTACCATACCAGTGTTCGCACCCCTACAAAAGCTACTCCATACTCCCTTGTTTATGGATTTGAAGCAATACTTCCTATTGAGGTCAAGTTACTGTCCCTAAGAGTATTTATGCAAGGGTTGATTGATCAAGAAGAATATTGTGTATCCCATCTACATGAGCTAGAGGTACTGGATGAAAAGAGATAGAATGCCTTGACACATTTGCAAGCATACCAGAATCGCCTTCGACGCAGCTACAATAAGAAGGTCTGACCTAGAAGCTTTGACATTGGTGACTTAGTCCTAAAAGGAAATCCAAAGAATCAAGCAGATCGAGAAAATCCTAGAAAGTTTGAACCTAATTGGTTGGGACCTTATATCATCGCATCAACATATGGATCTAGTGCTTATCAGCTCTCTACTCCTAAAGGTGAACCATTGCCTGAACCCATCAATAGCAGGCACCTTTGTAAGTACTACACCTAATTCTCAAAGTATCCCGTCAAAAAGTCAAAAAAAAAATAAAAAAATACAAAGTCACTCAGATGAAAACATGGAAAACAGGCATCTTGGTGACAACAAAAAAATCAAGAAAGTGATAAACAAATCAAAAAAATAGTAAAGAGAAATAATTCCTCCAAAATTGAAAATCACTTTGGTGGCGCTTTGGATAAGTACCATGGTGAAAACCTAGCAAACAGGCACCATGTGTAGTCAGTTTATGCTCCTCCGTCTACTGTCACTCTACCTAGTCTTCCATCCATCACTTGCCCATTCACACATATCATGCATCCATAATAAAGCTTTGTCAACCTTACCATGGCATGGGAACCACCGACATTTAGTGTCCTTTGTTGTCATGATCATCCTTTGCATTCGTCTGCTACTTCCCCTCGTGCATAATAAGTTGGTCCTATACCTAACTAGGGGAAAATCCTTAGCATACATCTTCATGGGAAATAACACATGGTATCGACCTTTTAAAACATCAAAAATCCAAAAAAATCATAAAACATCAAAATCCAAAAAAATCATAAAACATCAAAATCCAACAAAAAAAAATCATAAAACATCAAAACCCAAAAAAATCATAAAACCTTTAAAATCCAAAAAACATTAGAAAACATCAAAACTTCCAAAAACAAACTCAGAGTCAGAGTCAATTTGTGTTAGTAGGGTCAAACTACGTTGTCTATGTGCATTTGCTACGTAGGAAAGGCTCATCTTCAATGGGCCCCTGTGACATTAGGTCAGTCCTTTTAGGTTTTGTCCTTTGTCAAGTATAATAAGGTCAAGTCATGTCAAACTATGAGGTTTCTACATATATAACGTAGGCAAGGCCCATCAATCGATGAGCCCCTGAGGCCCTAGGTCAAACCTTTAGCGTTTTTTGAGTTTTGTTTTTGACCGCAAGAAATCATCATTCAAACCAAATCATGAATCAACAGGAAAACATAACCAATAAATATTTCATCTTCTATCAATCAATTATCTTATCATCAATCCATTGATCAGGTCATTGTTCTTGTATCGAAATAGGATATTATGTCATATGTCTCATCCGGTCCTATCTCTTGTCTTTTATCAGGATGCGTCCTTCATGAGATTAGACTTTGTCTTTGGTCAATCTGGTCATTCACCTTAAGCAAGATGTGTCTTTCTTGCAATTAGGTGCTTTATCAACAATGGTCAATCAGTCAACTTTATCAGATGTGCTACTTGCCTCCAATAGGATATGTCTTTCCTGAAATTAGGCATCGTCACATTGATCGGTCATATCAATCACACATTATCAAAACAATCAATCCTATCATTTTTGTCAACTAATCTTGCCTTATACAGGATGTGTCTTTCCTCAAACTAGGCACAATCAATCAAATCAATTGGTCAAACCTTTGTCAACTTATCAATCAATCATTGTCAACTTATCAATCAAATTTGGTCATCTTGGCAAACACAATCTCTTTGGCAAACACTTTTTTGGTTTGGGTTTATCTTATCTTTTTGATTGGTCCTGGGTCATGTTACTAGTTACCTCGAGGATGTCCTATTAAGGGATTTAGAGGGACGAAGATGGATCATGACCTCTTTTCTTTTCTTGTTGTTTGTGGTTTTTCTTGGCAAAAAGACTAGGGCAATCGGGTCCTTAGTATGAGTTGGGGCATTCCTTGTCTTTTGGCTTTGTCTTTTGACTAATTGTCTCTCACAAATGGTCACCTTGCACACCTTGTTCTATGCCATACCATGGTGTTTGTGCTCCATTTGTGAGAATTTTGATGCCCAGTGATGCTAAATATAAAAGCATGAAAGTTGGTCCCTTGTCACTCCTTGTCTAACTGACCATCTCCTTTGTCCTTTTCCATGCTAACATCCATCTCTTTTGTCTAACATTTCTTCTATCTACATCTTGACAGAGTCCCGTGACACCCAAAAATATCTTACATACACAATCATGTTAGGGAACATCATATAAAGCATTATCATTGTAGATCTAGCATTATCATATTAAGCCACATGCATTTACATAAGAAAATACAAAAAAAAAACATAGAAATCATCCATATAGAATTAACATTTTATCGCATTATATTATAACGACTCATGACATTGCATTGCACATTGCATCATAGTTCATTTCCATCCATCACATTGTATAGTATTGCATTTCACACCATATTGCATTACATTAATAATATTATGACATATCACATAATACATCACATTTTGCATTCATACTAAACATTTTCAATCATCACATTTTGCATTATCATATAAGAATTTCATTACATTAACATTAAATGCATTTACATGTTACATCACATTCACGACATCAGGTCATTTCTATTGCATTCATTATTCATACATATCATAATGGTGTAAACATTCACAAGCCTAAATGCATCACATCATCATATCGCATGCATAAACACATTCTCATAAAGGCATAAACATTCGTAACATGATCATAAATGCATAATAATGACACATATTAAACCATCACATCATCATATAAAATGCATTAATATACATCATAAAAGCATGAACATCCATACCATAACATCATCATAAACATAAAAGCATAATCACATAACAATGCATATCATAAACCACTGCCAAAAATCATATCATATATCGCTCAAAATATGTGTCATAGATACAATTGCATGATGTATCGTGTCTGATAAAATGGAGCTCACAGGCTCTCTAATCAAATTATAGTGTCCATATAACATAATAAATAAAAAGATGCTCTATCATGAGCTACCCTGATCTTCTATCCCTGGGGCATCCCTATCCTCCCAACATGGTGGCTCCCTGGACCTGTGCTCCATAGTAGGAGGCATATCATATGGAGTAGCTCATCTCACATCTGATGTTCACCCTCTAATCTACTATGGGAGTGCCTGCTATGGGACCTGCCATGTGACCCGCCCTATGAGCCAATGTCAATCTATGAAAATGTGGGCTCCCTCCTATCCGATGGTACCACCCTCTCGTAAAGATCTTTGCAATATTGCATAGCTCTGCTTGGCCCTGGCATACTCCCAAGCGACATCAACCACATATCCACTGCATGTAGTTGTAAAATTAATCATCCTCTGATCTGTCTGTTGTTGACTGATGACAGTTAGATCCCTCTTAGTCTACAAGATATCTCTCTCACCCTTAAGGTTGTCCCTCTTTGTTGTCACCATCCTGACCTCTGCCTCCAAATCATGTACACAAGCCTATGAGGCGGCAATCCTCTTCTCTGCATTTCCCTCCTCTAATCCATCTCGGACCTCCTCCAGTCCCTCATCCTCAGCCATCCCCAAGATAATCCCCTCTCGGAGGACTCTCCCTACCTCATCCATGTCGACCTCCTCTCCATGCTCCTCTTGTCTCCCCTCTCCATGCTCCTTGACCTCCATGGCCTCTACCTCCAGAGCAGGCATCTAAGCATGCTGCTCTCCCTCCCCTACCACCACCTCTGCTGCTACCCTCACCTCTGACTCATCCTCCTCCATCTCCTCCTCCTCTTGGATCGGTGGTAACTGTCCCACTGCTCATCGTCCTTTGTCCCCCCTCCTCCATCAGTCTCCTCCCTATCCTCCCCATCCATCTCCCCCATCATCTCCCCGTCCTCCTCCATCTCCCCATCCACCAATGCCCCTCTCTCCACCCCTTTGTCCCTTTTCCCCTCTTCGGCCTCTCGGGCCCCTGCCTCTACACTCTACAAGCACTGACTGTTATGGATCTGTAAGTGGTACCGACCAATGAACCAACCACCAAGAATCATACTCTGGTGTAGTCCCTACATCTGCATCACCACCTCTTTAATCCCATTCTAATGGTTGCAGGGCATCAATCTCCTGCTCAACAATCTGAAGCCCCATGGATGAACCTCTCGAGAGGACCGTGTGAACTCTGCTCTACCAATTGGAACACCCTGCCTCTCCTCAAATTTCCTTTAAACCCTCTCTGGGAGATACATCTTAATAATGTGTTGACTCTACACTATGCGTCCGATGAGGTACCTAGGCTGTCAGCACCATGGCAAGTGATCATCCTCACCAACCCAATAATCACATTCTTTGTATGGTCTCCAGATGAAGCTAACTAATGTGTCAATGTCGTGCCTCCAGTACCTAACATCTCCCACATGTGTCTGTGATAGTTCCCCTTGATATAGATACACATATGGAGCACCCATTCCCATATGGCGTGCCACTGATGGGCGGAACACTGCTATATGCTCCCAAGCCCATATTGTCAATAATGTCACGTCGTAGCTTAGGCTCTGCCCTCCTCTGTATGCAATATTGTGTAGCTAGAAGTAAAACATGCCCAATAGACATGGTCCCCGTGCATATATCATCTCCTTCATGACCATCCCTGCCAGCATCTCCCCCAGCCCACTAGGAAACCGTGACCTTTGTGATCAAGAATCATCACCCCTGTTAGCAGTGTGCAAAGCACACATTCATATATGTCATACCTCTCTGTCAGGGTCTCCCACCTAATCTCTTATCCCTAGATGCCAAGTGTATCATCATCATCACAGTCATAATAATCATATAATGCCTGCAATCCTCAGGCAAGATGATATCGTACCTGCTCGTCGCAAATCAAAAGTTGTAAGATCCTGTAGGCATCCTTGAGAGTAACAGTCGCCTCCCCCATTGGTAAATGAAAATTGTAGGTCTCTGAGTGCCATCGCTCTGCTAGCACCATCAACATGCCCTTGTTTTCCCTACTAACGGGCATATAGGTGACATAGAATAGACCGATATCCAACAACACTTGTCTCTCCACATTGTCTAGTTGGTCTCGTAGCTGAAATACATCTAGTCGTGATTCCCGCGTATAAATAGGAGGTAGAATCATCACGCAAGCCAATGTTTCAATCTAATGTCTCCATTTGATCCTATTGACCTAAGTTGACCAAGTCAAAATATCCTAATCTAGGGAAAAATTTTAACTAGGTAATTGTGTCGCTATTTGGTCAAATACGTCGCACACATTTTCCATTGGCTCGCAACTGCAAATGCACCACACAATTTTCAAATCTGTCATGTTGTTCAATGCTTGCGTCACAAAATATCGATTGTCATTCTCGGCCGAATATGCGATTCAAAAAGTTAGTTGTGTCACACGCAGTTGCATCACGACGCAACTGCCCCTACCCTAACCCTAAGCATTTGTGTTGCGATGAGACAATTGCGACGAACTACTTCTCATCTACGTCGCTCGCACATGCAATTGTGTTGCATGGCCTGCAATGCAATTGCTTACTAAATTAATTTCCTACCTAAATGCGTGAAAATCAAACAAATTAAAAGGCGAGTTTGTAGTACTCACTCCCTTAGGTCGGCGAAAGTGGTATATTTGGTATGCCCAATGTGTGATGTCTAGAACAGGTGACATCTTCATAGCAAAATCACTCAAAGCTCCAAAGTTTTCTAAAAATAGAATGCACAAATGACCTATTTTCCCAATCCAATTGCTATTTATAGGTTGAAAATTAGGGTTTCCAGCTACAATATCTATTGGGCACACTTTTTGATTAATTTGACCACGAATTTGACCCCCTATCAACCTCAAAAATCAATTTTGTCTTCACCGTTGGAGTTCTGGCATTCAAATTATCTTATCGGGACAATTTCCCAAATTTTTGATTTTTTTTGAAAAATTGTAAAAAAAATTTACCTATACCCTACTTTCACCAAGGCATCTTTTTGACTGAATTTCTTTGACACAATGTAATAAACTGCATTATGTCAAAGAGGGGCAAAATGTAGACAATGAAAAAATGTCTTAGTCTGCAAGCGTCATTTTTCTTGGTCTTTGTCTCTGCATAATTAAATAATTTTAATTATTTAATTATTCTTGATCACATTCCTCTATTAATTAAATAATTTTTAATTGTTTAATTAATTCACTTTCTTAAATTTTTATTTTATCTTGATCAATTAAATAAATTAATTGTGTTACTAATTCCCCCTTTTCTTCAATAATTAAATAAATTATTATTTATTTCATTATTTGCTTATCGTCATTCGTCTATAGTTAAATAGTTATTATTAAATTTTTTTGATACGCAAGATACTATATATTTTATTAATAAAGCTAAAAACTTAAATACAAATGTCTGCTACGTAGGTAATAGGATTTTAACAAAAATTCAACCAACCACCATCAAAATTTTTTGAACATCAGCCACCAAAAAAACTAATTCTAACAGAAGCCACTGAAACCCTGACTAAAACATGTTATGATAAATCCATGAACTGCTAGAAACTGTCCAAACCACCACTGAGACATGCAAAAAATAACAACAACCCGAACCATCCCAAAAAACCTTCACCCAATGGCCACCTTACAAGAACTTGTTCAATCTTGCGAAGTCTTGAATTCCTCTTTCCACTCTTCATCATCAACCACCATCAAACCAAAAAAAAATTTCAAAAAAATGACTGCCACTGCCACAATCGCCCTATGCCTCAACAAACCCGAACCATGCAAATCCAGAAGGAATGGGTAAATTTTAACTATATCCTCTGAATGAATCTGCTCCAGGTCGCACGGTTGTGAACAACCTCTGCCTTTAAGCACTGCACTCAATACCTCGTCCACACCTTCCACCAGGTCTCCTTGGAACAATTTAACCAAAAAATATTTAGCCTCTGCCTTCGGGACGAAATTGTCCAGAAGAGAGGCAAGGAAACGGGAGGAGACATGCAAATTATCCCTCCCATACTCATTACACTCCAAATGGCCCAAACCCAAAACCATTTTTATAACTACCAGCACCAGCGACTCATAATTAAGCAAAATGCGCTTGAGCCTTTGATCAGTGACCTCTTTGAACAAGGCTTTCCTCGACGACGACTTCAAGGAGATGGGTGTATCAGCCCCAAAACGAGCAAGGCTTGCCATAGAGACTTCAATCATGAACTTCAACCCCTTTTCCATCCTCAATCCAGCTCTAACTGCCTCAAACGAGAAAGAGAAGGGAGCTCACAAATACCATAGCCACCTGCAAAGGAAAGAATGCACCAAAGAAAAAAACCAAACCATCATTAAATAGACGAACCCAGATTACCAAACCATCGTTGAACACAGCAAATGGTACTCAACCAACGGGCAAAGGTCCTCTCCTTATGCAAGGATCACCTCAACATTAATAACCTGCATCACAAAGCTTAGCAGAGAGATCCGCATATGTCCTTTCTCACGTGCCAACGTCACTCATAGAGGTAGCCAAAAAATTTGGCCAACCGAAACACCAACACAACACCCCACCCCCTACTACCATCCGACGTGGCATCCAACGCCACCTCCCTCTGCCAACTTGGAGGGATGCCCTCCCTACCTCCCAAGGTTATTATTAATTATTTAACTATTCACTAATCTTTTAAATTCTTCTATAGTTAAATAATTGTCAAAATTATTTAATTATCTTTCAATGCTTTCCCTCTATTAAATAATTAACTCAAATTAATTATTTAATGCTTTTTCCCCATTTCCTCTTATTTAATTAAAATTATTTTATAAATTATTTTAATTAAATGCCCACTTGCCTTTTCCTCAAATAAATTATTTGAATAAATTATTTATTCCTCCACTTGTCCAGAGATTCCTTCTCATGAATTGATTATTTTCAATTTTTAATTTCTCCATAATCTTCCTCCACTATCTCATTTTTGAATCTTGGTCATTCATCGCCTTTGGGCTCTTTCTAATCTTGACCATTCCTTTGGTAACCTCCCCTTTCCTGTGTTGCATGCAACCTCGTCCGTTGATCTTGGAATCTTTCTGGAACATTGATCTTGACCATTCGTTAAAATGGCTATCTATAAAAGAAGCCTTTCTCCTCTATTTTTTCCTTAACAAGCACTTATCTCCAGCTTTCTTGCTTACAATTTGGAGGTATTTGCACAAGTTAAACTACAAATTTGAGGGCATATTTGCATAAGAAGAAGGAGAGACAAGGGAAGTGATTCAAGTTCAAGCATGGGAGTGTTTTGATTTAATGCTTTTATTTTCCTTATGCTTTCATTGTTTTCTCTTGTTCTAGATTGGGTTTTGGCTTAGTAGTGTTGTGGTTGTCACTTTTATCTAGGCTAGCTTGTTTTGACCCATCTTACAATAGCTAACGGCTAAAGGAGAGTTAATGCAATGTTTTTAGGTTTTATGATTGCTTATGAAAGGGGAACTTTAGAAACTGAGTGAACAGATCTCAGAGGTCTCGATAGACAAACAAATAGGCTCTCAACTAGAGGACAAAAGCACGAACCAAGGACGACAGTGCAACGTGCTATCATCTGTATGGCACACTAGCATCTCATATGGACCAGAGACAAAGTCAACCGCCAAAGACACTTAGGATCTACTAACTACCCGAGAGTTGAAATTTAACAATTTTATTAATTTGAACAGAATGCTAAAAATGCAAAGAAGTACAACAAGAAGAATACTAATTGACAAGTAAACTAACTATTAAAAGAAATGACAAATAGTGGAAGAAAAGGGATGAAATCACAGTAGATCCAACTATGAAGCCTCTGAAAGCTCCTCATGGACAACTTGCACACATAGAAATAAGAAAAATTTTGGGGTTGTTTTTGGAGCTTACCTTGGTCAAACCCTTGTTTGGTGTTTCCACCTCCACAAACAACCAAATAGACAACAATATAGGAAGATAGATAAAGAAGTGACAAGACAAGAAATAGGGCATGTAAGACAATGATATGCTAATCAATAATAATAATAATAATGCTATGAAAGTAAATATTACCCTCCCTCCAATTAGCTTGGTGAAGCTGAGAGGAAGATCAATGCTTTGAAGGCTTGAGACAAACATGCAAGAATGCGATGTAGGAAAGCTTGAGTTTGCAAGAGTGGAAGTTGTAGAACTGCGAGAAGAGAGCTAGATTGAAGTGAATGTGAGAATGAAGTGTTAGAATGAGAGAGTGATAGATTGAATTGGTAGAATGGAATAGAATGAGAAAGAGAGGGAAGAATATGGTAAAATTGCATGCGAGAGAGCCATTCTTGGGTGCGCTTGCGACTGTAGAGGTGTTACACTTTGCGAGCAAGTGATAGTGTAACATCCCAACGACCACAGGACCAGGAATCCTCTCAGGATGTTCATTCGACTTGTAGATGTCTGCATGGCGTGAAAGTTTCCTAGAAAAAAATTCTCCCACTGATAGAAAATGACAAGGCAAGGATGAAAATAAAGGTTAGGAAGGCAAGTTTTCGCATTATCATCTTATTAAGCCAAAGTGAAGGTTGATGTTATGTGAAATTGCATAAGAGTGCAATTTTATTACATAACATTTTTCCCCCACTTTAGTGAGCATATGTATCTAAACATGTGTGAGCTAAAGTAGAAATATATTGAAGAGAATATACCTAGGATGAAGAGGAAGTAGACCTTTGATCTGGTATACCTGACGTGAAGAAACTCCATTAGAATGCAAAGAGGACATGTGTCTTTGATCCTACAAAGATGATTACAATCTCACCACAAACATGTTAGATGTAGACAAACATGTTAGGCAAAAAAGTGAAAAGTAATAGACATGATAAAAAAAACATAGATAAGACATGACAATCTGATTAGATAAAAGACAACACGGATAGGTATGGTTACCATGGCTAGTGGCCATATGACAAGCATATAGGCATGTGGTTGCTACAAATTGTGTTGCAGGACAGTCACAAAAGAGATAAGACAAGTCTAGTAAGGTTTCCCCTAAGCTAGATGACGAGACATAAGACATCAAGGAATCCTTTTGAAAAAAATTGAAACTTTTTAAAAATTAAGCATATATGATAGCCCCCCCTTAGAATTATGTGTGTTATGCAAAGGAGCACATGTCATTCTAAGGAGAAGAGAAATACAAGAGATGATGTGGGAAGAGATACATGGCCAGATGTATTTGTGGAATGTTTTCACATGAGGGGCAACACATAGAAATCACAACATCATGAAGCATAAAAGTAAAGATGAAGAAATCAAGAGCATAGAGGGATATGAGTATTTAGGGTCAAAACTGCTCATAGGTGTAGATAGATAAGTATAATATATATATATGAACTATCATCAACCCCCAAATATATCACAATGGGAAGAAGAGCACATGAATACAAAGCAAAAAGAAAAAATGGGTCAACATGGAAGAGGCCTAAATACCCCAATGCTTTACATCATCCTTAACATGAAAGTCAAAATTTACAACACGTAGAAGTGAAGATATAAAAAAAAGAAGTATATGACAGAGTTTCTCTCATGTATCTAAGCACCTACAAGGGTAGCAAGGGTCCTTCAGGAAAGAGCACAAACATAAATAGAAAATCACGAGGGAACATATACAAACACGCAAATCTAATCTAAAGATGTGGAAGAAGGTGTTGCTCTAGTCCAACTCCACTAGCATGTCATCTTGCTCCCTATCTAGATCATTATAGGGGGAGGGAAGATGGGCCTATCGAGGAGGGATAGCTAAGATGGTACCAATTGACTCACCCACAACAAGAGCTGAGGAAGAGGCCCCTCAAGGTCTTTATCATCGAACTCCTATGAGACTAGTGTCATCAACCTAGCAAAGATCAAAGAAAAATTCAAGATTTCCTCCAACAAGTTGAACATGCACTTCTTAGGAGTGGCATGTGGCAACTGGACAAGAGGATGACAAAACACCTAAGAGTCAGTGTCATCCTTGAGAAGAGGGGCATTGATAAAATTTTGTGAGGCAAGTGTTGCCTCCATCACAAGGACGACACATGCCAAAGTAGAAAAAGTCTCAAGAGGTGAAGACAACTTTTTCCAACTGTCACTTGAAGTGAGGTCGCTCTCTAACTTGCACTTCAATGGAGGAGATGGGATCCTCGTAGTTGAAGTGGAAGAAGGAGAAGGAGATGAAGCCATAGAGAACACCACCTTTGTGAAAGGCATGTCTACAGGTTGCAAAAAAGGAGGAATATCAAGGAGAGATGAGAAGGGACAACTCCACATAAGGAGAGATGGACATTTGCATCCTCTTGGGGTAAGGTTCATCGAGATCTTCCGACAAAGTCAAAAGAAGAATGGAGGCAATGGGAACTAAGGCAGAATGAGAAGTAGAGATATGGCAAATAGAAGCAAAAGTCTCTTCTTCGGTCTTCTACAAGGCAACATTCTCCTTAGCCAAGGCCTTTCGCCAGTGCTTATGCTCTCACACAAGCTGGTTATGGAAACTATGAGCACTAGAGGATGCATCCTTAGAAGTGGTCAGGGGATCCTACTCTACCAGATGAGAAACCTCCACAATCATCACTAGTGGAAGGGTGGACTCCTGAGGAGGAGCAGGAGAAGGAGGAATAGAGACAGAATGAGATCAGACAGGTGTCTCGACAATGGGATCCTTTCCTTTCGCTTCCTTGGAGGCAGGTGGAGGAATAGGCGGAGGCCTTGCAGGCTGAAATGTAGGAACAACCCCATAGGAATGCTTCCCCTTGCCATAAAGGGTGGGTCGAGGCACCATGGGTAAAACTAGAAGCTAAAAATCCTACATCTTCAAATTCCACAATGTGAGCACTTTTATTTTTCCTATGTCGAGCATAGTAAAAGGAATGAAAGATGCAACCAAAGGTTGGGAAGAAGAAGAAAAAGGATCAAAAGGAGATGGGGAAGTCCCAAGGGAAAGAGCTTGCTTGTCCTTCCCCTTTGGAGGGGTAGATGATGAAGCGTGTCGTTATGCACACAAGGAGGCCTTCAAAGAGATAGCCTGACCAGACAGAGAAAAACCACCTTTCGACATCGAGCCCCACGTCTTATACCTGAAATAAGCTCTATATAAAATATCCCCTCTAGGAGGCATGGGTCTGACTGGGGCAAACCAAAAGCGGTGGAGGGAGCCCCCACGTGCTACCAATAGTTTATATCCAGTATCTTGGATAGTATGCACGGTACCCTCGTGGGGAAACTTTAGACAGTTTTGGACTACCAAGGTGACTACATTCATGGAGACAAGCCAAAGAATGCCTAGCCTCACTCTGAGAAAGTTGGACTCAAGAATCACTACAAATGGGACTTCCAAGACCTTAGGTCCTATGAGGACCGAAAGAGAAATAGAGCCAATAGGTGCAACAAACAACCCATCATACTTGTGAAGTGTAGTCTATGATTCGTCGTACTTCTCCTTATGTAAATTGTTAATAAAAATAGTCTCTTTTGTGAAATATTCACTCGACTCAAAGGGTCAACCATAATGCCTGTTGCAATGTTATTGTTGATACGAGTAGGGATATATAGCAAAAAGAGCTATTTGTTCAAAGGTAGATCATGCGAGGTTAATGTAGTATCAAGAATATGAGTAAATGAGACTACATTCACATACTTGGATGGGGCTGAATTAGGAGTGACAAGGTTATCAAAATGAGACATAAATGGCTCTATGTAGATTTATAGCTCGCTACTGGGCTTAGCTACATATTTGTTCGAGTTTTGCTTCCTACCATCAAGTCATATTATCCCATTATCAATGTGGTCTTGAATCACATGATGCAGATAAATACATATCTCAGTATCATGAGCCAAGACCTGATGGTATTGGTAGAATTTTTGTGCATTGTACCACTAAGGATACAACTTAGACAATGATCTAAATCTTCAGGAGAGTTGTTATTCCATGTTTTAAAAGTTATCGTAGAACATTATTATAAGATTATGATAATTTAGCGAATATTCTATTTCGACCTAAAACCTTTTTATTAGTGGAAACAGATACCACATTCACCATAGCTTTTTTCTTTCTAGACTCACCAGAGACTGACACAACTGATTGGCCATCTTGACCGGAGTGAAAGGATGAATCCCCGTATTGTGCAACTATTTGTTGGTACTCAGAAAGATGCACAAAGGATGGATTCTTTATCAATAGGAATTTATCTCACAACCCCTACTACAATTTTTTTATGAACACTCTCCATACATCAGAGTGTTGACCTTTGGCACAAGATTTTGTCATTGATGTCAAAAAGGTTGATGGTATGGTTCACTGTTAATATAGTATTTACAGGTTTTGATTGGAAATGATACATCTTACCTTGACATTGGCATTGGTATTGCAGGTACACAATTCTTAAGGTATTGGTATCTTCTATATCTTGTTATTAATGCGAAATTGATGTTTTATCAATTGTTCACTTATGAGCTATCAATGGCTTATTCATACAAGATTGATGAGCTATCAATAACATAAGTTACACAAGAATAGTTACTTATCCAATGGTGTCTTGATCTTGATATATAAGATGAAATCAATTTTGTATACAGTTGTATTCATGGTATTCACAATACATACTATGGCATGATTCAGAGGTGGTACACTATTGTGGTCTAATAATGTTTGCAATAATAAACACGAAGAAAAGTGTTTAATACCCTTGGGCATTAATATTTTCCAAAGGCATTGGAAATAGAAAGAGAAATAAATCTCGTCGGGTTTATAATGTTAAGTGACATATGACATATAAGTATATGTAAAACCCGAAGCTTGTTTTGAAGACATTTTATCATTTCATTTTGTTGATTTATTTTACTTGAAAGAGCTCTCTCGAGCTAGGGCATGGCAGAACAGTTAGGTAAGGATGTATAATGTAGGAACAAAGGAAACATCGGATATATTGTAAAGTTTGACATTAGTAAATAAGGTTGTTGACTAAGGGTTTGAGGAACGATGATAAGATTGGAAACACTGTGAAATGATTAAGGATATGCAAAGATGTGACCTTCAAGCAGTTACTAGCCGGCAGTAGAAATGGTTTCAAGGGCATATCTCAGTGATGGTAATCTTGTGTTTGAATGCTTTTAGGTAATATCCATTTTTGTTTGATTTGATAATTTAAGTAGTGTCTTTGTTAATTTAGAGATTTGTAATTTATCTGATCTAAATGTTGTTAAAGCAAATTAAAGTTTTCACAGGCATTCAAACTCTCTATAATGACAATTGTCATTCTAAATAGAAACTGCTACAGGCAATTTAAAAATACAGTAACCCTATTTTGGGTTAATATGCATTCAATTATGGATTATATTGTGGGTTGTGTTAAAGTTTCTTTCACTAATCCTCGGGTCTATATACCACAAAGCATCATGATAAACTCTAGTTCGCACATGGTGAACAAAACTACAGTATGATTACCATTTTGTTATTGCAGAACAATTATGGAGTTGAAAGTTTGTTTTCAGTTCAAAGACAATGAACATTATATATATGTTATTGAAGACATTCAAAAAGATTGATGAGAAGGAAACATCATTTTGATTGTTGATTCATACTCTGCTAAGAGTCATTTTTCTCAGTGATGTAAAAGGGCATTGTTGTCAGTTTTATTTCATGAAATGTTTATCTGAGCAAAATTGTATATCCTTTTGTAGTAATACTATATACTACTGTGTATACCAGACATATACACAATAGTATATTGTATTTGGACTTATGCTTCTGAATCTCAAGTGATGTGAGATCAGAAGAAGCTGTGAGAAGTGAAACATGGATGATACTCTATATTTGTATCAGAACTATGATGATATGAGGTAGATTGCATTAGCTAGTGAGGCACACTCTTGCTAGTGAGGCATATTCTTTATTGCTAGTGAGGCACATTTAATGTCAGCGAGACACATTACTAGTGAGGCATTGTAAACTTGGAAGTTTTCAGATAAAGCTAGTGAGGCAATTTTACGAGTGGTTTTTATTCCCCAAGAGGGTTTTCCATTCAAGACATTATTTGTGTTATGGGTTGTTATTATCATTGATGTGCTTGATTCTCATGTTCATTTGTTTACCATGTGTCATTTAGTTTTAAAGTTGTCCCAATTTTATTTGATCTACATGAACACATATCCATCATGTATTATTGTTTTGAAATAGTATTCTATGCTCATCTTCATTATGGTTGATCATGTTAAAGGTTTGAGTTGATCAAAGTTCTTGATACTAGGTATGCCTATCCTCATAGTTGTTATATTTCAAAGTTTTTAAAGGACTATTTTAAGGTCATTTGTAATTGGTATACCACTGATTCACCCCCCCTCTTAGTGGTATTGTACTCCAATAAGTGGTATCATAGCCAAACCCTTGTCTAGAGTCAAACTAGGGGATTCTTGGTAGTGGAGTACTAGTTGTCATGGGAAAGAGGAATAGGAATAAGAAGGAAAAATCACAGTCTGCAAAAGTAGAAATGCCTAAGGAAAATCCATAGCTTGTAGAAGAAAAGATTTCTAATATAGAACTTGATGAATTTTTAGTGGACATGAATGAATCAGGTATAGAAGAGTGTAAAATTGATTTTGAGGGAGAACTCCATGCTACCCTAGATGAGATTAAAAAACTCGGGAAAGAGAACCAGAGATTAGAAGACCAACTTCTATATGAAAAAGGCTTCAAGAACAAGGTACTTTTAGATATTGAAGAGTCTAATAAACTTATTATTAGCCTAAAGACAGAGATAAAATAAGCATACAAGATGAATAAGGAAGACAGAGTCAAATTATTAGCCTGAAGGTGAAATAATTTCCTTGAGAAAAGACCTTGAAAGCTTCAAAATTCATAAATTTGAGAAAGGTATCGATGAATTGAATAACATGTTGAGTAGTAAAAAGAGTAATAAGGACTACTTTGGTTTAGGGTATGAAAAAGGACAAAGCTCTGGAGTTCAAGATGAGTCAAAACACGAAATGGTGTTTGCAACAAAAGATGGAAAGAGTTTCAGAGTTAGACAAACTCCAAGAAAGAAAATAGACTTGAACTATCATGCTACTACTCCTGAAATAAAAAATAAGGTTACTAAAGAAAAACAACACAAGGTCTTCAACAAAGTTGGAAGAAGAAATAATTGGTTCACAGGATCTTCATCTACCAAACAATATTATTCAATGAGGTATAACTATTCTCAGTTTCATGGTTATTGCTATGTTTGTCATAAGTATGGTCACAAAGCTAGAGATTGTAGTTATTATGGGTTGTCAAATCAAAACTACAATGTTGTTTGCTATAACTGCAATAAGGTTGCACACATAAAAAGAGATTGTTGGTTACTAGGAAGATACAAAGGTTGGAATGATTTTGAATTGTCAAGAAACACTTATGCTTCTTTTGTTAATCATCAAGTCATGCGTTATAGATGTAATGGTTTTGGACATAGAGCCAATTTTTGTAGAAGTAAATTGTTAAAATCACCTAAGCAAGAAGATACTTTGAGCGAGCAAAATAAGGAGCCTATGAAAATCTAGAGAAGAAAACCAAATCAAGATAAGAGGATTCTAAACTTGTGTATATTGCACAAGGAATATCTTAAAGTGCATAGAAGGTAGCATGAAGCAAGGGGGGCAGGTTAATGTTTTATCCTTTAGCTCTTAGAGAAATTTGGAAGTTGAATTTTCACGTTGTATTATGATAGCAATTTTGCATAAAAGTTTGAGTTAAAACACAATAGAGAGGTCATACATCTAATGTTATCAGTCTCTCAGTCAGTTCTTTTCAATGCATAGCAACTGTACTCAGTCATGAATGATAAACTATACCTTCAAGACCATGATTTAGTGGTTTGCATAGTTGATATATTCATCTAGTATTGAGGATAGAATCTGCTATGTCAGTATAACACAATACACTAGTCCTCAACAATGTTTGTTCTTGTTTGAACAAAATATAGTAGTATATACTATGTGAAATTTGAAATTTTCATAAACAGTTGGTTGGTTTATGTTTGGTTGAGTTAAGTGATTTCAGTATAACAGTCATATTGCAATGTGATGGGCATGAAACATAAGGTGATAGATGTTGCTACAGGTTCATTATTTTCTTCATGTCTCTTGGACTGTCGAATATGCACTTTATTGATGAGTAATAGTGATAGGTTTCTCAACAAGTTCTCATATAGTGCATGGCTCTCATTTCTTCTTGAATATGTTTTAATTATAGAGGTTTGCTTCTACATCTAATGGACAGTGTCTTCATGATAGTCTTCCAAGGTCCCTACTTTGCAGACAGTCTTCAAGTGCGGGTGTAATAAGTGCTTTCTATGCTAAGAGAGATTAAAATTCATGACAAAGTCAGGATTGTGACAGTGGAATGAACCATAAGATAGAATTGCCATGGTGGTCATCACAGAGTAGTCACAGTTGGTTAAAGTGGTATCATTCTGTCACAAGGATCATATCATATATTGATCATGGACTATGATGTCAAGTTTTGTTTATAGTTCACTTATGTTGATAATCCTAACATTGCTCAAATATCATAAATGATAGTATGGAAGTAATTTTAACAGAGCAGTGCTGATAGTGTAGGATGAACAATAGGTCTTAATCAAAGAGTAGCATCAGTGCATCAATGAATGGGTAAAGAGTAGTGGAGGCAGTAAGTTTTACTGTTGTGACATTGTGAAGTATGATGCATGAAGACAGGGGGAGTGACATGTTACAGTCACAATTGGTGACTTGTTCAGAGGAGCTTTCATGTTTATACTATATCTCTGGCATATGTGATTATAAATGGTTGTGTTACGTGCTAATGTTTTCTTAATTGTTATAGGATTTTTGGTCTACATTAGGTTTGGTATATGTAACTCAAGTAGTAATTCTTGTCATGGTTGGCATATATGGTAGCATTGTATAATAGTGAACAATGATTTCTCCTTACACTTGGTTTAGTGATCATGTTTTCAAAATCTGTTTTGACATATCCTCTTTGATGTATTTTCACTGATACTATATCTTGAATATAGTGATATTTGATAGTGCACATTCAGGGGTTTTCATATTTCATTTGGTTCATCTTCTGGTCAATGGTTATGTTTTTTGAATATGATTCTCTTTGACAGTGATATATCTTTTACAGTTTACTTGAATAGTTTGGTTATCTCTATGCAACTCTTTTTCATTTCTATCAAAAAGGGGGAAAAAGAGAAATATGTAGATGGTTATGTTCTTGGTTTTGACATCAATGCTAAAGGGGGAGTTTTTTGACATTTGGCACAAGGTTTTGTCATTGATGTCAAAAAGGTTGATGGTGTGGTTCACTATTAATACAGTATGTACGGGTTTTGATTGGCAATGATACATCTTACCTTGACATTGGCATTGGTATTGCAGGTACACAATTCTTAAGGTATTGGTATCTTCTATATCTTGTTATTAATGCGAAATTGATGTTTTATCAATTGTTCACTTATGAGCTATCA
This sequence comes from Sequoia sempervirens, assembly GCA_007258455.2. Lineage (NCBI taxonomy): Eukaryota > Viridiplantae > Streptophyta > Pinopsida > Cupressales > Cupressaceae > Sequoia > Sequoia sempervirens. The sequence continues at coordinate 23,124,105 of VDFB02270651.1, forward strand.
ATGGCTTATTCATACAAGATTGATGAGCTATCAATAACATAAGTTACACAAGAATAGTTACTTATCCAATGGTGTCTTGATCTTGATATATAAGGTGAAATCAATTTTGTATATAGTTGTATTCATGGTATTCACAATACATACTATGGCATGATTCAGAGGTGGTACACTATTGTGGTCTAATAATGTTTGCAATAATAAACACGAAGAAAAGTGTTTAATACCCTTGGGCATTAATATTTTCCAAAGGCATTGGAAATAGAAAGAGAAATAAATCTCGTCGGGTTTATAATGTTAAGTGACATATGACATATAAGTATATGTAAAACCCGAAGCTTGTTTTGAAGACATTTTATCATTTCATTTTGTTGATTTATTTTACTTGAAAGAGCTCTCTCGAGCTAGGGCATGGCAGAACAGTTAGGTAAGGATGTATAATGTAGGAACAAAGGAAACATCGGATATATTGTAAAGTTTGACATTAGTAAATAAGGTTGTTGACTAAGGGTTTGAGGAACGATGATAAGATTGGAAACACTGTGAAATGATTAAGGATATGCAAAGATGTGACCTTCAAGCAGTTACTAGTCGGCAGTAGAAATGGTTTCAAGGGCATATCTCAGTGATGGTAATCTTGTGTTTGAATGCTTTCAGGTAATATCCATTTTTGTTTGATTTGATAATTTAAGTAGTGTCTTTATTAATTTAGAGATTTGTAATTTATCTGATCTAAATGTTGTTAAAGCAAATTAAAGTTTTCACAAGCATTCAAACTCTCTATAATGACAATTGTCATTCTAAATAGAAACTGCTACATGCAATTTAAAAATACAGTAACCCTATTTTGGGTTAATATGCATTCAATTATGGATTATATTGTGGGTTGTGTTAAAGTTTCTTTCACTAATCCTCGGGTCTATATACCACAAAGCATCATGATAAACTCTAGTTCGCACATGGTGAACAAAACTACAGTATGATTACCATTTTGTTATTGCAGAACAATTATGGAGTTGAAAGTTTGTTTTCAGTTCAAAGACAATGAACATTATATATATGTTATTGAAGACATTCAAAAAGATTGATGAGAAGGAAACATCATTTTGATTGTTGATTCATACTCTGCTAAGAGTCATTTTTCTCAATGATGTAAAAGGGCATTGTTGTCAGTTTTATTTCATGAAATGTTTATCTGAGCAAAATTGTATATCCTTTTGTAGTAATACTATATACTACTGTGTATACCAGACATATACACAATAGTATATTGTATTTGGACTTATGCTTCTGAATCTCAAGTGATGTGAGATCAGAAGAAGCTGTGAAAGTGCAACATGGATGATACTCTATATTTGTATCAGAACTATGATGATATGAGGCAGATTGCATTAGCTAGTGAGGCACATTCTTGCCAGTGAGGCATTGTAAACTTGGAAGTTTTCAAATAAAGTCAATGAGGCAATTTTATGAGTGGTTTTTATTCCCTAAGAGGGTTTTCCATTCAAGACATTATTTGTGTTATGGGTTGTTATTATCACTGATGTGCTTTATTCTCATGTTCATTTGTTTGCCATGTGTCATTTAGTTTTAAAGTTGTCCCAAGTTTATTTGATCTGCATGAACACATATCCATCACATATTATTGTTTTGAAATAGTGTTCTCTGTTCATCTTCATTATGGTTGATCATGTTAAAGGTTTGAGTTGATCAATGTTCTTGATATTGAGTATGCCTGTCCTCATAGTTGTTATATTTCAAAGTTTTTGAAGAACTATTTTAATTAGTTCATTTGTAATTGGTATACCATTGATTCACCCCCCTCTCAGTGGTATTGTATTCCAATACGAAGTTGGGTAGTGTATAGGATATCTGAGAGAAGAGAGCTTGATAGCAAGCTATAAAATCAATCACCTTTTCGTGAGGCCCCTACTTACACTAGATGAGATTAGCAAACACGATCTTCAACCCAATGTTAGCTTGAAACTAATGGAGGAATTGATTTACAAGTTGATTGAAGGAGAAGAGAGAATTATCAGGCAAGGAGCAATACCATTCCAAAGCAACATCCTTAAGAGAACACATGAATAGTTTTTCTAGAAGTTTATCATGGTGAAAGAAATCCATATACATGGCGTTAAAGGATGAGACGTGAGTCAGTGGGTCCCCACAACCACTGTACTTCTCAAACATTGGAATTTCCACCCCTTGAGGGATAGGAATGCTCATAATGGTAATAGATAAAGGAATATGATGATAAAAAGGTTGGAACATCGATTGAGCAGAGGAGCTAGCCAAGTTCACCAGCTAAGACTGTATCCATCCCATGTTTTGCAAGAGAGCATTAAGGACGGGGTCTTTGGCTGAAGTATGACTAGGAAAACCACATGAAAAAGCACCAACAAAGACACCCGCACCAGCGTGAAAACTAGCACCAACACCAATGCTAGCAGAAGCACCAACACCAACACTAGCAACGACACCAACACCAGCACAAAAACTAGCACCAGTACCAACACCAGCACTAGAGGCAAAACCTTGAAATCCTAGAGGAAACTAATTCACTTTGACCATAGCAATCTCCTCATGTTCGGTGGTGGTGTTAGCAATATTAGTTGAGGGACCCATGTTAGCCATGCAAATAGACACTCTAAGTATCAAGATATTCAATTGTTTACCAGTGATCTCTGATTGAACATATTGGGTTTTATCCAAGACAAAGGTGTAATATGGGACACAGGTTTCCACAATATTTTCTATGCCAGGAAGCAGATGTAAGCCCCTTCGATCTTTAATTAATAAATTTCTTAAACCCTCGACAAGGGGAGTAGCTTGGGCATAGGAATCTTCTTTCTTTAGGAATCTCGCAAGCTCTTCAAGCCTCCAAAAATAGAGTGAAGGACTGAAAAGCCTCTAAAAAGAATTGTCTCAGAAGATAGGAATAAGGGATGAACATGAGGTACACCACTGAAGCATGAAGAAGTTGCAAACACTGTCGTGTTGATGATGTTTTCTACACAGCAACAACTCAGACAGAATGCAATATTCTATCTCTCTTGAAAGGTAATTTTCAACAATAAGTTATCAAAAATCACCCCAAGGTCTCTCGGGTGTCAGGTCATGACAATGCATAAACAACTCAGATAATATGTGAAAATGCTGGTAATCATAAGGGGCCTTACAAATAAACAATGCTGAAAGTGAATTTTCATCAGATGCAACGATATGGTGATGCTTTTAATCCTAAAACTAACCCAGATTCAAAATAAACAGCAAAAGAGATAAGGGTTTAGAGAGATTCTATTATATTCTAACTCCTAAGATCAATCACAATAATGATGAAAGCTGCAAATGGACAGATCCCCAATAAAACTGATCTCTGCTTGATCAAGGACAAACCTGCAACTACACAGAAATGGTGCGATCTTCTGGGGAAATCTGAAGATTTTCAGACTTTGAACATTCATTCATATACCCAACTACTGGCACAATGTAAACAAGCATTCACAGTTGAACTTAGCACAGAAGTGAGGCCCAGACTAACTTTACACAGCAATCTACAATCAGCAAATTGCTAAAAGTATGGACCAGAAATCGATCAACATTATTAACATTTCACCATCATTGTAAAAGAGCTGAAATCTAACATCTAATATCTGAGAATCAAGAACAAGAAACCATAAATGTTGAAAATAAATACAAAGTTTGCCAAATCAACAATCCAATTGCATTAATTCTCCAGCATTACATAACAATTTCAAGATCTCCTACAACTAATAAAATACTTGGAAGGTGCCATTTATAGAGAACCTCCAAAATTTTATAGGAATGCGAGAGTGTCCATTTGCATTAAATGCATGAATATTATCCATGATGCTCCATCTCACTGAAACGCAATCACTAAATCTACCTAGTACATAGGAACAAATACTAGATACATAGCATCACTCTAATATGAGCCCAAGGAGCATTAGCAAAAATTTCAACAATAGATCATCAAAACGTAGTGTAATATATCAAATTAAGCATGGGGTGTTGAGCATTTATCATCAAATTCATCAATGTATTTCAATTTGCACAAAGGGCAGAGTCATGATAGGTACATTGAAAGTGGATGGACTGGACCAAAAACCCGGATTTTCGCACAGAGCCGGACTTTGAGCAGACTCCGGGAAAATCCCGGATTGGGGTAAAAACCCGGATTTTGCACAGAACTTAGTTTTTTCAAAGGGCAACCTGGGGAACTCACTTGGGCAAGCAAGATGAACATCTAAGGACCTCCAAAGGCAACCAAATCAATAAAATTAAGGGGCCAAAAGACACCAAAAGCGAGAGCAAAAAGAGGGTCCCTACTTTCAGTGGGGCGTGTGTGCAAAACTGCATAACATGTCGAAGAATAATGCTATAATGTTGAAAGAAGAACCTCCTTTGAAACAGATGATGATCAAGATCAAAAAGACAAGAATATGCATGAGTGCCCCCAATAACACTACTCGAATCAAATGGAAAATAAAGGAAAAACATTTGGAACTTGAAGATATAGATGGCACAAGTACCAAAATCCTATAGAACATTGATCAAATTAAAATGGTAGGTTGCCTCCAAAAATAGGAATGCGAGAGTGTCCATATGGTAGATGCTCCATCTCACTGAAACACAGTCGCTAGATCTACCTAGTACATAGGAACAAATACTAGATACATAGCTCACTCTAATATGAGCCCAAGGAGCATTAGCACCAATGGTAGAAACCCCCTCATAATGCTGACAAGGGAGAGTCATGATAGGTACACTGAAAGTGGATGCCAGAAAGAAGTGCATAAAGAAGAATCAAGAACATTTGATCATGCAAATATGAAAGTACCAACAAATATAAAAGGTGTGCAAACCAAGGAACACACACATGAGTCAAGAATCAATATGATTTGTTGTTTTTCATGGAAGGGAAACTCACTTGAAAAAGGTGTGATGGCAAAGCAAAGGAAAACATAAACTCCCCATGGTACTTTATATCATTGTGTGTGTATAATAAGGCACAAAATGATGTGCAAGATCCAAATGATACATGCACAATACTGAGGAAATTTATTTTAGTGCATTTACATAAGAGAAGTGCTTACAATGGAAGCTCACAATGTCCAAAAAGAGGGCCACATGTTGAAAATACAATTCTTTGATAGAAAATGAGGAAACTAATAGCACCATTACAAAGTATACAAAAAACATGCACTTTAAAAAAATGAAACCCAAAAAGGAGTTTGGATACAAAAGATATGGCCCATCAAAGTCTCCAAAATGAGAATTGCATAACAACAAAACTAAGAAAATTGATTTTTGGAAAAGCTAGAAGTCTAAACTAGAAACCATTTGCACCACTACAAAGAGCACAAAATTCCACCCTGTTTCAAAAAAATTGCACTGGAAAATACCATCGAATGACTGAGATATGACCTCTGGAAGATGGAGTGCAAAAATCAAAAGCCCAATAGAGAGGAGCTGATCTAGGCAAAAAGGATCTCCACCAAATTTGTCAAAAACACCTCCAAATGTGGAGGTTACCAATTTTAGAGTGTTGAAAAAACTCCTCTAGGTACAAGTACAATTTGATTTATTGCAAAAAAAAACTGTATATTTTTATTTTGAAGGTAAATAAACAGTTAAAAAAACTATTATATTTTTTTATAGAAAAAAATATAAAAAACTGTTAATTTTTTTGATACCAAGTTGAAGTTTTGAAAAATCAACTCCACATCTCCCAAGGATCATCTGTAATCAAACACCTGTCACAAAAAGAGAGAATAGCAAAGCTATGGAGGCTAAGAGCTATTGATCCAAAAAAGCACGAATCATTATGAATGTGCATCTTAATGATTATACAATAAAGAATCCTTATAAAAGGATAATTAACCTAGAAACCCCAGGTGAGGATAAAACAAGATCATGACACGTGTCCTCATCTTATGACACGAGACATAATAAGAACATGGCCTAATTAAGCTTAAGTAATTAGAGGAAAATGAACCTAATAATTAAATAAATAATTAATTAGGAAATACCTTTTACTCTAACAGTTTGAGGAGCTTGCCTTAGTAAAACCCCCATTTTGGTCTTTCAACCTCCATGACATCCAATATTTTGATAATTTTTAGAAGATAAAAATATAAATTCTTTTGAAATGGAAATATGATTGACTATGATATAGAAAATAACAAGTACAATATGTTAGCACTTGATATTTCTCAAATGAAAACAAAATAGTGAAAATGAGGAGAAAGGGAACAATAATATAGGAACAAAATCACCTAGAAGTTCATACAAACTCCCAAAAAGAATACATTGTTGCCTCAATCTTATCATTCTTAACAATCTCATGAAGATGGCAACTTAAAATATTGAAGATAACATGCACATTATTAATATATCTCATTGGTTATAAAATGGTAGAGATTTATTTAAATTTGTAGAGATTGAGAGTTAAGGGAAATGACAAATCAAATTGATAGAGAAAAATAGGCAAGTATGAATATAATTTTTGGTTGAACTACATGCATTGTTACTTCTTGAACTATAAGTGGGAAGGTAATTCTCAAACGACCATTGGAATCAATATTTTTTTGGGATGCCAACACGTTATGCAAACATCCACATGTTGCACTCCTATCTAGGAAAACTTGAACTCAAAAAATCCTAGAACATCATAAAAATTCTAGAAATACGAAATCCAAGTGTTAACATTTTGTAATTAAAATGTTTTGTATTAAATAACTAAAATGAAGACACAATATAGTGTGAAATCGCAAGGGTATGCAATTTTCAACTCTTGAATAGATGTGCAAATCAAAGAAATTTTTCAAGATGTGCTAGTCTTAATAAGATTATATTTTTTGAACCCTTTTATATTTTCCCCTATTTGACATCATATGCTACTATTGTTGTGCTCCAAAAGGAAAAATATGAGTAGGAAAAATCTATTGCATTAATTAATAGGTCTTTACATGATGAGAAGTAGAGGAGTACACCATGGGAAAACAAGATTGCATCCATGGAAGATATTGGTACAGGCTATGGTTGCAACATAATTTGGTGAGAAAATTTTCAAATATGCATCCACCTTCTATTATTTCTAGAATGATCCAATAGACATGGGTTTTTAATTTTTCCTAGATAACAATATTTTCCCTTTGGATGGAGTGATGATCATTGAAGAGAACCTATGTTACAACTCCAAATATATATGTTAATGTTAGAGAAAAATTAGAATGGGTTGTTCCTTGAATGTTCTAGATGGAGAAGCATATGAATTGGTGTATGGTCACATAAATTTTTTGAACCTTGGGTGTGGTGATAGTGCATATTAACTCAAGATCTTGGACAAAGTACTAAAATAATTATTGATCCATGATACTTTGGATTAGTCGTGCCTCTATAAGTATTGGTTTCTCCCTCATATTGTGTCTTTTGTGTTGGGTTGTGTGTATATTTGTGCAACCATTGCTATCTTTGACCAATGGTGAAGTGTATGTGTGTGGTGTACATCTTGAAGGTTTTTTGGATCCTTGTTATGTACCTCTATAACATACATCCCTAAACAGGAGCCACTATTAGAATGTTCCAATTTTTTCTAAGAAAATACTTACGGTTTTATTCTTTCTAGTTTGTAAGAGTTTTATTCTTTCTAGTTTTTAAGGTTTTTTCTTTATATCCTTTTGCTAAAACCCTAGTCCTTATGGTTTATGGTCCTTTAAGCATAATGTTGTTGTAGTCTTCTATTTTAATGTTGATTGGTCTTCAAGTTTATTCACTTAAGATTACAATTTAATCCACATCAATATCATCATATTATCACTCCATTTTCTTTTATTAACCAATATTTTCTCATGCACGTGTTATCCTTTATTTTTTAATCATGGTCACATTGTAGCTTTAATTCCCCATTAATGTTTCATATGTGGATTTCCTATTGCATCATGAGGATACTTTAAATCATAGGTTTTATATAAAATATTTTGCTAAAATTATGATTTATAAATATCATGCCATGTGTCTCTAACTGTAGATTCATACTTGCTAGTTTATACAATGTTTTTTGTCCTTGCACTAAGTTGATGGCTTATGAATAGTCCATTATTCTTATGTGTGTGCTTCACAAAGTAATTACAAAAGACTAGTTAGTTTTTCATAGGTCGTGGCATCCTATTGCATCACATAAATCCTTCACATCGTGGTTTTGATTGTGGACCCCACTCTCATTCTTACAATATGAAATAGATTTATACATTTCTTGTGAGTATGTTAATTTATGTTCCATCTTAGCAATATTGATTTGAAGATAGAAAACCAAACTCAACTCAAATCCCAAATTCAAAATTACAATCGACTTAGAAAACAATTAAACCAAAATTGACAATAACTTGTGTCAATTTTGAAATCGATTACAATTGCTCACCAAGAAACTCAAATTTGAAAACAATTCAAATAAATTTTATTAATTCATGATTTCATGAAAATTACATTACATAGGTCTGACAACTCTATTGCACTCCGTTCGGCCAATTCTCCACCTCATCTCGTCACTGGTCTGATTTTTATCATTCAATGCCTTTAAGCAACGATGCCAACTTGTTTGGCTCAGCATTTGTCTGCATAAATTTGCTTCTCTTCTTAACTCAGCTCCCACACAACCCTCACATTCTTCACATTATCTTCCCACACGCCCCCACAAGACTTCATCTGCTACAAATTTGATCAGCTACATGTGCCTAAACTCATAGGCTCGACCTCTACCAACCACACCTACACTTCTCTACTTTGTTTTAAATCTTCTCATCATTATGTCACCCCTACTTGCATTTTAACACCTCTTCATGCATCCTCTATGAACTGGCATGATTCAACATTCCAAATCTACACATTAAATGTTTTAAAGTTCTCCTTCTAGCACCATATCTCCTCCCCATTCCACATGATATGATTAAATGTTCTTCCTCTTGCTAGTTCATTATCCCCTTGTGCAACCAATTTTTCTCTTTATAGAAATTTATCATATCTAACATAGGGACTTGGTAATAAACCCCACCTAAATTCTCCCCTTCCATGTGCAATCTCCCTTTCTTGCACGGTTTCAATTTGCTTGTTGTCCTCTAAGTTCCAACGTTTGGCAATTTCACACAACCTTGTAATATATTATGTTCACCAATAAATTCCTTGGTTCGGGCATGATAACGCTTCCTCTTGTGCACCCTCTTCATGCATCAAATGCCTTTATTACACAAGCAGGTTACATGCGTGCTCCCAAAATCATTGAATGTGCCTTACTATCCCTTTTTAGGCTATGGAATTTATCCCTCTAGTGTGGCTTCCTACCCACATATCCACCCTCATTCCCCAACTGTGCCCTCCTTTTGCCTAGCTCCTTGTTCTTATCGTCCCCTTAATCACTTGTTATTTTGTGTTAAAATAATGTTATGTAGGAATGGAAAAGTGAGGCATTTCCTCTCATAGGCAGTTTAATCGACCCAAAAAAAAATTCCCTTCAAAGTGCCTTGTGCCTATTGATATTCCAATTTATTCGATTGAAACCATAGTTGCAAAGAAGTATATTCATATTTATTTTCCATCATGGCACCTTGGAAAAAATTCAAATTAATGTGTAAGATACACCCTCCATAAGATTATTACAAAGATATGAAACGAGCAAAATCAACTTTTCAAAATTTCTTGAAAACTGGCGAAGATGCACAATCTAACATTACAAAGCTTCACCAAAACATTTTGCTCCAAACTTCATAGATTGTGAAAATTTAATACTTTTCATATTATTAACACAAGTCACAAAAACACTCATTTCTCCAAAATCGTTAGCAATTTGACTTTGAAACTTGGCCAACAAATCCATAATAGAATCAAAATTATGTCTACAAGATTTTTTTTCATAAAATCTTACAAAACAATATTTTTGGTGATGTCGATTGCATGTGGACCCGAATGCTCCTGCAGTAGACACGCTAGGTAAGAATTTTGTGAGCATGGGCTCACAAAGGTGGAGTCAGGTGATAGAATCACCCTTCGAGATTGCTTAACAATCTTCAACGAACTCCATCATTGAAAGCTCGACCTCCTCTGCCAAATAGCCCGACCTCCTCAACCAATTTCTTTCTCTTCTCTCCATGCCCTCCTTTGGCATGTCTCCACAACAACTCTTCCCTTGCAACCACCATGCTACAATCATACCTCGATCTCATGAAGATTCCACTTCGTTTGTTGTAATCTATCTCAACTCTTTCCTCTATGCCTTTTGCTCTCAATCGTTCAGGATTCCACACCTGCAACAATACTTTTGAGCTTCTCTCACACTTTCAACTTTGTGCTTTCCATCCCTCAATCGTTCGAGACTCTACACACCTACAATGATACTTTTGAACTCCTCAATTGTGCTTCCATTATCCACAGGTTTCGTCACAAGCTGCCTCACATTTGACAATTTGCTTGTGCCCCCAAAACCTCTTCTCGCTTCCCTCTCCACCTGCAGGTCCTAGTGTGAACCGCCTCTCTCTTAGTGCTTTATCCACATGCTTAGAACCTCTAGCTCTAATACCACTTGATGAAGATAAAAAACCAAAATCAACTCAAATACCAAATTCTAGATTACAACCGACTTAGAAAAATGATTAAACCAAAATTGACAATAACTTGTGTCAAATTTGAAATCGATTACAATTGCTCACCAAGAAACTCAGATTTGAAAATAATTCAAACTAATTTTATTCATTCATTATTTCATGAAAATTACATTACATAGGTGTTATCTCTTAAAGTTGCACCCTAGCTAAGCTACGAGACTCAACACTCTAGAGAAACATGGAATCACTCCTAGACTGTGGGTCACCTAGAACTTGGAGTGAATCTCCAGATAAGGTTGAATCCTAGTTGGTTATCACCTAAAGCTATTCTATTCTACTGAATTGAAAGGGAAAAGGGATAGAGAAAACATAAACTGAAAACTAAAAGTGAAATTAAAAGGTGATACACCAAACTGAAAAGGACTATGAAATTTAGAATTTCATGCACTTGCTACAATGACAAAAATTACACTTGCACAACCTATTACTGCATGCTTTTGCATAAGTGCTTCACAAAAAGGTCTTAGTGCTCAGACTCCTAAGAGGAAGATAACTTCATAGCTAAAAGCCATTTACACTTTTCTGACACAGTTTGCAACCTGTATTAGCATACTTTTTTTCATAGAGGTACTAAAATTTGAGACAAAGTTATAAGGAAATGGACGTTACCTCGCAAATAACTTGATCAATCAATTGACTGTACACAATAATGCAAAGAAAAAGTAGGAAAAATCTCATATCAATTGCATCCAAGGCCTTCAATGTATTTCATATCCAAAACATGAGTCACAAAAGTATGCTAGAATCTGACAAAGGACTCCCAAAAGTCACTAAGTCCAAAAACTACATAAAGAAGAACTGAGTAGAATGAGTCATAAAGTGACTATATCTCACAATTCCCTCCCAAAATCCACCAAAAGAGGAATTGAAAACTGATTGGGGTCGGATGCCCCCAAAATGCCATGAATCTAGCAACTGTATCTTCTCCAAAAAGACTCCAATAGGCTGAAAAGGTCAAGTTTGACCAGTCCTATCATAAAGGCACAAAAAACTGATGCCTAAATCTTCTCCAAGTGCTCCAAAAAGCAAAAGATCTCCCTATATGCTCTCCATATGTTTGCAAACTTCCTCTAACTCGCCCCTAGATTCTTGCAAAGCACAAAGACTCAACAACAACCCATATGTGCATGACAGAGCATGACTCCTTCATTTTTGCATTTAAAAGAGCAATTTTAATTAAGTGCTTTATAGTAACAACACTTAATCAAATTGCTTTATATTTGTATTGCATGCAAAAATGACATAAGCCAGACTATATATGAGATGAATTGCAAAAACAATCCAATTCTAAAACCTCGTACAAGGCATATGCATGTGAACACAAGGTCATTTAGACACAAGTCTTGACCACGACATATATTAATCAACATGTATTGTTTAAAATAAAGTGGTAAAATATCACTTTATGATCGACCAAAGGGATAGGGTTTGAAAACCCTAAACATAAAATCAATTGAAAAAAGGAAAAAATCATTTCATTTTCACTCTTTGGAACTCTGGAAGCTTCTTCCCAGCTGCCATGAAGATTAGGGCACAAGCATTTTGAAGCACCTCTTCTCTGTAATTTTTGGTTGATTCTCTTAAAGAAACACTGGTAAGTTATTTTTTGAAAACAACACTGAGAAATAACCTCCATTTTTAATGATTCCTGGGCCTTCTAAACCGCGACTATAATAGTTTTCTTACTTATTCCATGTGTTTCATTTCTCTGTTGTATTGCTCTCCACTTTGGGCCTCCATGGCTTGGCTAGGTCGAGGGTTTTGTTGTAAATTTCATGGAGGTTATTCTCACTTAGAAAGCAAACAAGTTTCTCAGCTGTAAATTATTTCTACAGGAGCATGCCAATTTTGATTTCGCATACCTCCTTCTGCTGCTCATACTCGATGTATTCATTTTGTTTCTTTGCATTTTTGTACCTTTCTTGCCACGACCTTACATATATTTGCAGGCGACTGAAGATTTGTTTCTAGGTTTGTACAACTAGCTTTTTGTTACATTTCTTCTGCACATTTCCTTGTATTTTCAGACTTGCCTAGCTCAAAACCTCCTATTTCTTATTGCATTTGTGATTTCAAAACAAAACCCAAATGGGTATATTATATTTTGAGAAGAAAACACTTCTCCCTAGGCCGCAGCCATGAAAACATAAACTGAGCTTTGGAAACACCGATATGGCTTACATTTTTCTCTTCATTATTGAATATGCAATGAATACATTATTTCTCAACTTGTGTTTCAAATCCCACACAAAGAACAATGACAGTTTTGAAAGCCCTTCTCTTGCAAACTCAAAACCTTTTAGCACTCCCATGATCACAGCCTTAGAGGCTTCTGGGTGCTCAAAATTTGGCCTTTATTATGTATTTTTCCCCTTTGAAGGTTTCACTGTAGCATTTATCATTTAGGGTTTTCGTGCTCTGTTGGAGAAAACTTATTACAAAAACCCCTTCAAACATTGCCTTATCATATTGATCGTTCCACTTTACAGAATTATGACAGCTGGAAACAACCTCTATCAAGGCCATTCTCTCGCATAAATAAGAATTTATATCACTTATCGTTTCATACATGGCATCCACTTTGTTTTTGCAACTCATGAAATATATGACCCATACAAAAGAATATCACTTATGTCTTCATTGCTTATTTGAAACATTCACATGTCCCTCTGTTTCTTTACCATTTTGTCTTTGCATTTTAAATTATCAATACTCATTTGCTACTAGTGACACCATAAGATGAGGTAAATTCTCTGACAATAGCTCTTTCCACGACCCTTTTGTATGGGTACTATTGATCCCAATCTTTGTTGATCCAAGTATTCACTGTCAAGCAGTATATGTTGTTGTTCTTTTGATTGATTCTCACGATCTATTTGTCTATTCCTTCAATGCACCCATGTCTATGACATGCTTCTGGTCATTTTATTGTTTCTACAATCATAATCATTATGATTTGTACATTACCTTCACCATGATGAAAAGTGAACTTGAAGAAAAAAGTTTGACTATCATGATGCCACGAGAATGATTAAGGCTACCACATATCACTACCAAGTTGCATATTAGGCACTATCATTTACTAGTGGAAGAACTCTATGCATTAACTTATAAAGTTCTTGAACCATTTTCTTCATTGTAAATGCTCTGTGCAATATGCCTATATTCCCTTTTTACTTGACACTTCTATTATAAGAAAGAGTGACAAAATTCCACCATGTCCTCTCCAAGAACCATGCTTAAAGACTATCATAAGATGATTGACACTCAATCATGACTGTCACTCAAATGAACTAGGGAATATGATCATGAATCACCTGTTGTACCATGCTAAGCCTAATGATTACATTTCATGTCACTGATGAGTATGTTGTTTCCATTTCATTTATGTTAGCACCTGATTTTATTTGTTGACTCGTGTTGTCTCATAAACACATATGTATGTTCATGTTGTGCCTCCATGGAATAGTACATCATTGCATCTCTTTTATCCATTATGATACATGACATTATATGCATCCTTTATGATTACCTTGAGCAAGCATATGTCACCTATGACAGTGAATAAGATATCACTATCACAAATGATGTGTGCTTGCTTGAGTTAACCACAAGGAGATGATTTACCTTTCTATGCCTCTTTAAAGCACAATAAAACAACATGTTGGGCTCAACCCTTGTGGGAGCCACATTTTATCCCACATGCTTTAATTAGATGAATCAAAATAGAAACAAGGATTTCACCTATACCTACACAAGAAACAATTATGTTAAATAAAAACAAGCATATGCTAGGTGTGTTTGATTACGCTCTCATGTTTTCTTGGACATTTATGGTATGCTTGGATATTTGAATGCACATAAGGATAATATTGTATGCTTATAGATGTATGCACATATTTTGATTGGTGATCCTTCATTGCTCTAACAACACTTCTCTTACATATGCAGGGAACCTAGGAGCAACAAGGAGAGCATCAACTGGAAGTAGGACAAGTGTGAGAGATCAAGGATGATGCAAAACAAAGCAACTAGGATTCGTCATTCAGGCAATGATGGATCCCCTTTCACTTTATGTGCATTCTTTTCTTTTGTATCTATAAATGAATAATGTTTTCCATTATATGCATTCATACAGTCAGTCTCACGACTTGTGTGGGACATCCTATTTTATATTATCAATAAAGACTACAATTTTGAAAAGACTGTGCATTCTCTTCCATGTTATATGCATTCACATAATGAAATGTAGTATTGTAGTCTCCTGATTTTCTTTATGCACATAAATGTGACATAGCAGATTTAAAGTGTACCCTCTTTTCACTTTTAAAAATATAAACAACACTACCTGTTTAGGCTAGTGGCAAAAATAGGTAACAATAGGTTTGACAACTCTATTTCACTTTGTTCAACCAATTCTCCACCTCATCCCGTCATTGGTCTAATTTTTATCATTCAATTCCTTCAAGCAATGATGCCAACTCATTTGGCTCAACATTTGTCTGTGTAAATTTGCTTCTCTTCTTAATTCAACTCCAACATTACCCTCACATTCTACACATCATCTTCCCACACACCCCCATAAGACTTCATTTGCTACAAATTTTATCTACTACATGTGCCCAAACTCATGGGATCAACCTCTACCAACCACACCTACACCTCTTTGCTTCATTTTAAATTTTCCCAAGTCATTATGTTGCCCCTACTTGCATTTTGGCACCTTTTCATGCATCCTCTATGAAGTGGCGTGATTCACCATTCCAAATATGCAAATTAAATATTTTAAAGTTCTCCTTCTAGTGCCATATCTCCTCCCCACTCCACACGACATTATTAAATTTTCTTCCTCTTGCTAGTTCGTTATCCCCTTGCGCAACCAATTTTTATCTTTATAGAAATTTATCATATCTAACACAGAGACTTGGTAATAAACCCCACAAAAAATTATCCCCTTCCAAGTGTGTCCTCCCTTTCTTGCACTGTTTCAATTTGCTTGTTGTCCTCTAAGTTCTAGCGTTTGGCAATTTCACATAGCCTTGTAACATATTATGTTCATCAATAAATTCCTTAGTCTAGGCATGATAACGCTTCCTCCTGTGTACCCTCTTCATGCATCGAATGTCTTTATTACACAGGAAGGTTACATGCGTGCTCCCAAAATCATTGAATACACCTTACTGTCCCTTTAGCAACCTACATTACATTATTTTCTAGTAACTAAATTGTATATAACGATTGTGGTATTTATAAATAACTTATAAGAAATAATTGGATTAATAGGACCAATTTTTATAGTTCTACTCTCATTATCAATTAAGTTTATGACCTCAGCTAAATATTAGAAAAACAAATATTCTTGACCATGCATATAGGTTCAATGATTTTAATGTACATTCATATGATTTCTATCTCTTCATAGATTAAACATTTGATCCACAGTTTACACACTAATAATTATGACATTGATTCTTTGTAACTGTAAAAAGTATAAAACATTGTGTTCAAAACACTAATTGTTATTATACTATTTTGTCACCACAAAGATAGGTGGATCAAATTCCAACAAAAAGAGTAACAAGTGCAAGAAAAGTAAACAATTCAAAACAAAAGAAAAAGCAACCTTCCAAGGAGACACATGGTTGTTTGATTTAGAAACATTTAATGTTGCTATAGAGAAAATCAAGTTAGAGAGGGAGCAAAGAGTTAACACATCAGTCTCTACCTCGGTCAAAACTACAAAACCTTCAACAAAGTGTGACAAGCCCTTTGGGTGTGGATGTAACACACTTGTCATAAAAACAAAGTGAAAGAGGATTACATGCATCTACATGGTACCTCTAAATTTGTTCTACTAGACTTTAACGATGAAGAACCTGAAGAAGTTCCACTATCTAATAGTGATATGTAATTATTAATTTTTTAATTTCCAATAATATATTTTCTACGAAACTCTCTAATTATGAATTTAATCTCACAAAAAAAAGCTATTAACTAATTTTAATTAGTTTTTCATTTTTTTGATTAACTATGCTCAAACCACAAACATTTCAAATCAACTTATGTTTACTTATTTAACTACAATTATTGCTTTTCATTATGAAGCATTTCATACTTTATGCAATATTTAATTAGTCATTTCTTGCAATTGTGAAGCGTTAAATAATATAAGACTTTACATATATTTAACCAATTTAATATATTGCTATATTTATGGTTCTTTATGGATCTTGTGTAGACCAATTTCAAGAACAAATTGCAAGAGTGTACACAAAAGTTGCATTTGCCAATACCAATATACAAGACTGTGAATGAAAGTTTATACGATCTACCAAATTTCAAATGTTATGTCATTGTTGACGGGTAAACATATGAATCCATTGGTGCTCACAAAACAAAAAAATATAAAACAATCTGCTGCTTAAACAACCATACACAATTTGACCAATAAACACCCTAACAAAAAATTTGAGGTAACCTTTCTTACTAATTTTGCACTATCAATAAACTCAAAACAATATCTTTATCGTAGATTTCAAAGACATCTCCTATACAAAACTATGCTAAATGGCTTATGTTCCTAAAAAAAAAGAGACAATTTCCAAAAGACTTCTTAAAGAACTTCTTGAAAGGATGGATATGAGTTCTCTTACATTTTCTTTTACAAAAAGGGGACTTGAACACTCTCTAGATTTTACTTCAACAATGCAAATTGGGAAAATTTCCCATGTTGATGAAATTGCAAAAAATAAGAAAGAAGCTTAAAAGAAGTTACATTTCTAGCATACCAAGCCATAAAAAAACAAGTCGGTAAGTTATATAATTGTTGATGTTTTCATTAACAATTGCATATTTATTAAGATGCAAATTGTTTCTCTAACCTCATTACTAATATTTTTAGTCATTCACTCCACTAACTTGTTCAAATTTGTTGCATACAATCCTCACTTCCACCTTCAACTTCAGACTAAACAAAACAATTTTGAACAAATAAGTGAAAACACACAAGAAGGAAAAAAATAGAAAGACCTGGATGTCGATTCTCAACAACAAATCAATCAAGAAGTTACACTATGACTATGCAGGGTGTACTCATGGACTTTAACTGTATGCTTCACATTCAATTCTAATAAAGATCATAGCATTTGCTACAGTAGACAATGCATTTGTCATAACACAGTTTTGCATTTGCAATAAACAATAGTTGTCACCATGATCAACACTTTGTTATTGTGAAAAATCATATACATAACATGCGAGTACTTTATTCTTTTTGTTAATTGCCATTTACATGAAATACAAGTGCTATTTTCTTCTTCTTAAAAACCACACACATATTTCATATGCAACTACTCCTTGGAACTAATTGATTCACTAACCCTACTAACTAATGATTCTATACCTTATCCTTGAATTTAATCGAACCATTCTCAATTTGTTTACAAGTCAAAGAACAAAATTGTCTTGCCAACATTAACTTCACAACCTGCGACCTTGTTATTTTAAAGTTAACCTTAAATTACAATAAAATATAATAATAAACTTAATCCCACACCTAATTCTTAATTATTATTTTAAAATTATCTTATTTTAATTATATTTACATAATATTAATTATAATCTTAATCTTAATAAGACAATATAATAAAAAATCATATCTACAATTAAATGTTATTTTAATTAAAATAATTATAATAATAAAATAATTCTATACGAACCTAATAAAATAAAAATAAAAATAAAACCTAAATTATAATGTAAAGCATAAAAAAGACACGAGCTACAGAGCAATGAAGTTCTTGCCTAAATGTGTAAGAATAGTCTCGTTTTTATTTGTTTTGTTTGCTATGTTTTAGCAACAATGTTGATATTATAACAACTTAATAGTAATCTTGAAATTTGTCAGATGGTGACATGTAATACCATAAACAATATTGGAAAATTGCAAAGTAGGTGATTTTTGACAATACAACATATGCAATCATATATCTTCAAAGTCTCTAGATATAGTGTTTAAAGAACATGAAAGATTTTAAAAGTTTCTTTTAATTGACCGATTGATGTTGGTAGAAGCGTCAACCTCAAAATAATACATAAAAATATTCCTGAAAGATTTTTGATAATGCATGATTTCATGAGCAAACAAAATAAAAATTGCAATAAGAAGGATGGGGTAAAAAGGCTGATTTGGGCAATAAGGAGGGTTGTGTTGAAGGTAGAAAGGGGAAGGAACACACTTGGAAAGAGGAAGAAGTCACGCCACAAAAGGAGAAATGTGATGGCACATAAGGGGGTATCATTAAAATCTGAATGAACAATTTTTGGGGGTTGCACAGATTAGAGGTGTGGTGGAGAAGTGAGGTTGGGCCTCATGAGCAGGAGATAAAAAAAACATTGAACAGTCCATGCCAATGAAAGGAGAGAGGACTGCACAATAGAGTGGAAGAGAGATGAGTAGGAGGTGCTATTTAGGGAATAGAAGCGTGTATGTTGATTGAAGGTAGTGAGTGCAAATAGACAAACTTTGAATAGGTTGCTACACAAAGTAATGACTACGTGAAGACAAAAAGAGTGACATGAGAATTGGATTAGAGGGTCTCGCAATTCAACTTCATCATGAAGATATAATAAATGAACATAGGGAAATAACTTACTTTCATATTGAAATTACAGGTGGCAATTTGGGATTATTGTAGTGAGTAAACTCAAACCTCTAAAAGAATTTAAGAACAACTGGACACGTATCTTGAAAGGAGTAAATAGAATAAAGGTAAATTGGCATGGTGTTTGACATTCAAAGAAATTAGATGTAGGATGAGATTTGAAAATAAAATTGAGGGAATAAAATCAATTATAGATGGTGAGCATGATTTGAACAAGGATTGTAATGTTTGGGGAGGTAAATTGAAATGTTTGCAAACCTGTAAGTGAGAGAGAACTGTATGTTGTTCGATGGTCATTGCTCCGAAATTGTGCAATTTTGAAATTTGTGAATTTGAAATAAGGAAAGAAGTTCATTGCAACTTTTGGACAAAGTGTTGCCCATAGAATTTGTGGGTTTGTGTGTTAAATTTGTTTGAACAACGATAGAGGTTAGTTTTCCTCTTGCATCATGAACCATTCTATCTTCTGCCTCACCCTGTTTTATCTAAGTAACCAATAATATATTATAATCCAAGTAACTTGTAATATATTACAATTCATAATTGTTAGATATCATTTCCAAATAGCACTTGTAGACAAAAATCAATTTTATTGAAATTCATTACAACTTCTTTACTACCATTATAATTAGACTAGTCGTCATTTTCAATAGAATACACACCTTTGAGTATCCATTAGGTATACCTTGTATTACACATCCAACAAAGGCCAAAGAATTGTAGTTCAAACTTTCCGAAGAAAAATCTATCACTACCCACAATATGTAGCTCGACTGTTGGGAGAACCAAAGAAAAAATGATCTTTCTAATGGAAAAAAAGGAGACAAAACCTGTAGCTCTGGATACATGTGCAAGAGGACATACCATTGTCATATTCTAGCTCTATTAATTTCCCACTTTTTTTGAGATAGACATTTCTACCTGCTATATCCACTACAAGTGCTTTTTAAAAACTCTTAAAATCAGTTCACCATAACTAAATAGTTTGAAACTATCTTCCACATTTGAAACCATCCAATTATTCAGTTTTCACCAACTAAACTGACATTATCTCCATTAGTTGGAGATTTTGGTGGCCACGCATCACTTGTTTTAGCCTTATTACAAGTTTTTGTGCCTCCTTTTATTTTGTAATAGAAAATAGTGTTCAATGTGAATGAAAAAAATTGTTTGTTTATTTTATTATCTATAAAAATGATCAATTTAAATTATTTAAATTGAATTTTTTGAAAAAAAAATAATGTTTTTGTTTGGTCTAAAAAGATAACTTTAATCACTAGTTAAGAACTACCCTTAGAACTAATAATAAACTTACTCCAAGTATTTTAAAATATATATTGTTTTCAAACGATGTATCATCTTTACATTATTTAAATATTTTATAATATTTACATCTAGTTTGTGAATTTTATAAAGTTACATGTAAAAAATAAATAAATTTATTGTAAATATAAGTAAAAAATATGAATAAAGTATCTTTCATCACAAAATTAATTAAATATATTAAATGTTAATTTAATATAATATATAATCCAATATATATTAAAAATAATCTAATAATATAATATATTAAAATATATATTAAATTATTAAAAGAATATATATATACCAATATTAAAAATTATCATATAATATTATAAAATTATTATCTAATATATTAAATTATATATTAGATGTTATATACTTACATATTATATAGAATATATATTATAATACAATGTTAAATTTAATATATTAATATAATATACTACAAATATATTAAATTATATATCAAATGTTGTATATTATATAATATATATTTTTAATTTGTTATTAGATTATTTTTATATGTTATATAATAATTTTTAATTATATTTTAAGATATAAGAAGTAAATAAATGTTTAGGATGAATAAAAATAATTAATTGTTGAATGAGGAAAAAACACCTTTGAAGAGTTAAAAAATTCTTAATTGCATAAATATTTTCAATAAATCTATTGGATGATAGTTTAATTTAATTATATTTTAAGATATAACAAGTAAATAAATGTTTAGGATGAATAAAAATAATTAATCTGTGGAATGAGGAAAAAACACCTTGAAGAGTTAAACTTTTTTAATTGTATAAATATTTCCACTACCTAACCTAAATCCATTAGATAACCGTTTAACTTTGTAGTGGAAGAATACTTTATAATGAGAAAGTTCTTTAAAGAATTAAAAATTATGTATTTAACTTTTAAGAAAATTAAAATATAATATATAAAAAAGAAAATAATGCAAGCAAAACATTTATCACTAGTGAAGATCGAGGGTAAGTGCAAGGATGGAATCTGTAAAATCATAAAATATAAACTTTTCAACTCTCAAAGTTATTTACCTCTTTTTGCGCTTAGGGCATCGTTTTTTCGACCAGTTATTAATTTTAATAAATCATGAGCGGAATGTAAAACCCTTTTTTAACACCGTCAATTCTCTGTTTCAAACAATTTTCGCGATTTTATGAGGCGGGGCAGCGGGATGGATTTTTCAACATTATACAGAAAGAAGCGAAGAAATTCGGGAAGTAACAGTTTGGCGTGATTCTGCCCTGCAGCGGGCAACAAACTCAGGGGCACTAATTGCTCCCCTCGAAGCTCAGTTTGTAGCAAGCGGAAAAGCAATTGAAAATGATTCCTATACAAAACTTCGAGCAACATGCCCGCAGATTTATGGAGCCGGAATTGCGTATCCTTAGAACAAATTACTTAAAATTTCTAAATGTATGTTCCATATTTCTATTTTTCTTTTTGTTGGCTTGACATGCACTTTTTCAGCTATGCAAATTAGGTACCAGCTCGCAACGGAAGTGAGAGATAATCTGGAAATTCTACATACTTCAGAATACCTCAACTTTCTGAAAAGCTACTTCCGAGTATTCTCGGCCATTTTGACGCAGTTGACAAAGCCGCAGGCAACCGACAGCGTTGAGCACAAGCTCAGAAATGTGATAATCGAGATTCTCAACAGGCTTCCTCACAGCGAAGTGCTCAGGCCCTCCGTGCAAGACCTGCTCAAGGTTGCCATGCATGTTTTGACTACTGACAATGAAGAAAATGGCCTTATTTGCATGCGCATCATTTTTGATCTTCTGCGCAACTATAGACCCACACTCGAATCCGAGGTTCAACCTTTTCTCGACTTCGTTAAGCAGGTATTTAGCTTGCTCATTTCTTTACAGTCTTAGCCTCAAATTTGGTAGTTTTATACGGCCAAGTTAGTTTCGAACCTAGGATCACTTGGAGTTACATATTGCCCCCTTTATGCTTTAAGGCGCGCCTTGTTTTCTTCCAGTAAAAGCAGGATGTTTAATACGCTCCGGAGTTTTGATTAATCAATTTCCCTGGAAGGGGCTCTTTTTGTTGGTTCCCAAACTTGCCTCCGACCAAACCCTCCTTTGTAGGGGTAAAACATAAAAGGCCTGACAACGTGTACAATAATTTGAAATTTGAAACATTTGCACAATTCATTCGGTTAATTGACATTGGCTTTATTCTTATGAATTGAGCGTGAGAGTGACTTTGGACATGGGGAAGCGAGGGTATATAAACATTCACGTTGGCACGAGTGGGCAAATGATCCAGAGTTCCCAATCTCTTCAGATATGCATTGCCCTGAAGGAAGGGGCCAGAAGGAATTTTTCAAGTCAAAAAGTGTGAGACTTGTTTGCATTATGTCCAGGAGTTTTTACGGGCTTGACAAATGGGCGGCCATGCTCAGTGGATTCCTCTTAGCTGTAGTTAAAAGAGGATAAAAAGACCGAAAAGCAAGACAGTGGGGGAAAGGAGCTGGACCTATAGACAAAATAATGAAGACCTATAGAAAAAATAATGAAGCTACCTGGAAAGGAAGACGAGAGCAATGAAGAGGCATCTCCTAAAACAATCCAACGCACTTAGAATATGAGGTCACTTAAGAGCCACTTCCAAAGTGACTAAAATTGAACTCTTTGAGCATGACATCCAGGAATATCACTAGAGTAGCAGGGAGTTTGAAATGCGACTGGGCAAGGAAGAAATGTGTTGAGTGAATGAAAAACAATAAACTTGTCCCCTTGATACACCATTTCTAAATCACCCTCCAACTTGCTGTGTCATGATTGCAATACCTTGGGATAAGGCATGGTTCATTAAACACTGCAGTGTTTTTGGTTTCCGACATCACTTACACAAACTGATGTGAATCCACTGTCTTTCTCAATAGAAACGTCATGCCTCCCAGGGAATTTGCTCACATTATTTTTTTAAAATGAAGTGGGGATTTATAACTGTTCCAGCAATTATTGTTCAGTGATGGGGTTAAGGTGTGCTCTATGCCAGTGACTATCCTCATTATTTAGGTCTGAGTGGAATTCTCTGTTGCAGTTGATGTGATGCATTCTTTGCAAGGAGGACTGCAAGCTTAATTTGTTCACAAGAGCATACAACACCTGCCATTCATCAAAGATTTCAAGAAGTTTCTAAGTCTTTTTAAATACTCTTCTCAGTTGATTTGGGAGGAGTAAATTAGAATTTAAACTGGAGGCTAAAATTGGGGAATCTGCTGCAACCATAATCTTGTTCAAGCCCTTTTCTTTAGCTAGAGTAGGCAGCATAAGCTTCAACAGACTTGTTTTGTCCAATTCTAAAACCTAACTATGCCAAAATAAACATTTTATCCTGATAATTTTGACACATAGCTCCATCACCTTATTGGCTTGGATTGCCTCTGGAGATCCCATCCACATTCATCTTGACTGAACAGGGCAGAGGAGGAATCCATGATATAGCCTAGTTTTTTCGTTATAGCCACTCCATCACACCCCCATTTTTCACTTATTAAAACAGGCTAAGGTACAACCTCATTCTATTATAGATGTCTTTTTCCATTTTCAGGATATGCAGGTTGATTCAGCTCCAGTTGAACTAGTGTCTCCAAGCAATTTTCTTCCAGGCTATTTGATTTTCCCATTTTTTGGTACTTGTGTGCATTTCTGTTCACCCTTCTGTAATATGCATGCCTATTCTGCAGAAGTAGTACGCGGATCTTATATCTTTATGTGTTTAATCTTCAAGTTTTGAACCCTGTTTTATCACCCTTAATATGATTTTATTTCAGCTTTAATTCTATTTTTCATGGGCATTTATCTTTTTTTGGGCTTTAATGTTTTGTATAGCGTAAATGGATTTCACCTGATGTTCTTTTTATGTTTTACTATTTACTTAATATTATATGAGTAAAAATGCAGGAAATAAACATTTCTTAGTGAGGTGTTTCTGCATTTTATTTTCATTTCTTTGAGTACTAAAACAAGTCTGATTGTGTTCATGTATTCCAATGTTGGGAGTCGCAGATATATCAAAACTTCAGAACCACTGTTAGTTATTTTTTTGATGACACAAGTGGAAATGACAGTCAGATGGCAGCTAGTCAACATTCAGTTGTTCACATTGGCTCACAAAGGCCATCTGGAGGTCCAATTCCTGGGCAGTTGAATCCAAGCACTCGATCATTTAAAATTGTTACAGAGTGCCCATTAATCGTAATGTTTCTTTTTCAGCTGTATAGTCGTTATGTGCAGACCAACATACCTGTTCTCCTTCCTCTCATGGTGACTGCAATTTCAATTCCTGGTCCACAGCATGTTCCACCAAACTTGAAAAATCACTATGTTGAATTGAAGGGTGCACAGGTCAAGGTGAGATTGCTTATTGACTACTGGCTGTGTTCGTACATTATTGAGATTAATCAAATTATTACTGTACTTACTTTATATAAACAGCATGCTAACATTTTTCATTTAGATTGTTACAAAATTAAAACCAGTGTACTTCTTATTGACATTCTATTAATTCAATGTTATCTTGTATACATTTGTAATGTATATTAGCCTTAAACAGTTTTCCCCACACAAAACTTTGCTTATACTTGTGAATACTGTAATTGAATTTTATAAGAAGAAAAATCTCATATAATATTGTTATGTAGCCGTGGATGCTCTATTAAATTCCACAATTTAATTTGAATGCTGATAAGTGCAAGGTTTATACTGTTCTACTCTATTAACAGTTAACTCTCTTCTGTTTATTATTTCCACATAAAAATTGCTAATTTTGATCTTCAGATGACAAAAGATTGTTAAACACAAGGACTATTTTGCAACCCTAATGTCATTGTAATGATGTTTCTTTAATAAGCAAGTGAAATAGCAGAGCTTCACTGATATATGAGTAACATTTCATATGATGAAAACAAAATAGATTAGAAATGCAAGTAAAAGTGATCCAAAATGAGGTATGATAACTGTAATGTCAAAAGTCTAAAATAAGAATATCAGGCCACTTTGAAGCAGCAATTCCAAATACAATAACCAAGAGATGAATCATATAATGACTCCAGTTGAAGATATAATATGTATTCATATGGGCATAATAAGATTCGGACATGCCACGACCATTTAAATAGGTTGGTAACTTGGTTAATAGAAAAGAGAAAACCTGAGAAAATTACTTTAGGGTTATGTGGTGTTGTGTGTTGGCTACTTCATAACCTGGTAATGGATTTTAAGGCTAGGAGTGTAACGCTCCCTTCCCCTTCCAAAAGGCATCACACTGTACACTCAAGAGTTTAGATGTTTTGACATGATTTGTTCAACTACCCAGTTAGCATCCTTAGTCGGTAGGTTCTTCCCTTTGATGATATATTATACTATTTCTCTTTTGTTCATCATTTTCACTTGTTGATTGAGATCTGCCTTGGATTCCAAGTTGATTCTTCCTTCCTTCCTCATCCAATATAGGAAGCTCCATTTGTATTAGAATTTGATCACAGACAACCTTCTTTGAGGCATGATATATGGAAGATTGGTTGATCTTGTGAAGAAAAGAACAGATCCTATCTGTATGACACACTGACTAGCCAACAAAGGGCTGGATGATTTGGGTGAAGGCTTGCTTCTTTTCTGCTTTTTGGGAGTTTTTTTTTGTATGGTTGAAGCTTGAGGAAGATCCTATCTATGGGTGATAGCACGGAGTTGTCATCTTATGGGGGCATATTTTCATGAATGATGATATTCTTAGCTTCAATTGCTACACAACCCTCATCATTTAGGCCCTTTGAAGAATGAAGATTTGGTCAGAACTAGTAAAGACTTGGTGTTGAAGGAACCATTGTGATAAAATAATGAAAATTGGTGTGCACTATGAAGGTCCATGTGATTTTGAAGGACTTAATTTGGGCTTGGTAGCGGGGGCTTTCACCCTTCAACCTTGCCCTATATTGCCATAGGGAATGTGCCAGTGGTGTTGTCCCTAGACCTTGCATGTGGCTCTATTCCTCAACTACATTGGGGGTGCTACCTCTAGACCCCGATGAGGGTGATGCCCCTTGACATCTTTGGGTGCTCTATCCTAGACCATCGTGTGGTGCCCCTTGACCTCGTTGGGTGCTCTACACCTAAACCCTCATGAGGGGGGCTGCCCCTTGACCTTGCTGGGGGATTTGACCCTAGATCCTCACGTATATTTGTGTGTGTGTGTGTGCGCGCGCGTGTATGCATATATGTATAAGTGTATATATATGTATATGTATAAATATACATGTATCCTAAGTCACCAGGTTCGAATTTGAATTCAAGTTCGGCACCATTGAAATTCAAATGAAGTTTGACAAGGAAAAAATTCGAAAAGTATAAAATTCAGATTAAATTCGCCTTATGTAATTTTTTTTTTTCTAAAATTATAAGTAATATATCCATACAATTGTCTAAATAGTTTAAAATAATCAATAAATTTTATTTTTATAATTAAAATAAAATAATCAATAAATTTTATTTTAAAGGGCATTTATATAAACACATTTTTTATTTGTAACTAAACATTAAAAATAAAATACTTAATTTTATTTTAAAATTAAAACATAAAAATCAAATTTTAGAAAATCTAAATTTAAATTAAAACATAAAAATAAAATTTTAAAAATAGAACTTTTAAAAATAAAACAAAACCTAGATTTTAATTTTAAAAGTTTCGATAAAGTTATAAACTAGGAATGTATTCGAATGGTCATACTTTGGAGTTGCGGATAGAAGGTTGGCCGATGGCATGGAGTGGAGTTTGGGATGGGCATCTACACTCTACAAGCTTACCTACCTTTGCACTTTGCACTTGCCTTTTGCAGAGCTCGATGACCAGGACTAGGACTAGGAGCTGCTCAATCACTTGTTGCCTTTTTCCAGACTATAATGCCATAAAAAAATAACTTGTGTCTTTAGAAAGGGATGCAACACGTATTTATAAAAAAAATCTTAGAAAAAAACCCTATTATGCTGTATCCTTGGGTGCTGCGTCCGTACGAATTTCTGTGAATTTCAATGAATATCATACATTTTTTTCACATTCACCGAATTTCGAATTTGAAGCCGAAAATTCGGCGAATGTGGTGACTTAGCATGCATCCATATATATACAATGTGTAGATGTGTACAAATACACATGTCTACACATCTACACATTGTATATATATGTATATACACATACACAAATGTGTATACACACACACATATACATACACATATGCATGTATATGCATGCACATAGACATGTATGCGCATATACACACACTTGCATATCATTTATGTGAATATACATACACATGCACATGTGTATATGACATGCATATACGATATTGCATGCATATAAAACATTTACATATACAAAAACTATTCTTATATGTATGTGCCTATGTATGTACTGTGTATATGTGTACATGTATGAGTATGATATGTACATATGCATGCATATGTATTTGATGTATGTAAAATATATCATATACATATGCTTGCATATTTATGATGTATATGTATGCATATGTATATGATGTATAAGCATGGTTAAGAAAACTTGTGATTACTTACAGGACTCACAAGTAAGAAACACTCTGCCATGAGTTTTTAATAAAACTTGCCAAAAAATCACACAACTTGCAGCTAAGGTAAAAATTTGGCTTAGAAAAAATTAAAGTGCAATTCCATTCACATGATTTTGACACATTACACAAGTTCTGCAAAACCTAAGGATGACAATAACATGTCTGCATTTCTTATCTTTTGCCTTTATATTTTTAGAGTTCAAGAGAAATTATGACATCTTGTGTGGGTTTCATTTGTTTCATTCAATAGTATGTAATGTTTATTGACTGTTAAAGCTTGACTTTCATCACATTGCATTTTTCAATAATAGAATAAATCCATCATCAGTTATATTCCCAACAAAAGGTGAATGTAATTCCAACTCACTACTACCAAAATGATAATCAATTATTTCAGAAGTTCTTCAAGGCAAATTTTCAAGGGGAGAGGACATTTTATATACCTTAAGTATAAAAGTGACATGCATAATACCGTATAGATATACTTAGAATATGCATGCCAAATATTCACACACCCCATTTATGGTGTATAGATATATCACTATGTTACCAGTTCACCCCTTGGGGCCCTCGGGTCTCGGTCCGGTTCGACCCGGTTCTAGTCCTTTGTGGGTTTGGACGGGGTCCGACTCACAAACTATGGGTCCAGTCCTATCGAACCCACGTGGACCCGTGACATATTTTGACTTATTTACTTTTTATTTGTTTTTTGACTTTTTTGACGTAAAAATATTAAATAAAGCCCGCCGACCCTAAAATTAAGTTCGTCATGAGGGTTTGTGTGGTTTTGAAGGTCTTAATTTGGGTCTTGTTGTGAATGCAAAATGATTTACGCCATGAAGGTTTGTATGGTTTTGTAGGTCTTAATTTGGGCTTAATGATGTATGTTGTCCCCGGACTCTGGGAGGGGTGCTCCCCCTCGACCCCCACAAGGGGCGATGTCCGTAGACCCCCACAACCACAAGGGTCTTTGCCCCTAGATTCCTGCAAGGGGCATTGCCCCTTGACCTCATTTGGGGCATTGCCTCCAAACTACCATTGAATTCATTTGATTTGCCATGTACTCTCCAAGTCCAAGTTTCCAAGTTTGCCTACAAGTCTTCATCTATAAATATCATCATCCAATTGGACAATCTTCCTTGATGCTTACCTGCAAGGAGAAATGCAGCAATGTAGTTAATTCTAATATATAATATATATCATAAATCAAGTCTGACTAATTGACATTCTAATGTTTTTTTATTTTTATGGTGGTTTTGTTTATTATACAATATATGATGCTATGTGTGGTGTTTTGAACTTAACTATTGTAAATATGTATATATTTTTTTATTTTTATATGTCTTTGTATGGACGAACCCAAAACGAACTCAACCCCAAATTTTTTTTTGATTAAATCCCCGAACCAAACCCTCGAACATGAACCCGAACCGGTAACTTAGATATATCATATTGCTACAATCAAAACATAATTATTTATTTTTCAATTTGTTTGATCTTGGAATCTTTATCATGGCACAACATGAAAGATTTTTTTTAGTTTAGGCTGATAACTAGGGTATTAATAATTTTTTTGGTTATCTCCCTTTTGCTAGGGTATTACAAGTTCATCATGCAGTCAATGCAATGCAAAGAAATATCTTGTGAAGGAATTGGCTAGTGAAGAGGAGACGACCTTTGACAATCCCTGTTGCTTTTGTTGCTTTTTTTGGTCTCATATGGGTCTAAAAAGGTTTGGCATTGACTTAATTGCAGTATTGGCTTGGCTGCATTAAGTAAGGGTATCAAATGAAATATTAATTAATATTATAAAATGAAAACTAGAAGTAAAATCTATTCTCAATAATATGAAGAGGCATGTGTAGAGTTGTGCCTATTGGAGGAAAAATGTACTTAAAAGAGGCCAAGCAAGAAGATGGAGTATAGATTGAATACATTTACATTATGGAATCAGTGGATGAAAATCCTTAATTTAGGCAGATTTAGAGACATTTCAAAAGAAGTCCATTGAAGATAAGTCATTGTAGAAAAGGGATTGTTTTATCAACTATTGGAATATGTCAATTTGGTCATTCTAAACTATTTTTTGAGTAGTAAACCTGATTTACAGAATTAATTATTAGTAGAAATTTCTGAACTTCAGATGTTGTGGTTTAGCATGGAGGCTTGTTGAAGTCCAATGTTGCTATCATTGTGATTGCAAGTCATTTGGAAGAGAACACACAGCTGCACATTTTTTAATTAGATATTAGAATGTGTATGATATTGTAGGATCACATGCGGTGATGGTTAGGAGCATAGAGATGTTCTAAGGGATTCATAGAGCCTAGAGGTACCAAAAGCAACAAGAAGTAATCAACAAGTTGTCTCTATTACTGCAAGATATAGTTGGTGTTTGGCTGTAGTGTAGGAAGACAAGTATGCAGTTTAGGTATAGATGGTGAACAGCCTTTGAACAAGTGTGAGTGACAATGCCTAATTGTAGGCAGTGATTGTCCATATGGAGAAGTAATGTTTGATATACTGTGTGGTGTGGTGACATATGGTATGATCAAGTTTTTGGTTATGTGACTGTTGGTATTCCACGAGGTATTTAGACAGTTAGATGGTTGGAATTTCATGAGAATGGGTATGTCTAATTGCTAGTATGGGTGAAATAGTTTGATGCTGAATGGTGCGTTGTTGCCTGAAGGTGTGGAAGACTTGGTTGCGAGGTTGTATGCTGTTGGTATGTAGATTGAGACTTTGTAAGAGAGACTAATTGTATCAGATGTTGTTGTTTAAATAGTACAATTTTGAATATCCTTTTGCTGGTGTTTTTGTTTTCCTGGAAGGGTTTCCCATGTAAATTTTGTGTCTCATGTTTATATATGATTTGCATAATGTTTCATGCACTTCCTTTAATGTTGCTAGATGAATTAGTATAACAATCATAACTATGTTTGCATCACATAGTTGTAAGGTGTTCCAATATCCCAATTGGTCAAATGTAATAGGAATCAAGTTCCCAACAATTTGGTGAGTACCAATAAGCATTCAGGTTTGTTTCATGAAAAGTGTTGCCAACATACTTGTTGAAAATGGACAAGATGTACTCCAAAAATTAACACATTTACTGAGTTTGTCAACTACTACAAAATTAACATTATTTTCTTGTGACTTAGGAACTCTTATAATGAGTTTATGGATGCTTGCTCCCATTGTTGGCAAGGGGTAACCATGGTTGCAGAAGTTGCTGTGATTTGATTGGTTCACCCTTACTATGCAGGCACACCGAGCATTCACCTGCGAACTTCTTGACGTCTTCCTTTAAAACTTGCATAAAGAAGTTCCTCTTAACCTGATCCGTAATTCTCAAATTAAAGTTGTAGACATTACTAGAACATGAAATTAACTACTTTCCTACTTGTTTGAACAAATTGATAGTCTCAAAGTAATGAATTTTGTGCATAATTAGAAAAATAGAAAATTCACCACACACACTCAAATTTTATCCTAGAAAACTTCCAAAGGGGAAAAATGAGCTTGGTAGCAGTAACACATGTCTACCTAGATGTTATTAATTACAAAAGAATAAATACAACTGATGGTTGCTTTGAAAGCTCATTGTCAAGCTCCAAATGACTTCTACAACTGATTTCTCTTAATTTTGATCAATACAATGCTCACACAAGCCTCCAATGATGCAACCCAACGTCTTCACGCCTTCTGCTGGAACACCTCCCTCGTGCACTAGGATCCAAAAGTGAATTGGTGCGAGAAAAGCCAAACTGTTTGTTTCAAATTCTGGATTTGATATATTAGGATGAAACTTTCGGTTCACATAGGTCGTAGTTTTGTTTTCACTGCAGTAGTTACGGATTCAGTTTTGGTGTTTATGGAATTGCTGTGGCAGTTTCAAATTCTTCATGGTGATTATGAAACCATTCAGGGGAACCTGTGGTTACATAATCACCTCCTACAAAGACAATTGGTTCCATTCTGGAACAGAATTGTGTGTTTTCTGCTGCTGATCTTTTCTTGGAAACCTCATACTAATGAATACTTTACATTTCTAGATCCTTATAGATCATAACCTTGTCAGATGTTTTGGAAATTCCAAAGTGACCTATTTGGGAGGCATGCATATATGAAAGGATCTATTATTAATTTATTTGAGCTGTAAAATCTGACATAAATACAAATAGTCCTCAAACACTCCCTGATCCAAACCCTTATGGTGCATTCTATCTCTCTTGTGGTTTTTGGGTGAGTTGCTAGGTTCTGACATATTGTTGCCATTATAGGTGGACTTCAATCCAATAGGATTATATGAGAGAGATTGTGTCATGTCCCCGAAATTACAACACTAAAAACCCTAATGTTGAAATATGAATGCATAAATAAAATG
The DNA here is from genome assembly GCA_007258455.2 of Sequoia sempervirens. Lineage (NCBI taxonomy): Eukaryota > Viridiplantae > Streptophyta > Pinopsida > Cupressales > Cupressaceae > Sequoia > Sequoia sempervirens. The sequence goes on from VDFB02270651.1 coordinate 23,156,760, forward strand.
AATAACAATATAAATATCAAAAAATATAGATATAGATATTAGCAATTTAATATTTTTATAATTATAATTATCGTAAGATAATACTATAATTATAATTATAGTTATCAAGTATAATAAAATAAATATTAACAATTATTATTATAATATAATAATATAAGATAATACTGTAATTAGTATAACAATATAAATATTAAATACAAAATAAATATAAAGTATATAAATATAAAATAATATAATAATAATAATAACTAATATAAAAATAAATTGTATTTAATACATATTCAAAATAGACAGCGATCTGGTCATGCCAGTGCTAAACTTTAAAGCATACCCTTATATCAAAAGCGAGGAAAACAGACGGATCAGCATGGGCAGTGACTAGGTAATATGAGAAGCAACAAAAACTAAAAACAGCGATCAAGGGGACTATACTTATCGAACACTATAACGTGCAGAAGTTTAATAAAGGCAACAGATAATATTAGTAAACAGCGATCAGCACCTTAACAAAAGGTCACGTCCTTATGAAGGGTTGACTGCTCTAAAGGATGCCTCTTTTCGGTGAAAGGGCATAAGGAAAATATAGAAGTAGAAAGGAATGAATACGGAAGGAGGGCAGAAGAAGATTGAAACACAGATATGGAAGAGCGGATACAGATAGAAATAGGCTGAGTAGTAGAAATTAATAAAAGAATATGTAACAGAAATTCTAAGGCAGAAAGGAAGTAGTATCTTCTAAATATAAAACCATCAATCATCTTCAGAATTATATTTATTCAGACTACAAATACTGCAGAATGTTAGAAGGGAATATAGAGATCACCTTCAGAATTATATTTATTACTCAGACAACAAACACTGCAGAGTATTAGAAGGGAAGATAGAGATGTAAAACACAGATATATGAAGAGTGAATAAGGAGAGAAATAAGAGTAATTTCTGAGTATGACAGTAAATACATCAATATGATATAATCAGACTTGGAAGAAGAAATACAAGGGAAAGAAGAGATATATGAGGACAAATGACAAATCAATAAGGGAAGTTATATATATATATATATATTCGATTATGCAATAATGATGCTTTCAGCAATTATTAATCTTTATTCATAATCATTTATTGGATCTAACCTATTTGTTTCTCTTTAAGCGATATGTTCTAACAAAGCGATTCAAAAGAGAGAATTGAGTCTGAGAAGAATAAGCGTTCAAAAGCAGTTTGGCCAGAAAACACAAATCTCAGTTGCATAAATTATCTTGTGATTGCGGAATTGTGAATTAATATATTTGTGATACGAATTTGATTAGTTCATTTCTACACATACCTTCACCATGATGGGAGAAGGGAGAATTACAAAAGGGGTATGGTGATGGGGCCCTCTTCTAGGTACGCCACCTGAGGGGGGCGACAAGATGAGCCCACATGGGCCAGAGGGGTACTGCCTTTGGGCCTAGGAGAGTTGGGCCACCAGGACACCATTTGTAACCTCACTCCCCTATCATGGTGTAACAATATAGGGAGATCAATCATAGGGAAATGGAAAAGGATGGCAAGATGAGGGGATAACGGATAAATTAGAATCCTCACTAGGTAGGCCACCTCATATGAATGGCATGTGCCACACGAGGCCAAGGAGGCCACCTCATATGAATGGCATGCACCACATGAGGCCTAGGGAGGCTAAGACACCCCATCAAGTCATGCTCTTCCATGGTTGAGCATCCCTAGGGTAAGGTAATAATTGGATTAACAAATTTACTATCGATTTACTAATGTTTGATCATGATACACTACTTGTTAAGTTATTATTGTAATTGATCTCTAACTTTTTGCAGGGATTAAATCAAGCCAAGGTACCTCTAAATCCACTGTTTGCTTGGGAAATTGATAGTTTAGGTTAAAATTAGTATAATTCCTAGAAGGGACATTATAGATTGAGCAAAGAAGAGCCGTATCTACATTCTGTGATGAGGTTCCAGATTAGCAGATTCTCAGGGTACATAAGCTGTGGTGAAAGGTCTTTCTGGTCTATGATTTCAGATTTTTTTTTTTCTTAATGCTTTACTCCATTGTTCATGCTGCTCTGCATATATCCACCAAACCAGTTGAATGCTACTATCCTTAGTCCCACATTCCTTCTCCTCTTTTTAGTTAACATAAATTTTTTCATTTGAATAAGGCCACATTCCTTCTTCTCCTTTTAGATAACATATATTTTTTAATTTGAGTAAGGAGGTTTTATGATCTTTGGAGGATCCTTACTACAAAAACTTCCTTGTTGTTTTTATGGTTTTAGTTAGGACTGAAATTGGTTATGCAGAGTATGGAGAACAAATATTTTGGAACTGCTTGGAGGACAGATATTAGGAACTGAATGAGTTCTGGCAAAGTGTAATAATGCTTCATGCCCTTATTTCTGATGCTGATTTTTTTTATTTTGTGTGTTTGATGTTTAATGAGGGTTTTCTGCTTTTTTTGTGTTTTTTTGAAATATTTGCAAGGGAATAAAATGCGAAAACATAAAGGAATACAAGCAACTAAGATACTAACTCCTCCAATATATATTTATTTGATCAATATTCAATGTTATTACAGCCATACCCGAATTAATTGGAAAACATGCAGCTGCTGATCACCACTTTCAGCCAAAAAAGCAACTCAATAATGGTTCGATTCTCCCTCTGCAGGCTGCCTTTTTGATCACAGATGGTATGGATGTCTTCCTCAAGCTTGGGCACCCCTCTCAGTAATTTTTATTGAATTTTTTGAAGCCTCAAGACCAAAATCGCCCCTCTCCTTGAAAGGCCGACCTGCTGCAATAGAAATTTGCTGAAACCCCAAACTGTACCTATTGAAATCTGATTTATTATGGCTGTAGATAATCTGCAATCGCCTACTCTGATTATTGCAATCTCTGAACAATTAAATCAAATCCTTTTTGTCTTTCCAATCAGCACAATAGAACATCTGAATGATGCCCTCCAGAATGCCAAATTCAATAGGTATTTCACTGCTTCAAATGGCTGCAAACACTGAAGAAGAAACGTTCTCCAATGGCACGAGGATTGAAAACCCTTGGCTTTCTCTCTTAGACACAAAATTCATCAAGAGCAATCTCAATCGAATGAATCCCAAATAACTCCGAAGTGAAAATATATATGCCTTCATGAGAAAGTCGAACTTATCCAAAAAGGCAATTAAATAACATTAAAATGTTATTTATGTGCATCATTTAATATTTCACTCAAAACTTAGGAGTAGGCGCCCAATAAATAAATTCATTAATTTGGCCCCCTTTTAATGACGTTTTGACCCTCAAGTTATAACATTAAAATATCACCTTTTAATTAATTAATGTTATTTTAACCAAATAACATTAATAACTTATTAAATGCATCATTTCTCAACACGCCATCTGAACTGGGAACTCATCTGATGATTCTCCATATGATCACGTGCCTTACTAAAAATAGTAAGGGTCCCATTCTGTCCATGTCTGACTTACTATAAATAGTAAGTTGAGCAAACTGAGTCCCGAAAGCCTCAAACGAAAGCCTCAAACGAAAGCCAAAGCTAATCATCACTAAATGCTTGTGGTGATACAATCCTCAGAAGATCCTCTCATCACCTTCATTAGCCTACGAGGGTCGAATGATAGGCTAATCTACTGAATACAAATGTCTCACTTCAGAGCGGACATTACACAAAGGCAGCCATTTAATTTGCCATGCAGTAAACCAAGCTTGAAACCTGTCTAGCAGTTAATACCACAGATGGCTGCTATATGCTAGGCAAGTTCCAACTTATCAAAACATGTTGTGTGCGTTATGCATATTGGGTCTTATGGCACATCTTGCATAAAGATCTATAAAAGCATGTGAAGGTAGGTCATAATTGAATGTTAATGATGCTAGTTTGGTTAAATATCATGTTAATATGAGATGGTAGTAACAAATAATGTGTTGTGCTTCGCTGTTTGAATGAACAATGCAGTTAACCTAACACAGGACCCATAACTCATAAGAATATAATATATTTTAATTCAATTTCTATTATTTATCAATGCCATATGAAGTCAGGGCTTAACACCGGCAAGGCTGGACAACATGTGATTAGTATGTCTTAAAAGCACATGTACATGCACACAATTACCACTTATATCATAAAGTTCATACATGACAAAAACCATAACCATTTTATTTTGCAATATGCTACATATTCTTATCATTCTCCATACCCATGGATTTGGTGGCAGTCACCTTTTTGCATGACATCAAGGCTTATTAGTGTTGAGTTCCGTTGGTTAATTCATCTGGATTGTCTCCCTTCAACTATTATGCCTTGATTTTTGCTTCAAAAAAATGATATTGAATGGTTCATTTAGAATATCACTTGCCTCCACAAAAATTGATCTGACACCTCTCCCTCTATTATTGCAGGAGAGGTTACTTCCCCTTTCTATGGTAAGGGTAGATGGACAGGCCCTTGATTTTGGCTTTGCCCTGTTTGACAAGGGATTAAGTTTTATGTACACAACCACAATCTATATCCACAAAAAGTATCTTACAATCGTGTCACATTATATTAAATAATTATTCTTTGAACCAAACTATTAACTAGATAGGGGGCATTGACATAGATTGAACAACATTAAGCATGCATAATACACCATTGATGATATATCATGGTGTGCATTATTGGCATATGGAATATACTAGGGCTTAGTTTAGTTTATGCTGTTTTAAGGTTTGGAGTGTTTGAAATGGTAATTATCTTGTTAATTCATGTTCTAGTTTTGCATTTGAACGTTTAGCTGTGCTTTTTTTATAATGTGCGCTTTTTTGTTTGGCATGATTACTTTGCGCTTTTTTTATGGCATAATTACTGGTAGTGAAGTTGGGGTAGTCCATGTAATAATGAATGCTGAAGGGCGATGTAGAATTTATCTCTACCTTATAGTGATAATTGAATAACTTGTAAAATTAATTGTATTTATGAATCTTAGTAATACAATTTTTAAACATTTTCTTTTTGCAAGAAATATGTAACAATTTTGACTTTTCAATATTAAATGTAATGGCTTTCAAAACCATTTCTTTTTCAAGGAACATATATCTTCCAATAGCTGATCCACTCTCTCTTTAAAGTAATTATCTGCTTCTTTTCACTGCAGACTGTTTCGTTTTTAACATACTTGCTGCGGAGCTTTGCTGATTATATCAGGCCACATGAAGAGAATATATCAAAGAGTATAGTCAACTTGCTTGTTAGTTGCCCAGATTCTGTGTCGATTCGCAAGGTTAATATTACATGCTTTTAATATTCCATTTTTGAATTGCATAGCTTATGATGTTATCTTTCAAATTCAAGTGCCCTGTAGGATGTCCATGATCACTGTTTATAATAATGAAGTAGGCACTATTGTCTTTTTACACTATACTTTTTGATTGATATGCAGGAGCTACTTGTGGCTACCAGGCATGTACTTGCAACTGACTTCAGACGAGGATTTTTCCAACTAATTGATACTTTATTGGAGGAGAGGTAGTCAATTTCCCTAAACTTTTTTTTTTGGGCTTTGCATGGACCAGAAATGAGCACAATTATGTATACATAGTCTTGAAAAATTTCAAACAATATTTGTAATTGCTAATATTCAAGTTAATTTCCAGATTCTTAATGGTTTTTAAATATAGAAAAGCTGAGTATGCAATGTTTAGTTATTACAACAGCATTTTATTGAGAATGAATAAATAGAAAACAACAGTTGTTCCAGGCCTTAGGCAATATAGAATAGCCTGACTTCTTGACATAGCTAAATACTATCTAGCAAGTTTCATTGGAAGCCTCTTGCCTATGGTAAAATAACATAGGTTGGTTTAATTTTGTAGGCATGGAAATGGTCATAATCTTGGAGAGTAGCGCTGCAAATCTACAATATGCATCGGGCCTAGTTTGTATTCTAGCTTAGACAACATATAACATCATTCATATCAATATATAAAAAAATACCTAGCAATATGCAAGAAAATGACAGCGATAAATGTCCAGTGATGGATGATGTCATTACTTTGGACTTGTCCATTGATCCTTTCAAAAGCAATATATAATCCCTATTAACATATAAGTGTCGGGTACATTAATAAACTAAATTACTTGATGATCATAACTATGTTAGCCCCCAAATAGAAATAGCTAGTCTACACTTGTTATCTGGAGGAGGTTCAGTGCTAGTAATTGCTCTTTTTGTCACAACCGTAGCCATCTCTGCAATGAAACTTAGCTCCTAACTTGGTCCTATGGAGAGTCTGTGTGTGTGAGAGAGGATTCTGTGATGCCTCAGCTGTCTCCTCTCACCTTCTTTGGAAGGATGCTTCTTTGTGAGTCATGTGATACCATGGATTTTGTTGGACCAGCTGCTTCCAATCCATATTCAATTCCTCTTGAATGTACAATCTAAGCCATGACAGCAGCAGCTGGCATTGTACATGAAAATCTAGCTATTAGTGGATTTTTTAATTTTTCCATTGTCTCTTTCAGCTTCTGATTCTTATGGCTAAGACATATAACTTTTGTAACTTTTCTGCACCTTGTTTTAGATCTGCTGTGAGCTGAACATACACATTGTGTGAATCAACAACTTTCCTTACCATTGCATTTTGTTGATTGAATCCAATCTGCATTTTCTGTTTTCAAGTGAACTGCTGTGCTATCTGCTGACTAAATTGTAATTTTATGCATACCACTTGATAATTATTGTCATTAATTTTTTTGTTATCTGTTTCCTCTACCAACTTTTGCCATTAATATTTATTAACTATACATATTTATTTATGATAATGCCTGGCCTCTGTGAACAAATATTTTATTTATTGCAAGTAGATGCCAAATCTTCATTCTTGCAAAGTAGTTTGGGTAGCAAAGGCAGTGACGGTAATGATAACTTTTTTTTTGGAAAATCATCATAGTGTTCCTGTCACCCCTTCATAATTTATTTTACAAATTCCAGCATGTCCCTGAAGCTACTGTCATTACCAAATTCTCCCAAATCGGATAAGAGTTATAGTCTCATCACTGGATTTGCCATTTCATCAACACATTGTTTTATAGGGATGCTATCCTCATCTTCATTGAGAGGCACATTACATCAAATCTGACCCCTGCATTGGCAGGTGCATTAAACTCGGGCATAATTAATTCAAACTTATGCCTCTCCTCAAAATCATCTATATCATCTTCCGAATTCCCTTTTTGTTTACTAGTTTTCTGCTTTTCTCCATGTCTAATGTTTGCTCAGAAATATTGAGAAGCTCATTTTTTTGAACATACCATTACAAAGTGGGCTAAAAGACTTCCTTGCAGAAGGTTTACTAGAGACTTCTCATTTGCTTGCTGCTGTGGTTAAAATACTTGCTTCTTGTCCAAGAGCTTTTCCTTTTTGTTACAATCCTGTCTTAATATTCTAACCGAAGGTACATTCAGAGTTATGATTCCCTGACTGGATTGTGCTTAAACTAGGCATTGATTTTTCTGTTTTTATAAAAATCTCTCAATTGTCTCCAAAGCATATTCCATGGCCCTATAAATTGACACTCTTTTTGCTTCTTTCTGTCAAACAGAGCATAGATAGAGATAATAGCAGTTGTGCATACAATGCACAGGTAAACTGGCCTTCTCCTTGTGAACATTTGAACGATTGGTCATTCATTTGGCTGGCCACATATTCAGCCCAATTATATCTCTTTCCTTGCAGTGGTCCTTTATGTTAAAAACAACTTGGGTAATGCAAATTCAGTCACATCCTAAAAAAAATGCTGTTCATGCCCTCCAAGTCCAGTATTTTACAACTTTTTTAGGGTCACCAACACAGCTAGGGGCTATAATGCAGATGCCATCTGGGTTACCATTCCTCAATAATTTGGTTAGACAAGTACCTTATGCAGTCATTTGGGTGTGAGATTTACATCCAGCCTTGGTAGATAATTGAATTTCTGCCTAAATCAAATCTAGTAATGGGTTTTGCCAAGGAGTGTAGATCCATAACCACCACTGGCATGCTGATAAGTTCCTTCATGCTTACAGCGTACAAACTTTTAAAATTGCCTCAATAGAAAAACAATCATGCTGAATCTAGTGGACTCCCTTCTTTGTCATAGATTGTAAATCCTGACACTTTTGTTTGAAGAAGTTGCATCTTATTATGAGTTGGTACAATGTCGTGTTTTTAACCTCTTGCTGGAGTGGTATTTGCCAGTTAATGATCCATGTCGAGCTATTCTAGTTATTCTTCCTTAAAATCTTCAACTCTTGATAGAAATATGAAAACTTTTTAATGTTGTGTATGAAAATTTCAAAACACATGAGAAACTTCTCTTTGCTTATTTTGTTTCCCTCCATTTTTATTTCTTGTCTGAGTGGTGTTTACTGATTTCACAATTGCCTGCATTAATGACTTATTTATTTCATTTTATGCACTCACTAAATAGACACATGGCATTTATTCCCATTTGTTGGGTATTTTTGTCTTTCATCAATTGTTCTCTAAAACTGTTGTCATTTGACACATGGCATTTATTCATAGTTGCCGTTCATTGTTGTTGGGTCTGGAACTGTATGATCCTTGTTTTGGTATTACCAGGCGGTGATGAACTTTTATGCTCATTTTTACTGTTCCATTTGTGTTTTGATAAGGGTCTTTTGTCTTGTGGTTGATCATTCGTTGGCAATAATTAGAGTTGTGTGTTGGGTGATAAACAGTGCGAGCAAACTCCTTGTTGCCTTAGTTGAATTTCAGCCTTACTCATGCCATTGAAGGCTTATGATCATTTGGTGGCAACTTGAATACTTGATTGGTGGGTGACAATGATGCTCTACTTTGTTGGGCTTGGGAACTGCTCTATGTTGATCTAGTTTACATCAATATCCCTCTCAGTGTGGTATTGTCTCAGTTTTGATGTCGAGTCCCATCTATAGCTATTAGCAACAACTTGTATGGATCTATTGTCAAAGGCATCTTTTAGTTTGTAAGGACCATTGCATTACATCTTTAAGTTTTGGTTTTTCTTGCGTAGTTTTCAAATATAGTTTAATACATTCTGCTTAAAATGCTTACCTGCATTTCCTTTATAAATTATATGTTTTTCATGCCAATACTTGTCTCTTTGTTGCTCAAATTTGACTCGATACTAGGCCACCACTATTTCCCAAATGCTGTTACAATAAGCGAATCAATCAAAAAGGTCTTGATTTTAGAATTATTTTTCTTCTTAAGCCAATGACACTTCTGTAGCTAACTACCAGTTGATAAGTATTGCCAGTGGAACTTCTGTAGCTAATTCAAGTATTACCCAATGTCTATACTATTTTGGCAATTTTTACGCCGAAGGTGTTCCCTCTATGGAGTCTCCTCAGTCAAATGTTGCCAAATCTTTATATCGACGGTTCTACCTGATCTAAAGAGGATGCAGGACCATTATATTAATCTTTGCCCTTCATTTATATTTGTCCTTTTCCACCAAATTCTTTTTACGCCAGTTATGTCTACTGCCAGTCTTAAAGTCCATCATAAATACCTCGCAGTTCTCACTCATAATTGACAGCCAGTAGTGTTTTTGATTCTCGTGTGTGCGACTTGGAAATAGGAGAGCAGAAGGGTTATAAATTATAATCAATAACAATAAGAATACAATCTTATGTGGCTGCATGGTACTTGGCGACTGAAGTGGCAGCATGTAGTCCTCTGGAATCAATTCTAACATCTCCATAGTGAAGGTTTTTACTCCTACAGCGAAGTCTGTAGGAGAATCAGGGTCTGCTCCATAACACCTGTGATGTTGGAGGCTTTTGTGGGTGTTGTTTCATGTCAACAATTGTTTGTAATCTTGCTTTTGCATACCTATATGTAAATAGTCATTTTAGGATCTAACCGTAGCATAGAAAATCCCTGCATATGCTCATCAGTGCAACTCCATACAATGAATTTTCAAATGATTATCTATCCTGGATATTAGTTGGAATGATATTAGTCTTTATAAATAATTATTCTGATTTGCCAACTGTAATTTTTATTTGCCAAAAGATACTTTTATGGATCAAACCATATTTCAAAACTGCCATTTTGGCATGGGCTGAAAATTGATTTATAGAACAAACTGTAAAAACAATTGTTGCCAAACCTAACTTCACATACTGTCAATGGTAGAGGTCAGACCATCTGCATTTAGCACATAAAAGTATAATTGTTTTAGAATGAAATAAAACACAACCAGAAATGATCCAGCTGTTTACAGATTCATAAAAAAAAGACTCGCTGAAACCATGGCAAGCCACTTACCTCAAGACTTATGTCAAGATTTTGCACAAATTGTCTCCTCCTCGCTACACAAACAGACAGCTCATCTTACAAAGCCCCGCTTCTAAATTGGCTCCATGTTTCCCCTCCATGATTTACTCAGATGAGACTCTCCATTTTACTAACCTGGACAAAGGTCATGACTCATCTTTGGCCTCTGATGACAATCAAGACTTGTGCTTACCACAGTCCTGGAGAGAAATTCAGGGATCTAACAATTGGGAAGGATTGTTGAATCCCTTGCATTCCTGCGCTGGTCTATGAAATCATCAGATATGGGGTATTTTTGAGATCCTGTTATTAAGAGCTGCAAGTATAGCCAGAAGAGCATTTTTCCCGACTTGGGTATGGAGGACTGTGGGTATAGAGTCACCGAATATATCTATGCAATCTATTAATAACAACAAACGAAAAGTAGATCTCAAAATATTGGGGTTTTAAACCTACTAGATTATTGAGTTCCCTAATATGCATGCATGCAAAATGTGGTAGCAAAGACAAGGCACGTCATCACCAGGCACCCTCACAGCTCATTAGAAGACTTCAGATATTTTAAAAATAAAAAAAAATTACATAGAATATGTTATTTCCACCTTCACCAACCATATGGAATATGATATGTCTTTATTCTGTAGATTCGTTGTACATATATGACTACCCTTATTCCCTTATTCTTTCATATTTGCTGGTTGTTGACTTACCAAAAAAAAATATATGACTGATAATTAATATACTTTTATATAATAAAAAATATTAATACTAATAAAAATTATTAAATATACATATCAAATTATTATAACTAATCATTTATATAAATATATATTACAAAATATATCCCTCTCCTCCGCCATTTCCATCTTCATTTTCCTCTCTATCTCTATTTCCTCCCCTCTCTTTCTCTCACCCCCTTTCTCTCACCCCCTTTATCTCTCCATCTTTCTACCCCTATCTCTCCCTCTCTCCCTTTCTCCCTTTTGCAAACATAACATGGGTCTATTGGTAATGGATCCTGATTATCTTCCTACTTTAGAGGGTTTTTTTAGTCTTTTTTGGATCCCTATAGTGGGATTTAAAGCTATCACTTCTCCATTGAGATCATTGTTGCACAAGCAACATCATTTGATAAATGTCCTACCAATTTACCTCATGTACCACACAAATTTATGAAAAATTTAGACCAAAAAATTCCCTAATTGAACTTCCAAACCTCTTCGGTGTACCCATTGCACACCAAGGTGCGATTGCTAGTTTATACAAAATAGGTATGAGGCTTGATAATTGTCACTGATTCCATCTACAGAAAATGGCTCTTTCCTTTCCATACCACCATACAAAATGTAAATTCCTATAAGAACTGCTATAGCTAAGTGGTGGCATGTACGAAAGGTCTATAAATCAAGAACAACAATGCTTGGTGATCCATTAAAAAACATAAATGGATTTTCCAAGAGATAGTGTTGGGATTTATCATTTTTGCACTAAATACCTTTGCAGGGTTTCTCTATTCATTGTGGTATAATTCTTTCCTTTTTTGCTTAACAATCAATTTGCCAAATGTAATGGATGGTCTAAGACTCTAATTTATGCACTACCTCTTCTGCAAATGCAAATCAATGGAATGTTTTGAGGCATGCATATGAATATTATACTCTGTGTGCCAATTTGGTTATTAAAAAATCAGAAAACCCAACAATTTTTTATTTATTTTCTCACTAGCTTAGATTCCCATTCAAATGGTGCAATTTTCTTAACAAATAATCTAATAGATGTGATAATTCTGTGAACTTCTTCATAAATTTTCCATAATACCCAATATTTTTTGGAACAATATGTACTTTCTGTACATCTTTGGGGCTTTGCAATTCATCAATATGAGCTTCGCTAAACGCATGATGCAATAATTTTCCATATGGTACAAGGCTTATGAGCAATTGACGTTTTTTGGATTCAATGACAGTTGCAATGACTGGCACAAATGCATGCTATGAGATAATTCCCTTAAATGATTGCCCCTCATTCCATAAAAGCCATAAATCTTTCATACAAATTTAACTAAATATTAACAAGATTCTCATTTGAAATGCTCCTGGTACATTGTACAACTGAAATGACATTCTATTATACACATTTTCTAGCTACTTATTGAAAAACTGTACCTGTAAATGGTGTAGCAAATGGGTCTCTGGTTTTAACTTTGTACAACATTTGAACTTCAAAAGTCTCCATATATTTTCAATTTAATTTTTTTAAACTTCTAGGGTGCTAACACCACTGGTGACAACCAATCACTTTTAGATACCTTGTATATCATGCTTGCTTCCAACATTCTATTAATTTGTTTATACAACCTTACTGCATACCTAGGGTTTATTGGGTATGGTCTTGTCCATAGAGCAAAGCTCCAAGTATGAGATCAATACCATGCTCACACAAATCTTTCAGTAGTCCCTTTAAATCTGTGTGTGCCCATTTGAAAACCTTTTTGTGCCTGATTAAAATCTGAGTAGACGCTCTTACCAATTCCTGATTGAATTCTGCTACCATTGTAATTATCTTTGCTTCACTCTTAGCACCTAAGTTTAACTCTTGTGTGGGTGGTATTGCATTTTGCATATTGTTTTCTTCTGGAAATTCAGATCTAGGCTACATCTTTTAGTCCTTAAAATGATAATCATTCCCTTATATTGTGTCACTTTGATATACTGTGGAATAGTACTCTATTTCAATTTCATTTAGATATAATGGCCAACTCCTTATTCTACTTTTGTTTTGTTCATGTTTGTTGATCTCGTAGCTTCCACAAAGTATGCAGGTTTCATCATTTCATCTTCACCCATTTCTGAATGTAATAGACTTTGGGTTGTGTTCCTGCTTTCTTTTGAACATTCACCAATATAAGATTTCTTCTTTGTCAAATTCATATTGATCTTTAGAGTCAAATCAACTGCTATCTCTTAGCATATGCATTGTTAGTTTGACTCTCTCAATTTTTGTTGTGATGGATCTGTGTTCCAGTAATAGATTGAGTTGCTTGCTCTAGCATGGTCTTCCTAATATGACATCACACTGTTGTAATGCCCCTTTCCATTGTATAATTGCATATAACACATTAAGCTGCTTCTTAGCTATTACAATTTTGAATTTTTCTGATCCAATAATATTCCCACAGGAGTAATTCTTTCATGATCCTAACCCCTTTCATCCTTTGTTTGGTAGTGTGTTTATTCCTGACCCTGTGTCTCAATGTGTTTGAAAGAAATGTTTCTCCAAATTTTTCTGGATACTTTGGGTATCACATCCTTTCCTTATACCATTGTAGAATTAATCAAGGATACTAATTGCGGCAATAAATTGGCTTCATTATTATTTTTTATGTTTTTGTCTCTTTTTACTGTTGATATGCCTGTTCTTACTATTGTACTGACTGTTGTTTTGTGTCCTGTTGGATCCATCCCTTCTGATCTGACTGGTCATTAATAGCTTTGACAACCTCATTGCATTTTGCATCTGTTGTTGCTCTACCAACATATCCAGTTCTTTCTCCTTCCTGCCCTCATGACTGCCAACAGATATTCATATTCTTCTTTTGCCTCTATTTCAACCTTGTTGGCTGATATAGTCTTTGAATAGTCTTCTTCATCATTGTCAATTGGACCAGAGTCTGTACATAAGTCAAAACTTTTGCTGGTGCATAAGGACCTACTTTTGCAAAATGTAACCATATATTACATTTTCTGCATTGTATTATAGGTCTATCTCCCTTATTCATCTGGAGGTGTCGTTGGACCTTTCTATTATTATTACTCACAATGTATGGTTTCATTGATTTGAATTCCCTCCAGCTGAAGGTGTTTTTGGTGCCATCAGACATTGTTTGTATGTTTTGTAAATGAACATCTGCTAGTATCACGTGTCTTACATTGCAGCTCACTCTCAAACATTGCTTGTCCATTTTATTTTCATGTTAAACATTCACTTATATTATGTGTCTTCGTGCTCTAGGTCATGTAATATTCCATGAACATTTATCCTCTTTGCCTCTTTCCCTTTAGCATTATATATTATTATATTCCACTTTTCTCTATTTTCTCCCCCTTATCTGGCTTCTTACTAGGGCAAGTATGTGTCTGAGTTTTGATTGGTCTTCATTCTCTTCATTACTTTGGTTTTGTGGGTGTTGTAGCCATTCTACATTCAACATTCTTTGTTATGTATCTTGATACCTATCTTTAGGCTCTCCACAAATACCCTATGTAATCCATTTGCAGAATGTTGCTGCTTTAGTTCCTCATTAAGTAGATTTCCTTATATCTGGATTTGGTGCAGTTTTCTTCATAGTTAGTCTTTAATAATTGGTTGGTACTTCCCTTGTTTTAGATTAGTCATTTCCTTTTGTTCGATATTTTGAAATCTGTGTGCCACTTTTTAAATTCCTTATTTACGTTTCATCAAGTTCCCTTTTGGTGGAACAAGGGAATGTGGAGACTGAAAAGGTAATGCCTAGAAGTTCCTCCAAAATCCTAATACATCTATAAATAATATATATTATGAACCACACATTACACTCAAAGTAACTTAGTAAATTTAGCTATAAACAAATTGATGTAAACATCGATCTACTGATTATTAGTAGCAAAAAATATTAAAATAAATATGCGATGATACATCGCTTGAAAGTTCCTCATGATAGTATTGTGGAGTTACTGGTAGTCTAGTACCACAACTCACTGGTACATCAAAAGGATTTCCTGCTCTGAATACCACACTCCTCAAACAGAAAGCTTGAAACTTGAGATTGAGTTGCACACAAAATGTTTAATTGTGTTCTCATGCAGACAAAAATACTTTTGATGCAGACAGGAAACTCCTTCCAGCCTTACACAGAAATGAAAATGCTTATACGCATTCTTTGTTTAGAAGTTCAGTTCATTAAATTGTGATGAATGTATACGATAGAAAATTAGAAATTGATAGGTTGAGGGTTGAATGTTTTTTCTAATACTTTTTTAAGTGTTAATTTGGGCTTTTTAAACTTGCTGTTCATGGGGGAAAGTGTAGGGGGGAAGATTGAGAGTGTTGAACCGTAGCAGAAAATTTGCTTCCAAATGAACCAAACTTAAATATGATTGGGCCACAAAAATGCATTTGTTGATGGAGCTTTTCCAATGTCTTATTGTAAGATTTTCATAGCACCTGTCTAATTGCATGCAATGGGAAATCAATGGAGGCAATTTTATATTGGTGCCTATCTGGCATATATAATCCCAGTGATTATCATGGAATGTCCATGACAAGCTTTTCTAATGGTACACTTTCATTGATTTGTCTTGTAGTCATACCATTTTGAGTGTTATTAGTTTGTGTTTTCTGAAAACAAATTTGATCACTAGTCTACCGCTGTTGTTGGAGATTTAAATTTTCATTTTACATAAAAGGTTGAGCCTTCTCTACATAAATTTTTGGTGGGATGATCTTTAAAGCAATAGTAATTGTTGCTCATATAATGTGATGTTAGGAGGGAAATATTAAAATTAGTATTGCTTTGATGATTAGTCATGCATTTGATATTTGTTGCATTTTAGGAACACACAGGGAATGGTAGGAAATGTCCCCTTGCCTTCCTCATTTGGTAGGGACTCACATCCTGTGGTTAAGGAATGTAGACTCAACCTCAGACATTTTCCTATTTTCTGTTCCAAGTTTTAGGGACGGCTGGGGGATTTGTCAAAATCCCTTGAGTTGTTCTGGTGATGGGTAGTCATCAGTCTTCCATTGTATATACTATCTTAGTTTGTGAAGGTTTAAGTAGATCTCTAAATATTAATTGCCTTCCGCCAATCACAGTAAATTTTTGATGTCTTGTTATTATAACAATGAATATACTTTTTGTTCAAAGCTAAAAGGCATGATGCAAATTTGTTTGAAACCTGACAATTATGGTACATAATTTATTATAATGATATTAATCTTGGCATGTGCATGATAAATGTCTCCTGCAATTATTTTTATAAATATTGTGGCTTGTGAATATTTGTTATCTTAGTTAACTTCTTTTCTTGATATTTTAGTTATGGTACTGTATTTGCAATGTTTTGTTTCAGGGTTTTAGTAGGGACTGGACGAGCTTGCTTTGAAACTCTAAGGCCATTGGCATATAGTCTTCTTGCAGAGCTAATTCATCATGTTCGGTTGGACCTTTCACTTTCTCAGGTATTTTTTTTTAACTGTTTTTTGTAATAACAATCCCCCAATATTTTTTTCTGTTTTTTTCCCTGAGTTTGCTGCTTGCTGACTGCATGTTTATGTGATGTTTTGCAATAGTTTTTCATAGGGTTTGCATGTGTTTTTGATATTTCATGAAGTATACAAAACAGTAGCATAAAATGAAGAGAAACATACTTGAAAAGACACTTACAGAAGCTATATGAATCCGATTATTAGCAGAAATATTAGTCATACAAAAATATTATTTCAACTCAGATATATGGTATTTTCAGATCTGACTGTAAGTGCTTAGCAGCAGAATGTTTTCTTCTTTAAGGGCACATCCATCATCAATGAATGACACCATAAGAAATGATGCTGGCTTGAACTTGGCGTCCCACTTTATCTCCAAAATACTGTATAACCCCCCTCACAAAGGGCCAATCAGAAAATAGGCACTACCAGCAATTAAAAGCTCTGTTTTCTCCACACACCACAAGCCTTCCCTCCTTGAGAAGCTCGACCTTCTCTATAAATTCCAAAACCCACTTACAAATTGCTTTCTTGTGCTTGATAGTTATCGCCATGATGAGAGGAAGCTCATAAATCAATGCCCATTTTGATAGCTGACGCCTTTTTGAAGATATGAGCAGATATGAGAGTTCTGACCCAAAAAACAAGTACCTAGAAATTGAAATAAATCACACCAAAATCATAAGAAAACCACATCACTCCAAAACCCAGCAATCTCACACCAAAAACAAATTGAAAAGCACTCAAAAGAACTAGAAAATCTTCATCCTTTTCGCCTAGATGTGACTCCTGTATGAAATCAGCAATCACCAGCTTGAGCAGGTCTCTCACTGTCGAAACTAGCCTTAGAATTTGAGGCTTTTCGTCCTCAATCCCGTTCTTCAACCTCCTGGTAACAAACTAACAACATCTCCCTTTGTCGTCAATCTCAAGTATGAAGAATGAGCTTCAAAAATAAACTTTTAAAAGATATCCTTCAATTAGGGCGACCAAGCAATCCCTAAAAACCAACACCATGTTTTTCCTTTGCACTTTGTTTTGATTTTTATTTAATTTCTGCCTTCATCTTTACTTGGGCGCCCAAGATAAAAGAAACATTTAAAATGAATAACTTTTAAAAACAACCTTAAGTTGTGTCTCTAGGCGTCCAAGGTCCCCTTTTAAAAGTCCCCCTTATGACCCTTTAAAAATATAAAGTCACTTTAATAAAGCTCACATTACGAAGCTTAAATCAAATATTTAAATGATTTTACCAAAGTAACTTTACCAACTGAATATGTTGCTGTGACAAGCCTAACCAGGTCCAGTATTCCCAAAATAGACTTACTATTTTTAGTAAGTACTAAAAATAGCAAGTGACATCCAGAAGGCTCGAACTGGAGAAAACTGATATGCATAGAAAATACGGAAAACCCAACACCCAAAGTTGGAATTGAGCCCCCTTATTAGAACCTCTTAGCCTACAAGGACTCTGGAATAGGCTAAAGGTGATGTCCACTGCTTAGAGGCTAGGAGGGGACATTACAGTCCGCCCTCCCCAAAGATTGCTTACCCTCAAGCAATCGTAATGCGGGATGTTGTAGTATTTGCTCACTCTCCCATGTAGCATCCTCAACTGGCAAGTCCCACCACTTCACCAAGTACTCAGTGATCACTCTCCTCCTGACGGTCCTCTCTCTGAAGTCAATAATTGCCTTTGGTATAAGCTCCAATCTCTCTTCATCCAATGGGGGTAATACTGCTGAAGGTACCACATTATGTCCAAGTGCCTTCTTAAGGCGTGATATGTGAAACACATTGTGCATTCTACTATCCTCAGGTAACTCCAACTCATAAGCAACCTCACCAACCCTCTTGGTGACTCTGAATGGGCCATAAAACCGTGGTTTCAGCTTCTCTGCTCCACTTTTTTTGAGAGTGGATTGCCTGTATGGCATTAATCTGACATAAACCATGTCTCCCACCGCAAATTCCCTTTCTATCCGATGCTGGTCAGCGTACATCTTTTGTTGATTCTGCGCATGCTGAATGTTCTCTCTCAATGATCTCATGATGTCCCGACTTTCCTGCAAAAAATCCTTAGCCCTGGGCACTCTACAATCACCAAATAATAGATCAATGAAGCTAGGAGCCTCATACCCATACAACGCCATGAAGGGTGACATCTTAATGGACATTTGATAAGTAGAGTTGTAGCAGAACTCCCCTAAATGCAGCCATCGAACCCAGGCCTTTTGCTGCCCTGAAACTAATTCCTTAAGTAACCTTCCACCCACTTGTTAACAATTTCAGTTTGCCCATCTGTTCGGGGGTGGTAGCTAGTGCTGGGAGTCAACTCTGTACCACAAAGTTTGAATAATTCTTGCCAAAATAAACTCATGAATTTGCTGTCCTAGTCACTCACAATATTTTTAGGTGCCCCATGAAGCCTAAACACCTCTTTGAAGAATAAATCTGCCACCTGTAATGTAGAAAATCCTGCTGATATGGCAAAGAAGTGGGCAAATTTAGTCAACCTGTCAACTACCACATAAATGCAATCCTTCCCTTGCACCTTGGGAAGTCCTGTGATGAAATCCATAGACATACTTTCCCACTTTTGAGTAGGAATAGACAATGGTTGCAGTAGACCAGTAGGAAATTTGTGCTCATTTTTGTTCTGTTGGCACACCTGACACTCATGAACATACTTAGTTATATCATCTTTCATCCCCTTCCATGAGAATCTATCACAGATCTGCCTGTATGTCTTGTAAAACTGCGGATGACTGAAACAATTTTGGGCTAAGAAATTGCTTGATATTACTTGAAGAATAGATTACAATTTATAGAGGAGTAAAAATACTGTAGACATTAAATGTCTACCTACCAGCTACCTACCAACTACAGTAGATATAATTGACCATTATACAATAAGAATAATTATTCTAACACCCTCCCTTAATGGTCAATCGTCTAACTATCTACAGAAAACAATCTGCAAGTCGATGGTCACAAATTCTTCAAAACACTCTGCTGCTACGGAGACCCTCCCTGGATTTGCAGAATGTTGCTGACCAAGAGTACAAAAAACCATCCAAAAAAGAACAGAGAAGGTTGCCCCTTCTTTAGAAAGCTCTGTAGCAAGAGACAAGAGCCTGCCACGGACTCTGCCACCAACCCTCCCAGAATCTGCAAAACTACTGACCAGAAGTCATCACAAATGTCCAACCTGACGTTGGATAACAGAGTTGTTCCTCCCTATCGCTAGAGACACACCGAGAACAGCTGCCACGATGGGAAAATCGGCAAACCATTGAAACTTTTGCAGAGGAGCATAACGCCTGAGAACAAATTGCAAGAAGCTAGTGGTGTATATGTTCGCCCCAGCAACTCCAAGTGTGACCAATACAGACTGCAACCAACCACGAATTTTGAGGAAAAAATCGCCAAAACCAAAGATCCGAAGATTACAAATCATCGTTTTTTTGGAAAAAAGGTAAAAACCAGAGAAGAATCCCACGCATTTGGCGAATTACAGAAACCCAAAAAGTAGCTGGCATGGAATCCGAAACACGGATCAGCATACAAAACATCGTTTTTAAGGAAAAAACGGTAAAACCCTTCAGAAACCAGAGAGCCCTCTCGTACAACAGAAACCCTAACTAGGGTAAACAAGAACTGACCCTTAATTTTTGAGGAGAAAATTATAAACCCTTAAGCCAATTTTTTTTTTTAATAAGGGAAAAAATATTTAAAAAAACCCAACAAAGGAATCCCATGCAACACTGCGAATTACAAAAGCCCAGAAACAGGTAGTTGTCGATTGTTGGCTAAAAAATAGAGGGTTTGGAACCCTAGCCACCATAACAGATCTGCACAGAAATCGAGGCACGAAAAACGAAGCACCCAGAAAAATCGAATGACAACCCATTTGAGATCACGAAAAACCCACCAGGAATCTGCAGTCAGAAATTTTTTTCGACTTGAAACTGAGGCACAGAAAACGAGGTACCCAGAAAATTTGAAGACCGACCCAGTTGAGATCTCGGAAAACCCAAAAGGAATTTGCGATGAGAATAATTTTTTGACTTGAAACGGAGGGTCAAAACCCTAGTCGAGCTGGCAGAAACCCTAGTCGGCCATGGATAACCAGAAAAATGCAGAAAATGAGCTCGAATCTGCAAGAAAATGTCTGAAATCCGCAGCCCAAATCCTTTACAAAACGCCCATCCGACAAACAGAAAAATCGTGCACAAAAAGAAGAGTAAATTACGTGGCCACGAGTAGAAAAAAGACGCGGTTTTTTTTTTTTGTAAAAATATGCCCATAAAACGCAGAAATCCGTTTCTTGAGGCAGATTCAAAGAGAAAAACGCAGAAAAAAAGCACGCGAAAAACGCCCAACAGAGGTCGCGCCAAGAAAAAACGCGGGTTCTTGAAGGCAGAGATCTGTATGGCCAAAAGAAAGACGCCTAAACAAAGGTCGCGCGGCCAGCAGAAGACAAAAGATCACACCCAGCTGAAAAACGCGTTTTGAAACTGAGAAATCGCGCGCCAGAAACAAAGAAAACGGCGACCAGCAAGAACGAAATCCGTGGCAAAAGATCTCACGCGAAAAAAATGCGGATTACAGACCAGAAGAGAACCACAAATTTTAGCCACGAAAAAATTGCAGGAAACTCTCACATTGAGAAATTCGAATTATGACCTTTTTTTTTTTAAGTCCACGAATTTCTAGGGTTTTTTTTCTCTCGGCTCTGATACCATGAGACAATTTTGGGCTAAGAAATTGCTTGATATTACTTGAAGAATAGATTACAATTTATAGAGGAGTAAAAATACTGTAGACATTAAATGTCTACCTACCAGCTACCTACCAACTACAGTAGATATAATTGACCATTATACAATAAGAATAATTATTCTAACAATGACCAGCCAATGGAGTGTCATGAAATGATTATAAAATCTGCTCTTTTAACTTAGTTTTGGCCACTAAAAGTATCCTCTCCTTGTAGAAAAATAATCCATCCTTAACATTGTATTTTTCATCATTCAAAGCACCATCAAGAATGCTGTTTGTAAATGTATTTTTTGCATAATCAGCTTGTATTTGCTCTTTCCAGTCTGCTGCAATCTCAGAAAAAATGCACAAGTGTGGCCTCCTAGAGAGAGCATCAACAACTGCATTGCGTTTTCCCTTAATATACTCAATATCAAAGTCAAAGGCTTGAAGTTTGCTGCTTACCCATTTTTGCTGCCTCACTTAAATCCTTTTGATTTAAAAATTATTTGAGGCTGTTATGATCCGTCTTCACTATAAATCTGCCCCCAATAAGATACTGTCTATACTTAGCCAAGGCATGCATGATGGCTAACATTTCCTCATCATATATAGAGTAATTTCTTTTAGCTCCCCTCAATTTTCTGCTCTCAAAGGCTATGGGATGTTTATTTTGCATTAGGACAGCCCCTATACCTTCTCTTGAAGCATCGCATTCAAGCTCAAATGGTTTAGTAAAATCTGGAATAGCTAAACTAGGGCATGAGCTCATCAAACGTTAAACTGATAAAAAACTCTCTGTGCTGGTTCAAACCAAGAGAATGCCCCTTTCTTGGTCAAATCTATAAGTGGGGCAGCAATCTGTGAAAACCCTTTCACAAACTTCTTGTAGAAACTGCATAGCCCAAAGAATCCCTTAAGCTGTGATAAATTTGTAGGTGGTGGCCAGTCTTGTATTGCCTTAATCTTTTTAGGGTCTACACGCACACCATTGGCACTAATGATATGCCCCAAATAAAGTAATTCAGTCATTCCAAATTCACACTTAGATTCTTTTGCAAACAATGATTCCCTCTCAAGAATGCCAAATACCTCATCTAAGTGTTTCAAATGCTCCTCTCAAGATTTACTGAAGATAAGAATGTCATCAAAGAATATAAGGACATACTTACGAAGTTGCTTGTTCAAAACTTTGTTCATGCATGACTGAAAGGTGGCTGGTGCGTTTGTCAAGCCAAAAGGCATGACTAGAAACGCAAAGTGCCCAAAGTGGCATCTGAATGCTGTCTTCTCCACATCCTTTTCCCTCACTCTAATTTGGTGATAACTTGATCTCAAGTCAATTTTGGAGAAGTAAACCGCCTCATGAAGCTCATCAATCAATTCATCAATACGTGGAATGGGATACCTGTTCTTAATAATCTTTTTGTTTAAAGCCCTGTAGTCCACACACATGCGCATAGTCCCATCCTTCTTTTTCACCAATACAACTGAAGAAGCAAATGGGCTCTTACTTGGTCTTATGTGTCCCATCTCTATAAGCTCCTGAATGGCCTTCTCTATCTCATCCTTGTGCCTCTTAGGATGACGATAGGGTGTGGTTATGACTGGTTTGGCTCCTTCCTCAATTTCAATGACATGCTCAATATCTCCATCAGGTGGCCCAATTGAACGCTCAATTGAGGAACTATCCCGATACACTGAATAGTGAATCCATCGGCCACCATAACTCTAAAACCACCAACCTCCTGTGTTTGAAGCCCTCTTCATGCTACTAGGCCCTCATCGATGAAGTTATGGGTAGCTCCTATATCAATCAATGCTACCATACGTTGCCCTTGAATCACACCTCTAATGCGCATAGACTCATTCTTTTGGAAGCTGTGGAGTTGGGCTAACATCCCATTGCTGTCCTCCACCTTTTCACCTTCTTCTGGAACTTTTTCCTCTTCACTTTCATTAGTACCAACTTGCTGTTCTGAATTTTCTGCAACTTTTTCACCATCTGATTGGCATTCTATTAGCAATGCTTTAGCCTTGGAAGCACATTTATGGCCTTGTGTGTATGGCTCTTTGCATGTGAAGCATAAATCCTTCCTTCTTAACTCATTAAGGGTCTCACCATCAATCTTAGTGTATTGTTTTTTGGGCTGCTCATGTTCTTTTATAGTGATTTTCTTGTCTTTATCCTTCTTTTGCAGTGAATTCTTTGATTGAAATCTGCTCTTGAAAGTTGATGTCTCCATATCTCTAGTCTTTTTGATGGCTTCTTGAAGGCCAGGAGGCTTGAAGGCTTTAATCCAACCCCTTAATGGATCAGAAAGTCCATCAATGAACAATACTATAAGCTTTCTCTTAGAAATATCAGTCACTAGCACGGAAAGCTTTTGGAAATCTGCAATGTACGAGTCCACAAAACCCCATTGTTTAAGTTGGGCTAACTCCTTAAAGTGCAGCTCATGATCTTTTTTTATCAAATCTTTCAATTCACCTTTCGGTGAACACACTGTATGAAGTGATTTGTGCATGCCCCAAAGTTAACATTCCATTATACCGCCACTCATGAGCAATTTTGTCTAGGTGTATAGATCCATACTGAATGGACTCTAACTCCGGCATAGGTTTTAAAGTGAAGTAGGTATCGAGTTTCTGTACCCACGCTCTTGCTGCCATCTTTCCGGACCCATCAAAATAAGGAAGTGTAAGCTTACACACTTTCCTTTGTAACTCATTTTGCTGGTCCCTATTTCCCCTTGTGTTTGAATGCCTCATTTTTAAATCAATATAGTCTCTGAGAGATATATCCATCTAAAAGCCAGGCCCTGCATCGAGCCAATCTTGCCTAAACTGATCCTACTGTTCCAACATAGTTAGCTTAGGATTCACAGGTACTTCTACCTTCGGTGTGAAGTTTGGCATAAGAGGCCTTGCCAAAGCTCCCTGATTACCAACTTCTTGCTATCCTACCTTGTTTCCTTGACCCATTTGATCCATTCTCTGTATTAAATCTGCTAACCTGTCATTTGTCTCTTGTGCCTGTTATGCTGCCCTACCTTGACCTCTAACCAAAGCATCAACAAGTAGCATTAATCTGTCCGGAGGTGCCTCATTCCTCTCATTCCTATCATTTCTATCACCTTCACCACCCCTATCTCCCATGTTTCTAGTGTTAGAAGACCCACTGGATGATGATTCTGTTTGCCGCCCTTCTTCCAAGGATGGCCAATGCTCCCAAAACCCCTCTTCTTTTCTCCTACTTCTTTCTAAATACTTTCTTTCCCCATGACTTTGGCTCATAGAAATTTACACCCACTAGTTATAGGGGACTGATTTGGCTCTGATACCACTGTAATAACAACACCCCAATATTTTTTTCTGTTTTTTTCCCTGAGTTTGCTGCTTGCTGACTGCGTTTTTATGTGATGTTTTGCAATAGTTTTTCATAGGGTTTGCATGTGTTTTTGATATTTCATGAAGTATACAAAATAGTAGCATAAAATGAAGAGAAACATACTTGAAAAGACACTTACAGAAGCTATATAAATCTGATTATTAGCAGAAATATTACAGTCATACAAAAATATTATTTCAACTCAGATTTATGGTATTTTCAGACCTGACTGTAAGTGCTTAGCAGTAGAATGCCTTCTTCTTCTTCAAGGGCACGCCCATCATCAATGAATGACACCATAAGAAACGATGCTTGCTTGAACTTGGCGTCCCACTTTATCTCCAAAATACTGTATAACCCCTCACAAAGGGCCGATCAAAGAATAGGCATTACCAACAATTAAAAGCTTTGTTTTCTCCACACCCCACAAGTTGTCCCTCCTTGAGAAGCTCGACCTTCTCTATAAATTCCAAAACCCACTTAAAATTTGCTTTCTTGTGCTTGATAGAATCGCCATGATGAGAGGAAGCTTATAAATCAATGCCCATTTTGATAGCTAACGCCTTTTTGAAGATATGAGCAGATATGAGAGTTTTGACCCAAAAAACAAGTACCTAGAAATTGAAATAAATCACACCAAAATCATAAGAAAACCACACCACTCCAAAACCTAGCAATTTCACACCAAAAACAAACTGAAAAACACTCAAAAGAACTGGAAAATCCTCATCCTTTTCGCTCAAATTTGACTTCTGTATGAAATCACCAATCACCAGCTTGAACGGGTCTCTCACTACCAAAACTAGCCTTAGAATTTGAGGGTTTTCGTCCTCAATCCCATTCTTCAACCTCCTAGTAACAAACTAGCAGCATCTCCCTTTGTCGTCAATCTCAAGCATGAAGAATGAGCATCAGAAATAAACTTTTAAAAGATATCCTTCAATTAGGGCAACCAAGAAATCCCTAAAAACCAAAGCTATATTTTTCCTTTGCACTTTGTTTTAATTTTTATTTAATTTCTGCCTTCATCTTTACTTGGGCGCCCAAGATAAAAGAAACATTTAAAATGATATAACTTTTAAAAACAGCCTTAAGTTGTGTCTCTAGGCGTCCAAGGTCCTCTTTTAAAAGTCCCCCTTATGACCCCTTAATTAAAAATATAAAGTTACTTTAATAAAGCTCAAATTACGAAGCTTAAATCAAATATTTAAACGATTTTACCAAAGTAACTTCAACTGAATATGCTGCTGTGACAAGCCTGACTAGGTCCAGTATTCCCAAAATAGACTTACTATTTTTAGTAAGTATTCAAAATAGCAAGTGACATCCAAAAGGCTTGAACTGGAGAAAAATTGATATGCGCCGAAAATACTGATATGTGTCGGAAATACTAATATGCACCGGAAATACTAAAAACCCAACACCCAAAGTTGGAACTGAGTCCCCTTATCAGAATCTCTTAGCCTACAGGGACTTTGGAATAGGCTAAAGGTGATGTCCACTGCTTAGA
The DNA here is from genome assembly GCA_007258455.2 of Sequoia sempervirens. Lineage (NCBI taxonomy): Eukaryota > Viridiplantae > Streptophyta > Pinopsida > Cupressales > Cupressaceae > Sequoia > Sequoia sempervirens. The sequence goes on from VDFB02270651.1 coordinate 23,183,016, forward strand.
GGCTAGGAGGGGACATTACATTTTTTAGTATTTGAGTAATTTTCACTTTTCTAAAGTATGCTTTTGTGTTTAGTACAATTTCTTTTTGCATCAAGTGATTTTGCTCCCCTCTCCCTATTTGTATGTTACTTTGTCATAAAAAAACATGTTAGAGGATTTACTGTTGATGATCATAAAATTCTTTTTAAAAATCTTCTTGTGACTTTTTCAATTATACCTTCCATGTTCATCTTAAAAGACTCAAATCTAGGCTTTTTGAGGATCGAAAATAAGATTTATTTTTATGTTTCTTATGCTATAATTGGATATATGCTTACATTAGATGATTGTAAAGTTTAGGGTAGTTTTGAAGGTAATTACCAAGTGGGAAACTAATTTGGTGTATCAAAGTGATTTTGCTTCTCTCCCTATTTGTTTGTTATCTTTGTCATAAAAAATACATTTTATAGGATCTACTGTTGACAATCATACAATTCTTTTTAAAAAAATTCTTGTGCCTTTTTTAACTGTACCTTCCATGTTCATCTTAAAAAAATCAAATCTTGGATTTTGGACGTTTGAAATAAGATTTATTTTTATGTTTCTTATGCTCTAATTGGATATATGCTTACATTAGATGATTGTAAAGTTTAGGGTAGTTTTGAAGGTCATTACCAAGTGGGATACTATTTTGGTGTATGAGATCTTCCTTGTGGAAGCCCACAAGGGTCTTATTTTTCTCATTTATCATATATATTGTTCAAAAAGGCATACAATTCTCCCCCTTAAAGTCTCAAACTTTTGTCCTCTCTATTGATTACACATGCCTTCATTCATACAACCTGCTCGGGTTGTATCATTAGGTACACTCAAGTTTTATAAAATATTCATTTATTCTTGTCACATTAAAACAAAAAGCTTTGTTTTCTGTGTTTGCAATATGATGCTTTAGTTGAAGCTTTGTAGATCATTGCCAAGGGTTATGGCCATTGTGTTGAGATGTGGCCTCATAGAATTGACAAGCCATTTTTTGCCCTGGACTCAGATTTGGTGCCAAAATTTAGTGCAGACTTGGCAAACCAAAAAAATCATTAAAAAACAGTAGATTTAATAAAAAACTAATTATATTACATCTCATATCAAAATAACTTCAGACACACAAACTAATCAGTTGGATCTACCATGCATGTGTAGACAACAAAATAAATAAAAAAATGACATAAACATTATACTTGGTTCTAATACAAAAGAAAAAATTGTTTTGATATCCTTAAAATTGTTTCTTTGGTACACGTCACAAACAATGGATTTCAAAATCCATCCTGATGGTACTAGCAAAAAAAATACATAAAAAATCAAACTAAGGTTGAGAGAAGCCACTCAGCCAACATTAGCTTCAAGCTGCTGGACCATGCACCTCTTTGAGTACATCAAAAAAGCAACTGCAGCCATTCTATCCTTAGAGATCCAATCAAATAGAGAATCATACTCCAACTTCATGGGGGCTAAAACTTCATTTGTTGCTGAAACTCTCTTGTGGTGTTGGCATATGTTGTAATGCATATATACAAGGTCATTGAACCTTTGCATTGACAACCTAGTCCAATTGCACTCACAACTTGAAGTTGTACATGGCTGGCTCAAAACTTGGATGACACTTTTCTACACCGAGTGCACAAATTCTCCCACCATGCATATTAAGGATAAAACTAAAATGTTTAAGATTTACAAATACTATGACTCCAAAATTTGTTATAAAAAGGAAAATCTTTAAATTTCAAACTCAAAAGTTTCAATTAATGCAAGTTTATTTGACCTAGTAGTTCTTTCTACTTGCATATGCCATGAGAAAAGAGATCTCTTAGAGCTTGTTTGTAGATCTCAATCCTGGACATGATCTTTTCCCTCATTTGTGGAGTTGGCTCCATATCCTCTGTGATGGTGTAGAGGCTTCCCATAACCTCCTTGTTAGTGTTGAAGCTATCAAGAAATTGGAAGGTTGGATTGAGAAAGTATGAACAAGCATGGAGTGGCCTATGTAGTTGTCTTATCCAATGCTGGTTGGTGATATCCATCATGGACACATATTTGGCCTCTACATGTCATATACTGTCTAATATGCTTCTTTGCTATGTCCATCCCCTTATAGATGTGCCTTGTCCCATCAATAATATGAAAGAGATAAACCAATAGCTCAATAAGCTATAAAATATTAGAAAGTCAAAATTCAATTAGTTAAAATTTTTAAAAAGTAACTATTATGTTACAAACCATTAAAAAAGTAAATTTATGGATACTGTAAAAAGAAAATGAAAAAAGTGTAAAGAATTACATGTACAATCTCCTTTGCATGAGTCTGAAATGGGCCCGATCAAATACCCAATCCTTCAAACAATCCCAACAGTTGTATTTGTATAGGAAAACTTGCTCCACTAATCACATAAAGCATTTGCTTCAAAGGAACTTTTGGTTGTAAAAAATATTGTAAGTCAATGAATGAGGCTGCAAACCTAGTGACACTAAGTTGGACCAACTCTCCATTATTTGTGAATTCTCATACTAAAGAGAGTGCCCCAACCATTGTTAAAAATGTATATGCAAATGTTTTGGCCATGCTCCACAAATGGCCTGATCCACTCTTATTTTCCAATATCCTCGAGCATTCGATCAATGCAATGTGCTGAGCAAGGAGTCCAAAAGTGTTGGGGTATCTATCCATTAATAATCTTCATGCAACAACATGGTGATTGATAAGTAGGAGGTATTTTCCACAGCGTGTCAAATTATGATATTGCTATCAGGATTTAACTGTGTAGTTTCGAGTCAAACTCATTGACCCATTTTTCATGAGTAGTGGTTCACAAGAACCCATCTCTCATGATAATGAATGGTCCACTTAACACTCATTGCATCTAGGTGATGCTCACAGAGGTGAAGCACTGGGCCTTCCCGGGAAGTCAACCATCCCGGTACTACTCCAGCTCAAGCGCGCTTAACCATAGAGTTTTCTCCAAGGTTAAGCCCACTTCGCTTGCAACCCCATTTGCAAAACCTTCAGCAAGTGTTGTGCCTTATGAACCATTCATTATAGAGCCCCTTTAGCTCATCAATTGATAAGTAGGAGGTATTTTCCACAGCGTGTCGAATTATGATATTGCTATTAGGATTTAACCATGTAGTTTGGAGTCAAACTCATTGACCCATTTTTCATGAGTAGTGGTTCACAAGAACCCATCTCTCATGATAATGAATGGTCCACTTAGCACTCATTGCATCTAGGTGATGCTCATAGAGGTGAAGCATTGGGCCTTCCCGGGAGGTCACCCTCTCTTTTAGCAAATTTTTTTCAAATTTTTTTTTTCAAAAAACTCTTTGCAGAAATTTTTATTTTTCAAAAGAAAATTTGAAAAAAGAACTTAGGTTGCACCAAACAGCAACCACAAATCTGGAAAAGCCCTAGTAGGCTCACGAAAACAACAGAAAAACCAATTTTCTTTAGGCATGGAAGGCAGAAACCCATCAGAAATTTCCCGACCCCACGAATAAAAATCCAAAAACGTGGGCAAAAACGTGGGCAAAAGAGAAGCCAGGTCGTGCCCAAAAAATCGCGTTTTCAAAACAATACCCACAAATTTTCTGCAATAAAAGCAATTTTTTCAAAACCTCTTCAAAGGTCTCCTTAAAAAATCCTTCGACTTTCACAAAAAATTTTCAAATTTCTTCGATTTTTAATTTTTTAAAAAATCGGCTAAAAAAAAAATCTCTAAGGTCGAGCCTAAGCCTAAGCCTTGATACCATGAAATGATTATTGATATTCATAATTGTGTGATTACAAAAGGAGACAAAAGCTCCTTATAAAGAAAATTGCAAGACGATGTTTCTAAAAAGAAACAATTGTTAATAGAAGCAAACTAAAGCAATAAACTGAAAGATACTAAAACCAACTAAAGCGTAAACAAAAGTTACTAAAAACTAAGTTAACAGATGACTAACTAAAGCTAAGATGACCATTAATATTACATTTAACATTTTAATAGACATGATAGTGCAGCCTTTCTTCATTCAGATAGCTTGTTGCTTCTGAACAATAGACTGTAAATTAGCCACTTTATCTATCAAAACTGGGTCAGAGAGATCATCAACAGAAGGGGCTTTGAACCCCTGAGCAGGTACAACAATCATATCAACAATTGTTTGCTAATAAGAAGACCTAAATCACAAAAATAAATAAATCAGAATTTAAAACATAAATTGAAAAATATAAGCCTCAACAAAACTATGAAAGTAATAATTAAAAAATTATAATGAAAATGAATCATAAAAATTAGAATGCTACCTTGCTGAATTGAAGGAAATTTCACAAAAATACCAAATCACTAGCTGCATCCTTTGCTTCTTTGTGGTTGCCCTTATTCCAACTCCACCCCACAATATTTGCAAAACATTCACCCTTGTTTTTTGTTCTTGGCTTACCATGCTTCCATAGACATATTGAAAAATCGAAATGAGAACTCCACATCATGGAAAGAAAAATAACATGAGGGTTAATCAAAATATTCAAGCAATGATGCTAACAAAAATGCAAAAAAGTTTCTAACAATTTAAAAAATAAATAAGAAAAATAAAAACCAGAATGCAAGGAAAGAAAAATCCTAGGGTTTTAACTTATAATGTTTTTCTTTTATTTTTAGCTTTTAAATTCAACAATGTTAAAACTGAAAATCTGAAAACTAGAGTTAAACAATAAAAAGTAAAGAAGAATGAACGAGACAAAAATGAAGATTTTCAACTTACCTTGATTTGGTGCTTTAAGTTGGAAGTTGGAAATGTGTAACTCAAATCCAGGGCCTCAAATCAGCTCCTTGGTACATATTAACCATCAGGATTTTTCAGCACCTTTGATGATAAAATTATAAAAATGAAAACCATGTAGATTGAAAATAGTTTGAAACTTGAAAGCAAATGGGCAAGTGAAAACAAGGTCAAAATGAACAAGTGAGTGTTCTTAACTCATTAATGGCCTGTTAGGTTTGTGTTCGATGTGTTTTTTATTGAAGTAAGTTTTTAAAAGCAAAAATTTAAATCTGATTTTTTATTGCTGTGTGCAGCCTTGTGGACTCACTTAGTCCAACATTGGGATTCATGAGTTTGTAAGGATCCACGAGTTTATGTGCCAGTCTTGAGTTTGTGAGTTGAGCTCAGCCTTGACTCGCCAGGGTCAACTTGGACTCAGACTCACTAATTTAGGTGAGGGTTTGACGAGTCCCAGTACACATGCCAAATGGCTTGGGAGATGGATTTTTGAAGATATGAGGGTTAGGGAGCATATAATTTCATCAAAGCATTTTGAGTAAACATCAAAATATTATAGTAGGCTCCCATGATACTCTGTTTTCAGAGTGATACCCATGTTCTATCCTTGTGAATATCTTCCCAATTGTAAATATATCTGCATGTGCTCTTGGCTTGGCTAGCTGGAACCGTTCTAATATCATGTGGAGTAGACCGATTGAGGTCTTTGCATGCCCAGTTCATGGGCTTTTGCATGTGCTTGGCTTTATCTAGCTAGCAGTGAGCACTCTAACTATACTGGTAAAGGTTGTATAGCATCGATTTTGACACTTATTTCCTTATTATTTAGTTTCCGTTTTTTATTTTCTGCTGTTCATAGGAAGCTACATTTATTGGTATCAATGTCTAGTTTCAACTCCAAGACTATCTTGTTTGAGATTACAATGCTCTGCATCCTCACATCTAGACTATTTTACCAGTTTTCTGGCATTATTTTTATTGGGTGAGGGTGTTTTAGCACCCTGCTCCAGTTTTGGGTTTGGTAGAATGCTGTTGAGTTGGCTGTGCTGCCTCGGAACCAATTACCTGATTATGGGTTTCATAAGCTATACCCGTCATACAGAGTCCACTGGGGATGGAGTTTAAACATAATGCCCTTGTTTCATCATTTAGGGATGAGTTAAACATTGTGCCATTGTTTCGTCATCTGGGGATGAGTTAATATTGCACCCTGGCTTGTACTGTGTAATTTTTAAACCACTAGTTCCTGTTCATGTCCCACTTCTTGTTTTTTAAATTTCTTGATCATTACCATTTTCTCAGCCACCGCAAGGGATTAAACCATTTGGAAGGAAGCCTGAAGTACGTGTTGTTGTGTTCTTTGACTTTCCTGTACCCTTTGGCATCTTTCAGATCTTGAAGAGACAAAGGTCTTATACTGCTGTTACTGACAGCTCTTGTTGTCATTGGCCTGATTGAACATGCGTTGCAGATTCTGATTGTGGGCTTGCCAAATCGCAACTCCTAGCATTGATTCACTGTGATGCTTGGCATTTCCCTCCTACATGGCATGATTGAGACTGCCAAGTAGATGAAAGTAAATATTTCAGTAGTTAAGTCACAATATGAAATTTGCATAGGTGCAGGGAGATGTGTCTCCCACCCCTTGGGATGTGCTTTTGGTTCTGGGATGTGTCTCCAGCTAAGTTACCGAATCGGCAGGGTTTGAGTGCCGTTTCCGGGTACGGTACGTACCGGAATCGGATTCACTCAAAAAACTCTGTCGAATCAAATTGGGCACGGATTTTACCAGCTGCAAATTTTTGATTTTTCTAGTCGAATCCCGCTGCTTTTTGGGTGCTAAAAAATCTAACCCGTTTTTATTTATTTTCTGCTCGTTTCTCTTTGTTTTTCCTTCCCGCGACTTCCAGCAGGAGAAAGGCACGCGATTCAGGGAAACAACTGAAGGATAAACGCGTGGGTATAGAGAGCGCCGATTTCAGACTCTTAGTTTGCTACATGAATTTTTTTAATTTTTGTCCTCCGTTTTCAGTAAAAATGAAACCTAAAAAGCTTTTTTTTAATTTTTATAGTTTAGTTTTATTGTTTAAGGTTCTACAATTTAACTATTAAAATCTAATATTATTTTTTCATGATAATATTGTTTATATAATATAATATAATACCTTTTAAGTTTTAAGTTTTAACTATTAAAATTTAATACTATTTTTTTAGTGTAAAATAAATATTATAATATAATAATATTATTATTATATTATACATACAATTTAAACTATTTAATTTATATTTAATTTCTTTCATACTTATTTAATCTTAATAAATATTTATTATTTAACATTAAACATTTTACATTTATAATTTTATTATATTTATAAATTATGTTAAACATATAATTTAAACTATTTAATTTATATTTAATTTCTTTCATACTTATTTAATATTAATAAATATTTATTATTAAATTATATTAAACATTTTACATTTAGCATTTATTTTTACTTTTTAGGAATATGTCTATATCTATGATTTTTATATGTTTTACAAAAAAAAGCCTGAAAATTGGTAACAATACACGATAGGAGACATCCTGACCACATCTCCACATGTGTTTCACTGTTTATTCCCTTAATGAGAATGAAGGAGTGGAAGAAATCTTTTGAGCATGGTGTCTACAATGATAGAAGCTGCAAATAGATTTTAACAAGCGATGTCAAACATGACTAAAGCTTTTGAGTTTCATTTTATTTATTATTTGTATCTTTGTTCTCTATTAGTGGGCATAGAAGGGAAACTAAGAAAGTTTAGGTTAAATTTAAGAAACTTAGAATGTTAAAAGCTCAGATTTAAGAAAAGGTTTAGTCTCATAAAATTGTAAGTTAAAAGTTTTAGTTATAAGATTTAAACTTTAAACCAATGTTCCATGGGGTTTCGGGGATGGGGACAGCAGGGGACGTGTTTCGAGGATGCAAGGACGGGGGGTCTAAGTTTGGGGGTGGTGGGGGGACGGCGACGAGAGGGGCGGCAGGGTGTTGAAATACATATAGTAATTGAAAAAATAGTTATAAAAAGATGTATAAGTATAAGAATTATACATCTTGGAGACAACTAGGAGTACCCTAGACGTCTTGAGGACACCCCAACATCCTCGAAGTCCTAGCGGCATCTTGGAGACAATGACACTGGTGGTGGGATGGTGGCGGGTTGGTGGGGGGACATCCCCCCCAAGTCCCCAAGTCTCCAAGACATCCCCGTCTAGGAAGCACGGGGTGTTTTGGGGGGGGGGGACGTGTCCCCGTGGAACACTGCATTTAAACTATAATTTTAAAGTTCTAATATATCATATTCTATGTTACACGGGGACACGTCCCTTGTCTCAAAATGGATTGTCCCTGTCCCCAGTTGTCCCCGAGACGGGGGGACACAAAGGGGACATCCCCTTGTCGTCCTCGAAACAAGCTAAACAGTGGGAAATGGCAGGGAATTTTCCTGTCCATTTGGGGATGGCTGGGGGACGTAGGAAACATCCCTTGCATCTCGGGCTGGGAAGTTTCAACAACCAAAAACACATAAAAATCTTTTTTTTTTTAAAATTTTTTCTTTTAGCTGTTTAGGGACACGGGGGGCAGATTGATGAGGAGGTGCAACCAGGACTGGTCGAGCTACCATTGGATGATCCACTTTTGCGAGAGGATGATAGTGACTAAGATAGTTTTGAGTCTTTGGATATTCATAGCCCGAATGAGGCTTAATTTCATAGACTGTTGTATTTAGTATTTTCATGTTTGAACTTTGAGACTTTTGGATACATGTTTGAGACATTTGGATATTGATAGACCATGGTTTTAATGATGTTTGAGACTGCTGTTATAAATTTATAATGCTTTATTGACATTTATTATGCTGTTATACTACTGCTCTCGTGATTTATTTACATATTGATATTGTTGTTATCAGTTATTGACATATCTCTCTTTCCCTCTTTCTCTATAATAATAAATTTTAAAAAATTCATATATATATATATATTTGTATATCATCGTCCCCTAAAAATGGTCCCCTAGGGGACGTCTTGGAAATGCGTCCCCTGCCATCCCCCCATCCCCGTCTCCGTCCCTAAAACACCATGGAACATAGATCATATTTCTTAGAACTTTACTAATCTAAGTTATAAACTTATTTTTAACTTTAAGTTATTTAAATTATAAGTTTTATGATTTGTTTTCTAATATTTAAAATTTAATGAATATTTTATTATTCTTATTTTTATAGGCAATATTATAATATATTATATATTCTCTAGAATAATATTATTATAAATATTAAATATAAATAATATTTTTTGATATAAAAAACCTGGTTTAGGTCTAGGAACCATGAAAATTGGGAAACCCTATGTCACCATACCGCTGTCTATGCATTTACATACATGCCAATTAGATATCAGACCAAAAATCAACTATTATATTGTCCTTATGTCCCCACAAAGTAGCTGAAGCCATGAAACATCACCACTTGACAACAATCAATAACATCTACTAGAAAAGGTCTGAGACAAACAAACAAGGGTAGAGGCAAATTACATAGGGCCTCACACCACCCACAGACATAAAATTATAGTTAACACTTGATACTCTTGAAATAGAAGCTTGTCTAACCACCTCAATTGCCTCAACTACTTCGTCCACACAACAATTCGGAAATGCAGGAGTAGCATCCATCGACAGTGGCACCTTAAGCTTCTTAGCAATCTATTTCACAACATGTTGGAAGCAATTTAGATGTTGGTTAATTCCATGAAAGTGTTTCAGGAAACAATCATGATGAGTCACCATCAAGTGAATTGCGTTACAGATATTGTCAGCAATCTATTTCACAATCTATGTTGGTTGAAGCAATAGATTAGATGTTGGTTAATTCGAAAGTGTTTCAGGAAACAATCCACACCATCAAGTGAATTGCGTTACAGATATTGTCACGTAGTAGATATGAACAAGAATTAGTGGTTGAGAGTAGAGAGACACAAGAAAGGGATAGTGCAGCGTCAAAAACATTCCGCCAACCTTGTGTGTGCCCAGGATCTAAAATTAGCTTAGCCATCGTTGAACGAATATAGATGCTAGGAGACATGTCCACATTCTTAGCCAAGTCCCAAATTCTCATTGACCACTGATGTAGAGTAGGGTTTGAGAATTCTTTATCCACGAAATTCCTAAAATACATCATGGCCTCCTCACCAACAACATTTCACCTATATAGATTTGGAACCTCCTCTTTCCCTTTTCCTCAAGTGTGACCTTTCTTCCCACTGTCCATTTGTTGAGAACTCTTCATAGATGCCATAACCCAAGCCACCTCCACAACAATTGAGACGGATAAAGAATGAGAGGCTACCCCCTATATTTATCTCACTACACTTACTATATCATCACTCCACATCATTGCTTTCACACGTTGAAATTGGCACAAAATCTATGCTTGGTGCCATCAATCTAACCCCATAATGAGGGTAAATATATATAATAATTATATATATCATTTATATTTTATATATTATTATATATATATTAAAATGACATATTGGTATTGTTACTCGTCTGCTATACTGGTAACTGGTATTGGACTCCTGACAACTATGAAATTTGTAATGTTCTTTCCGAATAGTCCCCTAAAAACATATAGATGGGTCTTTTGGTTTAGGGGATTCATCAGACAAAAAGAGTTAATTATACGATTTTGTATTTACCAAGAGAAAAGCATGGGTACTAGTGCACCATGTAATAAAAAAGTTGGAGATGGGTAGTTAGAGGTAACATAAATAAAAATGTTTATATATAATTTAAAAGGGAATGTGGAAGTGAGTTTCAGATGCATGTTGGATCATATTTGTATGTGAAGCAGTTGGGTATGGTAATTGTGGGTATGTGCTTGAGAGTTGGGTGAAAGAGCAGCAGAAATAATTCCTTTTTATCCTCAGGGTTCTGTACACTCAGATGATGTTTCATAAAACACACCAACATGAGGGATTGCAATGGTTCCTCTTGAAAATGAGAAATCACCCTCCAAGGGTCAAGAATCACACCGACACACTCACAGTGAGGGCATTTAGTGGCATAACAAAACATCTCATCAGTTTTGATACGAAGAGTGGATTTGCAGCTCCAACCACCAGATTTTCGTGTATCACTTGTTTCTCAAAGAAATAAAGAAGAAATGTTGTTATTGTTAGAATCACATAAAATATTATGTCATTGTAAATTATTATTTATTAATAATAATAACATGTTCTTATAATTAATAAACATGGCTAGTTGGTTTGTTGTTTTGGTATGCCTGGTCTGGTTGATTATTAACGACTATTCGCTTGTATATATTCCTATCATCTGAATAAATTTATTGCTCACTGCTTCTCATTGTCTCAAGTTGGTAACAGAGCAGAATAAATCATGTGCCTGTGATTGATTGAAGAATCCAAAATGCTAACTGCACCGGAGAATATATTATACAGTCCTGCTCTTCACCATGCCTTGCTGTGAAGAAGATTCAAATCAAAGAGAAAATTCATGGGAAAGAAGTTTTAAAAATAAACACTCTCAAAGTGGGGCTGAGGTATTCTTCAACAAATCAAATTTGTCCAAAGTATTCTGCAAATATTCCTGCCATCCAAATAAGACTCATGAAATGAACGATGAACCATAATCAATATTTGTGCTGTCCATGCTATAGTCAAATCAAGTAACAAAGGTTACAGTTGTGCCCATACATTCCCAGCATTACTGCCCACGGGAGACAAGCATCCATGCTCTAACTGAGCAGGAGTGAAGAGTGTTTTTGAAACCTAATGCATTAAGGAAATAAGCTGTGATAGTCTATTTGCCTCATAGAAGGAGTAGTGGTGAAAAATTAGAAGATGCTTTGTTTGTCAATTCTACTTTTCTTTCTTTTTGGAGGAAGTATAGAATTATTTAATATTATATAAACGAGAAGCCACAAGAAGAGATAAAATAAGACAATTTTAAAAGGTGCATAGATAAATATTTTCAAATTGTTTATAACCTATAGTTGAAAAAGGAGGCATTTTGGTATAGTTTAAATATTTAAAAAGAAGGCATGTTTTCAAAGGTTTAAGGCTCCAGCACATCCTTTCAAGCTCTCAGCACCCGCTTTCTTCATTCATGTCTCTTAGAAGAAGCCCTTGCCTGCAAGCACCAGTGACTGTCAACTTCTCAAAATGCAAGTGCCGTGTTTCTCCACTCAAGAAAAATTAGTGTCTATTAGAGGTTCTAGCAAAGGGTCATACTAAAGCCTTATCTTCAGCTTGATACCTTGGCCAAAACTGTTTCCTTTTTGGACTTTGGGTCTTTATGTCAAGTAAAAAATTCCAGGATATTCAGTCTGCAGGGTCTCCAGGAGATTCAGCTGTGTTCAGTTTCACATCATGAGCTATTGATGGGCACAAATTTCTTGACACTTTGCTTCCTTCCATTTGATGCCACCATGAATGAATTAAATAACAAAATGTGTCTGCAACCTCTTAGCTACCTTTTTGCCTCTTCCAAAAACAGCTGGAGCAATGCACAGTGTATTGTTTATTAAAGCAGAATCTGGAGATCAAAAATCAGTGGGAATAAAGTATTGTTGTAGTTATGGGAAAACGGCAAGAGGCTGTGGAAAACATTATAGATAAAGTTTTTCACAAAAGAAGTGCTGCAGACTTGCAAGTCCCAATGATAGATTGCCCTTGTGGTGAATGTCAGGCCACTTGGGAAAAGATCATGTGCGGATGATATCCACTTGAAGGGCTTCTTTGCATCTGTTGTTCTCCCAATTGCATGAATTGGAAGTGTCCCTTAAGTGACATGGGAAGGATGGGGATAGGTGGTGGAGAAATCCACACAGGAGAGTGACAGGAGTGTTTATAGAACCTTTTAGTAGGTAAATAGTAATACTTTAACCAGGAGACAGTATCTCAGTGCAGGAGTTTGAGTATGTTATTTTGAATGTTTTAACCACAGATAATATTTGTGGATTTCAAGACTAATCAGAGAGCACCTTATGAAAATGTAACAAGGCTTTGTAAGAATATATTATTTTCAGTGGTGATCGGATAATTTTTGTTTTATTGTGTACTTTGAAGCAGGACACTTTATTTCAATGCTTTTTAAGCTTCATGTTGTATTTTGAACTATTACTCGTCAGTAATTTTTCTGGTTACTGAGTATTCCAGTGTACTTTTTATTCCCTTCTATTGTATTTTATGTAACTTCATTTCTAAAAAATGCCCATTGTTTTATAATATGTATGATACTATGCAGTAGCTGACTTGTAGCATGCATAACCCTAGGGTAGTCATATTGGGTCTAATCAATAGACTTCCTAATTTCATTGTAAAGAAAAACATGTAGTATGTAGCTTTCTCTTTGTTTCATCGTATTGGTGACTCAATCACTCTTCTGTACTATTTACCCTTTGTACTTTCTGAGATGCTTGTGGATCATGTTATTTCCTTCTCTTGGCTGTAATGTGCAAACTTAATTCTGTGTCTGGTTATGAACTAATATGTCTTTTGCTTGTTTCAGCTCTCTCAAATTATATACTTGTTTTCGAGAAACATGCATGATTCATCGCTCCCACTTAGTGTTCAGACTACTTGTGCACGATTGATGCTTAATTTGGTATTATCTTACACTCCCAGTGAAATGTATTGGATTTTCACAGAAGTAGTACTTTTGAAGAGGTCCCTTTGTAATGTTAAAATGTGTCTATATTTTGAAACAAAGAAGACTTATTGTGTACAGGTTACATTAGTTAAAAATTAAAATCATTATTAGGCTGTTATGAACATCAACAAATGTACTGCAGGTTGAACCTATTTTTAGCAGAGGCGTTGATCCTGCCAGCAAGGAAGAAGGACGAGCCTTACTGGTGAGATTGTTAACGCAAAGGTTACATTTTGTAGAATACTGGTCATTATTGAACTATTTTTCTTATGATATGTTTGATTCCATCATTTTTAATTCATTTCTTCTTTATATGTTTCCTACTGTCAACTAGTGCACTATTCTCTCACGATGTTATTGATTCTATCAGTTTTCTAATTTTTATCGTCTTTATATATTTGCTACTGTGAACTAACTCATAACTACAAACTAACTCATAAATATCAACTAATCATTAGTTCTGTAGCCATGTATAAATGAGTATTGCATATATTCTCATACCCACTTTTTTCAAATTCATGAAATAGGGGCGTATATTGGATGCGTTTGTTAGCAAGTTTGGTACAATCAAGCACACTATTCCTCAGGTATATTCTGGTTATTGCCGGTGCATGTAGCAGGGCTTACGTCTCATTCTTCAGTGAAGTATAATAACAATGCTTAATGCAATGTAATGTAGCAACAATGTTCAATTTTTTGACATGTTAAGAAATAAATAGTTATTTGAAAACAGGTAGATCGATTCAGATAGAAAGGATGGAATTACATAAGCATTTAGTATTAATGCATGACAGCTTGACATTATAATAAAAATTATAAAGATTATAAGCACCCGCAAATTTTAGGGGGAAAAAGTATTTTGTTTTCAAATGCTAGTTAACTTATATGTTTAACTTTTGAAAACCAATAGAACACAAAATATTATTATTCTATTAGATATCATTTATCAAGATAACTTTTATAATGAGGCTCATCTCCTTTTATAGAGTTTGGAGGATGATTTCAAATAAACATGCAAAAGGATAAAAATGATGTGACTCACGCTAAATGCTAAAAATAATAAACTCACTTAAGTCACTTAGGTGACTTTATTACAAATGTAAGCCTTATCTTCTAATAATCATTTAATTTTATTCTAATACCCCCTCTTAAGGCTTATTGCATTAAAATAAAACAAACTAACATAAAACATATCAAACTAAAAACACCTCGAGTTGTGAATTTGTTATTCTTCAGAAACTTTACTTTGAAAATAGAGCATACACTAGGTAGGACTTTGTCAAGCTACCTCGAATCCTTGTAAATGTTTAGCTCCTTAGCTGAATTCCCAAGTTCTTGGATTACCACCTCCCCAAACTCCCAAATAATTGATCTCTAGAACCATTGGACAACAATCCATGTTGAGCTACACTCATAGAGCTCCATCAAGTTGTCTCCTAACCCTCATAAGGTTATGACTCCCAGGATCCACAACTCCCAGGCTAACTGGGAAACCATCCATATTGAGCTTTATCTATAATGGATTCCTTCCTGTCTTCAAAGAACTAGACTTCTTTAGAATGCATAAAAAACTTCTTCACTATTGTCAGCATCTAGAGGATCTTCAACAATGTCTACATTAGCTTCCCTGATATTGCCCTTGAGATCATCATTTATACAATTTCTCTAGTTCCAAGCTATGTGATCCATTTTCTTGCAATAATAGCATGCTACCCCACTTTTGTCCATATCAGATCTTCTATGATTTGAGTATAATGGTATTTTAGTTTGTTTTTAGTCGCACTTGGAGTTGTTGTGCGAACATCTGCACCAATGGTTTTTTGCAATCTGTTTTCGGGCATCTTGCTCATCTGCAACAGTTTGGAGGGTTTGCCGATTTTCCCTCAGAATTGTGGCAGTTGTTCTTGGTGTGTCTCTGGTTACATGGAGGGACAGTTCTCCAACATTAGGTTGGACGATTGGTGTTGTTTTGATTAGGGGTAAAAAAATGGGTTTTGAAGGGGCCCAAAACCCTTTACAGAAGAAGACAGCTGAAACTTAAGATAACATCAATAAGCATAAATCAGCCCAGCAACAACAAGCTGCAATAAAGATAACTCACAAACCACCAATAGCCCAACAACAACCACCAATAGATAATCAAGACATCACAGGCTACAAAAGACACACAAGCATGGGCCTGAAGCCCAAATACAACCTGGTTTTATCTGGGACCAGAAACCCCACCCAAGTTTTGACTGTAATAAAAACCACCTAAAACAATTAGGCAACATACCAACACAGCAACAGTCAACCATCTGCTCAGAAACAACAAACCATAACCCAGCAAAAGAAAATTTAATGGTAAAGACCACCATTAAACCCATCCACCTAATCAAAAGCACCATCAGACAAGAGGAAAGACACCCCTTGAAGCTCCAAAACGTGCCACAGACCAACTCCAAATCCACCTTAAGAGGACTGAGCTCTCCTCTATAGGAGGGGATACTGTGAAAACCCAAAAAACCAAGAGCACACTTCTTCAGCAACCTCGACCTCCACCTTGATATGAGAAACTTCCATCTCAATAGGAGCACCACTAGAGGAAAGCAGAGAAGAGGACTATCATCCACCTCCAACACACCCACCTCCAACTCAATAGGAAATGACTCCTGACCATCAAGAGCTGTCTTCGCCTCAACAAAAGACATAGTGCATAGGAGATGGAAGAGAGTCAAAGCTCCAAAAGAATGGGGAGCCACACCATCCTTTGGCTGAGCAAACAGGAGCTCCAAGAGAAAGATCACACCCAAACCAACAAAAAACTCCAAGGGAGCAAGAGGGAAAGGCATTCCACTCCACTAGCTAAAAACACTGCCCAACATCCAAGTCAGACCCAAAAATAGAGAACTCCTCCAAGAGACAGCTAGGAACCAAAAGCAAAAGAAAACCCCCTTCGAGAAAGATATCCAAGACAACCACAAAGGGTACCCAAAAGCTCTGATATAGAGCCCAATAACACAAGAAGCCAATGCAACCCACCTCCCAGCATGCACCACCTATACTCCATCACTAGAAACCCTTTCCTCAGCAAAGAGAACCCACAATGGGTACCCACAAACTCTGAAAAAGAGCCCAAGAAACAAAAATAGACTCTAAGAGCCCTGCAACACAAGCAAGTGCCATACCTCAATCAGCGAAGGCAAAAACCAACCATTCGGGTCCCCCTCGTCCTCGTTCCCATCATCTGCTTCCCCTGCAGATTCAAACCTGCGTCCTCCCGCCCTCGCTGCGCTTGCTGCCTTCATCGCTTCAGTGGACGATTGGTGTTGTTATTTCTAGAAGTTATGTAGTTTTTGGGAGGGTTGGTGGCAGACTCATCTCAAGTGGCAGAGTTAGTGGTAGGCTCTTGTCTTTTGTTGCAGAAGCGTTTTGAGAAGAAGGGGGCTGCCTTCTCTATTATTTCTCTGGGTAGTTAGAACGATGACCATTAAGGGAGGGTATTAGTATAATATCTTTCTATTTGTGTTATTAATGGTCATCTAGTTAGTTTCTAACTTAGTCTCTTGTTAATGATTTTTTCTTTTAGAAACATCGTCTTTGTAATTCTATTTAAGGAGCCTTTGTCTCCTCTGTTTAACGAACAACATTGATTCTTTGAACACTACCTGCTATGGTGATTTTAATAAGCTGATCTAGGCATGTTGAGGGCATGCAATCCTTGCTACTTTCTTTTATATGATCCATGATTCAATCTTTAGAAACATTTTTTTCAACAAAAGCATTAGATTGTGAATTCATTGAAGTGACATTTGTTATGAAACATGCAATGGCACGCCACACCAATTTCTTGTTCTTTGTGTACTATCTCCTGAAGATGGTTCCTTACTTGTGATTGTTAATGAAGTTGATTATGATTTATTGTATCTTCCATTTATCCCTCAGAATTTCATAATTTGTATAAATACTTCAACACCATACTTATGCAATGAGCTAGATACTTCTCCACTAACAATTTTCTTATTGCCACATCATTGGCAATTACTTAGACAACATTAATTGCATCTATTCCCATAATTGATCCCATCAACAAAGGAGAAAAGTACAAAATCCAAGCTTACAGGATTGTGCAGGTATGAGGGTATGGGAAGTACAGGTATGCAGCATCTGGTGCAAACACCCAAAACTCAGGAACACAAGTGTACAAGGTGCAAGGGTGCAATACTTGGGTATGCTAGATAACATCAGGACTTGAAATTAAATTAGTGAATCATTAAAGAAAGGTGAAAAGCACAAAAGTAAATAAATGAGATCATAAAACATAAAAGTTCACACAATGAGATCATGATATAGCTTAGTAAACATCAAGTGAAATTATTTAGTCATATTGTATAAAGCAAACATGGATATATGACATTATCACATAAATCTTAAAATTATTTAAGAGCTATTTGTTACCGGTAGCCTGTAAATAATTGCTAAGTTTTCTTATGTTGTCAAGACAAATGAAAATAGATGTATTTCATAGATTATCACATAAACCTAATGATTATTTAAGAGCTATTTGTTAGTGGTAGCATGCAAATTTTAAATTACTAAGTTTTCCTATGTTGTTAAGACAAGTGAATTAAGGCTTTGCTTGAGGGGGATTTTTAGCATCTAAAGTCTAGATCCTTGTCAAGGAGGATTTGTAGTATTTAAAGTGTAGATCCTTGTCAATGTTCTTAACATGTAGCAACGAGATGAAAATTCTGGCTTCTAAATTCGTTTTTATGCCTGGTGTTATGTTGCAAACTGAGACATAAGTGAGAGATGCAAGAGAATAAAATGTGCCACTTAGGGTTTTTGATTTACTTTTGATTTTTTTCAATGCGTTGGCTTTTTCCTAATTTTTTTTAAAGGTTTTGGAGTCTGTGAGTGAAAAAAATTATAACACACCTGGGTGCATGAGATTATCTAATATGGACACCCAGTGTGAAAAAGGGTGATTTCTTACTGCACCCACATATTTTGGATGTATGCTTCCTAAAAAGCGTTAGGTACACCTACCTGGACAAACCTGGAAAAATCTTTTAACATGCACACTGCACAGAAGCATCAATAGCATTCATAAATCGTTACTTTTTAGACAGAGTACTAGAAATTTTAGAACTGAGGTACTCTTCCCATAAGTTAATTCGACTCTTATATTTCTTTTGCAGTCTTTCTTCTGACTTCAAAGAAATTTTCCTTTCAGCTCCTCATAGGTGGGGGGTTTTATATGCAGGAAGAATACGAACAAAATCAAACATTGCCCAGTAGAATGAGATATTCTTGGAAATGTTAGATGTTATGCAACTCTTAAGAAAACATCTGCCCACAGTCTTTTTTGCATTGGCCCTTTCTCTTTTCTTGTATCAAATAGGAGAGGCTTGCTTATCAACTATGTTGCCAGTTTGGTTTCGGGTTCGCAGGTTTGGCTAAATTCCTTTTTGGGGTTTGGGTTCGTTAGTACAAAAAACATGTAAAACCACCATAAAATTGAATGTCATTTAAAACATTCAATGCATATATATGCAGCCTAGCAGCATGAATTAGGATTAGAATATCACATAACATCATATAAACAACAAAACCACCACACAATTGAATGTCATTTAAAACATGCATGATAAATATTCATCGCTTCAAACTTCTGTCATGCAAGAGCAGATTGATTTCAAAATAATCGGATCAATTATATTGAGTGAAGAGCCTTGCTCTTGTAGAGCTTACAAACCCTCCAAAGCAGGGTGAGATCAAATAGTTACAAGCAAATAAGTTAGGGAGAACAAATAGTTACAAACATGAGTTAGAAAATAGATAACTAAAGAATATTGACCATTAATAAACAATAATAAACTATATATTATTTTAATGCCCTCCCTTAATGGTCGATCTATCAACTACACCAAGTAGCCCCCTAAATTTGACGAACTTATCTGGGCTTAGAGACTTGGTGAGAATATCCGCAGTCTGATCCTCTATTGGAACATACTGCAATGCTATGGATCCGTCTTCGACAAGCTGGCGAATGAAGTGACAATGAAGATCAACATGCTTTGTCTGTTCATGGAAGACTGGATTCTTGGCGAGTTTCAGCACCCCTTGATTGTCGCAATATAAGGGGGAAGGTCCTACTTGAGACATTTGCATGTCCGTGAGCATCCTTCGAAGCCAAACTACCTCACAAGTGCTTTAATAGCTCCTCGATATTCTGCTTCGATTGAGGAGAGAGCCACTGCCTGTTGCTTCTTGCTGGTCCATGTAATTGCACCTGTACCCAAACTGAATACATACCTTGAAGTAGACTTTCTGTCATCAACAAAACTTGCCCAATCTAAGTCTGTATAATCAATCATCTTTGGATCTTTGCACCTTCCATATAAAATGCCAAGGTCAGAAGTGCCTTTCACATATCTCAGCACACGCTTCGCTGCAACCCAATGTTTAGCTTTAGGGGCTGACATGAAGCGAGAGATGTAGCTCACTGCAAAGCTAAGGTCAGGTCTAGTGGTAGTGAGATAGATGAGGCTACCCACAAGTTGTTTGAATTCTGATTCGTTCTGCACTGGTGAATCCAACTGAGCTGATAACTTCAGCCCTCTCTCCATAGGTGTAGATGCAGGTTTGCAATCTGTCATTCAGAATTTGTCCAACAAGCTCTTGGCATACTTCGATTGTGAAATGAAGGTACTGCCAGTAGACTGCCAAACCTCTATACCAAGGCAATAATGGAGTCGTCCCAAATCTGTCATGTCAAATGATTGACTGAGATTATGTTTGATCTCCTCAACCAGATGATCTGAACTGCCAGTAATGATTAAGTCATCAACATAGACAACTAGGATCAAGATATCATCACCTGTCCAATTGACATACAAATTAGAGTCAGAAGGACTTCACTAAAGGCCATGATCAATAAGGTATTGATCAATCTTCATGTACCAAGCCCATGGTGCCTGCTTAAGGCCATAGAGTGCTTTCACCAGTTTGCATACCTGGTGTTCTTTACCAACAACCTTGAAACTAGGAGGTTGCGTCATGTAAACTTCTTCCTACAAATTACCATTGAGGAAGGCACTCTTTACATCCATTTGATGGACTTTCCATCCAAAATGAGCTGCTATTGAGAGGACAAGCCAAATGGTTCTCATCTTGGCTGTAGGAGCAAAAGTCTCCTCATAGTCAATGCCCTCTTGCTGTGAAAACCCTTTGGCTACTAACCTAGCCTTGTATTTATTAAGGGTTCCATCAGCCTTATACTTAACCTTATAAACCCATTTGTAGCCTATGGATTTCTTGCCATGCGAAGATCTGAAAGCTCCCAAGTGTGATTTTGCATGAGACTATGATGTTCAATTGTCATAGCCTGTTCCCACTCAGTGTGGCTTTAGCCTCTGTGTATGTTCGAGGCTTCGAAATGCTATGAAGGTTGGCCATAAGAGCAAAATTCACTGTATTCTGCTGTTTGCTCTTATTTCGAGCAGATCTACCCTCTAGTAACTCATCATCATGAAGAGCACCAATCGTTAAAGCCCATCATTTAGGGCGAAGAGTAGATGAATCAATATTGAAATTAGGAGGAACAATCTCTACTGGATTAGCTGGAATTGACATATTTGGAAGAACATCCAAATTGTGTTGAATAGGGGCCAGTGGTGGAAGCGGCTGCTGAGGTACCTGCACCTCTGCGGAATCCCTCCCATAAAGTGGACTAAGTGGAAGATAAACACCCAAATCAGAATCTTTCTGAGGTTGAACTTTAGAACAAATAGGAGAAGACTGATAGAAGAGCCCACTATTCTCATCAACCACGACATCACGACTGAAGATTAGATGATCAGTGTCTGCATCTATCAGTCTATACGCCTTATGGTTCTCACTATAACTTGTAAACATGTCTGGCTCTTGGAATCCAACTTAGTGCACTGAGTACTAGGAATCCAAACATGAGCGATGGAGCCAAAAACCTTCAGGTGACTAATATTTGGCTTACGTCCAAACTAGGCTTCTTCAGGAGTCATCTTCTTCACAGCATGAGTAGGAGATTTGTTCAGAAGATAAACAACAGTGTACATTGCATCAGCCCAAAACTTCTTAGGAACATGTCTATGTTCCAACATGGAACGTGCCATTTCTGTAATGGTGCGATTGCGACGCTCGACTACACCATTCTGCTGAGGGGTGTAAGGTGTGGTGAATTGGTGCTTTATGCCATGTGCATCACAAAATGTGGAGAAATCTTTGGAACAAAATGCCCCTCCATTGTCAGACCTGAGAGTAATAATAGAAGAACCAGACTCTTTTTCCACTAAGGCCTTAAATTGCTGAAATATGCTAAACACCTTTGATTTAAGCTTCAAAAAATACACCTACATCTTTTTGCTGAAATCATCAAAAAAAGCAAAAAAAACCTGGATCCAGTGACGGAAGGCGTGTGCATTGGACCACATACATCAGCATGGACCAACTGTAAAACCCTTGAAGCCCACCATGAGTCACCATCGGAGAAAGGAGTCCAATGTTGCTTTCCAACCTACCAAGCCTCACAAACTCCATGAGTTTGAGTCTGAATCGCAGGTAGACCACCAATGATATCATCTCGTGATAACTGAGAGAGATAGTGCATGTTCAGGTGCCCATAACGCTGATGGCAGAGACTACTGATAGAAGTGCTCCTGGCTGCCATAGCGTGCTCTTGAGAATCACCAGAATCAACAAGTCTATAAAGACAATGATCCTCAAGTACCTGAATGACTGTAGTCCGTGTCTCTCTGTCAACAATACTGCATACTGAAGATGATGTCCAACTGAGGAGAGTGAGTCATAATTTGACTTACAAAAAGTAAGTTCATCTCCATGGCAAGTACAAAGTATACATCGAGAAATATCAAATTTCTCCCACCAGACTGAATTTGAACGTTGCCCTTGTCGACAATAGTATACTCTGCACCTCGTCCAAAGATAACTGAATCTCTAAAAGGTGTGTACTGAATGAACCAATCCTGACGATGCGTGAAATGGAGTGAAGCACCAGAGTCAATGTACCAAGCAAAAGTGTTTACAGGATCTGTAGGACTCTTTGCCATGAATGTAAAGAAGGCAGACCCCTTTTGCTTAGTGTGCTCCGCCACATGTGCTTTCGGTCTAGAGTCTCCTTGCTTGCCTTGTTCAGAGGCCAAGCGTTTCCGGCAATCTTTCTTCATGTGGCCAAACTTGTGACAATAATTGCACTAAATATTCTTCCACTTCGAAGAATCAGAAGATTGCCCTTGATTTTGCTGCTGAAAGGACGAAGGATTGCCCTTATTCTTCTGAAATGTCTTTGCAGGGAATGCCTGCACTGAAGAGGATGAAGTAGCACTAGTACCAAACTGTTGTTTCCAACGATCCTGCTGTAGAAGTTTATTACAAAGATTTGGAGACGTCAAGACAACATTAGTCATCGTAATGTTGAGCGTCTCAATAAAGTGCTCATACAGATGTGGTAGACTCTTCAGAGTGATCACCACCATATCTTCTTCCTCCATTTTTTGACCAATAGCTTTGAGCTGATCTCGAATGTCCTTGATCCTAGTCAAGTGTGCCTGCAGAGGTGTATTCTCATCCATGACGATGGAAAACAACATGTTCTTCAGAAAGAACACACGACTCTTGTTGGAAGTCTCATGAAGATCTTTCAGAAGATCCCAAATCTCCTTCGCTGATTTACTTGAAGGAACCTGAGGTAACTGGTCATTAGTGACTGATAACTTTATGAGCATAACGGCTTCTTGATTCTGCTCATCAAACTTCACCTCATCCTTATCAATTGTGAGAGGTCGTGTTGTGGTGCCCAAAACAATTTGGTCAAGACATCGATACTCAAATACCGTCATCATACGCTGCTTCCATGTGTTGTAATTGCGACCGTTGAACTTCTGACTGTTGTCCAACATGATGTTGGTCAAAGAGTATTGATGCTTCATGCTTTTTTTGAGGCACGAAAAATGAAGAGGACACAAGTAGATAGACAACACAAAATTCTAGACAACATATCCTGAACACAGGAAGAAATCTGAACATAGATTTCGAGGCACAAAAAAGAATTTCTGCAAATTGAAAAACACGAAACCCTAGGGACAAAATATACCTGAAATCAAGACAAATCCGTTGGCACATATTCCGAGGCACGAATTTCGAGACACCCAAAAAAATTTGATGACGACCCAAAAATCCTTTCGAAAAACCTAGAAAGAATTTGGAATCGGAAAAAATTTTCGGCCTCAAAAACAGAGGATTTTCTAAAAAAATTCTAATGATATTCTTCAGAAAAATTCGTGTGAGGGTTTGACGCCCAGAAACTGCAGAAAACGCGATTGTAAATTCTTCAAAAATCGCGCACAAACCCTGAGTAAAAAATCGTGCCCAAAAAATGTTTGAAAACGCGCCCAAAAATTTCGAAATCGCGGCTCCAGATGTGGTAAAAAAAATGTGCGCAAAAGGTGTCTAAAAATGAGTAGCAAAAATGGTGCCAGATCTAGAAAAAAATTTCTCAAAATTGCACGCCCAATTTCAGAAAAAATCATGCCAGAAATGATCTCGCCAGAAGAAATGCAACTGTAGAAATGCGACTAGGGGTTTTTTTTTCTTTTAGAAAAACACAACTTGTAAAAACGCGACCTAGACAGAGATACTCCCAGAACAAAGCCGACGCGCCCAAAACAAACCTTCAGAGATTGTACGAAACAAAAGGTCGCGGCTAGAACAAAATAGTTTGTGCGATTTTGATAGAGACCCAGACGCGGTTTAAAAGAAACTTGCAAATTTTTAAAACCCATAAAAAAATTAGCGCCCAGAATTATTTTGCTCTGATAGCATGTCAAGATGCAAGAGCAGATTGATTTCAAAATAATCGGATCAATTATATTGAATGAAGTGCCTTGCTCTTGTGGAGTTTACAAACCCTCAAAATTAGGGTGAGATCAAATAGTTACAAGCAGATAAATTAGGGAGAACGAATAGTTACAAACATGAGTTACAAAATAGATAACTAAATAATACTGACCATAAATAAACAATAATAAACTATATATTATTTAAATAACTTCAAGTTCAATAGTAAAACAATAATATCAAGTTCAACACTTTTAATCATCAAATGGATTATCTAAATCATCAATATCATTGTCAACATTGACATTAGATGATGTAGGAAGACTAGATGAATCACAAGCAATGCTGATGGCACTGTCATTAGCACTAAATTCTAATATTGTGCTCATGCTTGCTATTGGACTCCTCATTTGCAAAATGGTGGGAAGAGGAAGCATCCAAGTCAATATGGTTTGGCTCTCTATCCCACAACTTTGTCTCCCCTTCCTTGTAGTCACGTTGTTTGTGTGAAAGGAGACATAAGTTGGAATGCACATATACTAAGTTCTCAGCTCTTTTTGAGAGTAATTTATTGCGCTTTACTGAGTGGATGAAAGAATATGTGCTCCAATTCCTCTTAGATGCAAATGAACTAGCAACCTATGAAGACAAAGTAAACAATTAAATTTATACATTATAAAAAAATATTTATAAATGATACTTTAAAAACTAAAATATGAAAATTTATTAAACTTGTGATAAAATTTTGATTGCAAGGGGTTGCTGATGTTGGAAATATTGGCCATGGAAGTATCACCAACTATGAGCATCCTTTAAGAACCTATCACGAAGAGCTTCAATACCTTGACCATTTGAGTGCACAAAATTAATGAACTCATTCCTGACTATACCTCTCAATTCAGGATGAAGGAAGAGTCTCATGAATGCTGCCTTGTACCCTTAACCACTTCAAAATCTCTAAAAGGTGGGAGCCTTCTTGGCAAAGAAAGAATCTGACTATTGTAGTATTTTTGAGACAATGCAAAGGTCAGAAGATGTAATGGAGTGGTCATTTTGTTCCATCTTTCTTCAACAATTGCATGCACTTGTTTGAAGAAAGTCTCTTCAAGGTCTTGCTCTTCCGCATTTATGGTGCACTTCATCTTCTCAATCATTGAGTCGATGCCATCATATATCTCAAATCATACCCAAAATGGGCTTAGTGCATCTAAGGAGATACTCCACACAATCCCACCATGAGTCATCTAATATCATCTGCTTAATTTTTGTTGCCCTTTCAGTGTTGTTTTGCCTCCATATAGACCAATTTTGGCTAATCACCATGCTAGAAAGTGCCTCTCTAAATCACAAGTTGTCTCAAGATGATTGTGTTAGAGGCAAAACAAGTCTCTGCGACCTATTGCAAATTAAAAAAAAAATAATTAAAATTTAAAAGCAAACTTTAAAGGAGAATTAGAATACACAACCAAATTATGAAAATGTAAATACTACTTCACTTACCTTCAATAGCTCCAATTTTGAAAATGATCAAAAAATTCCTCGAGACATGTGGTGGTTGGTGATGAACATTTGGATGTCCTCAGCCTTTGCATACAATTCTTTGATCCAATCAATTTTATTTCCAATCTTTTGCAGCATAAGATTGAGTGAGTGGACAGCACAAGGTGTCCAAAAGATATGTGAATTTCATTCCTCAACCATCAACCTTGCAGCTCTACAATTCTTGGTAGTGTCCGTTACAACTTGAACAACGTTGCGGGGCCCCACTTCCTCAATGGCTGCTATGAGAATATCAGCAATAAATTGTCCATCTTTTACTTGCCCCTCACAATCCACGGCTTTCAAAAACATTGCCCCTTTAGGGGACATCACTATGACATTGATCAAGGGCCGATTTTTTGAATCTTTCCAACCATCTGAAACAATGGACACACCTGTCTCAATCCATGAATCCCTTATGGGCTTCAATGAATCTTCAACCACTTTGACCTCTTTTTCCAATAAGGTGCTACGCGCCTTCTCATAACCCGAGCCCTTCATTAACTATTTTCAACATCTCTTTCCAATATGGAGAGCGAACAACATTAAAAGACAATCCATTAGCGTAAATACATCTTGCTACATTTTGGTTAGCAATGTCTTGATTCTCATTTTGAAATGCAAGTTCCAAAGTGAAAGATCCCTTACTAATCTTCCTTAAATTTTTTAGTTTGACCCATTGGCATTTTGTCAAACAGTTGGTGTGCAAAGTCTGATTAGAATTTTCTGAGTTCTTGTTTCAGGTTTGAATGCTTGTTTTATGAAAACGGTTGGCAATATATCATGAAGAAATGCAAGAACAACGAGGCATGAACTAGAACAACCATGTAGCCTAATAAATGACCATTGCATTGTATGAAATCAAGTCTGAAGACAACTAGTTACAGCCTTATTACAGTCAGAAATCAGACTGAGATAACTTCATAAAACATGGTATTACATAGTTACAAACATATCCTTGCATACCCGATTATAAGCCAACCCTTGTACAAACTGAAAGTGTTGTCCAATGGTTGTTGGAAGTGGACGATATGAGGTCTGAGACTGAAATGGTAAAGCCTGGAAAAGACTCTGCAAAATCTGGAAATGCTGGCCCTCTTATTTCCTCAAAATGTTGTTTTCTAAGGAAGCTGATTATGACCAAGATGAAGGCTGTAACCTCTGAACTGAGATCATGCCCGAGCAATGCCAAATGATGATGCCAAAATGTTTCTAAAGCCTGCGCTTGATGACTTGATTTGAATGTCTGGAACCCTCCACAAGGCTGCAGATGCTCCCTTGAATATTGCTATTGGGGTTTCTTTCTTTGCTGGAAACACTACAAGTGTTATTGCAGCAACAAGAGCAGAGATCACTAGATATGAGACTTCCAGCAATGCTGATTAATGGCAACAGCAGAATAAAATAATTGTTGAAGCATTAGGGGCTGATGAACATAGAAAATTGTTTGACTGACAACCAAAGACACTTCCAGTATCTGCCCGAGTAGAATATCTTTCCAGAAGGGGTCTTCTTCAACCAGCAACCATCACCATCCGTCCCTGTTGAAGCTCACTATTTCCTCTGAGAACTGAATTGCAAATGTAATGACATGCTGTCCAATAGTTAGACATGTCCAAGGGATGTGAGAAGTGATTATCAGCCTGCAATTTCTATCCACACTGAATTGCCCCAATTCCCAGTGCTGGCTGCTGCATTTAGGGCTGGGTCAAACTATAGAAATGGAACCAGAAATTGCCTTGGTATTCAGATCGAACCTTTCCTGAAACCCTCAATTTATGAACTGTAGAAATTCACTGCCTTTAAGCAGATTGAATCGCCTCTTTGAGGGGCTGAATTGATAAGCTAATATCTGCGAATTAGGAGTTTAAGACCAGAGATTGGAAGCCACTGATTTGTTCTGGGGCTGCGTCCAGAATTGGTGCTACAGGGATTTCGTCCTGAGCCAAAAGTCATGATTTGCAGAGAGAGTCGACAAAAATCATAATGATGATCCTTGAATAATCCCCAAATGTTTTTTATAATTCTCACAAGAAGCTTCTGGAAAAATAAATTCAAATTCCCTTTCCTTTAATAGTAATTTAAACTTAGGGAAATTAATAATAATGTGACATTTATTATTTTGTTATTTTATTTTACTTTTTGATTAAATTAATTGATAACAAGTCATCCTCTGAATTAATATTTATTTTTGGATAATTTAATAAAAATTAATTTAATTAATTGTCACTTTAAAATTGGGGGGACATTACACAAAGGCCCCTTTGATCTTTTGTTTATAGTGGGTTATACACTTTGATTTTGAGGATGAGGAGTGGCCTTCAATGGCTGGTTTTCTACCATGATATTGGAATTAGATGGGTGCAAAATTCCCTTTGATTTTTTTTTAATAAGGGGTGACTTGATCTACGGGATTGCCGTTCATTTGCTTGTTCTTGCTCCATAATATATCCTATGACTGTCTCTGATGGAATAGGTACATTGTTCTTTACAGGGCAAGCTTTGACGCCTTTTCCAAGTATTCCACACAAATGTGCTTTCACCCGAAAATATGAACTAGAATATTGAACATCACATCCATTGCATTTCCAAATGTAACCAGTACCACCTAAAACCTGTTGTATCATTTGAACATATTTCCATGGATGAGAATTCGGATTTTGTTTTGAATTTAGGTTGAGTTGCGGAGGTAGAAATAGTTGACATTGTGATTCCTATGGAAAATATTTTGTAAACAACACATTAAGAAAAAAACAAAAAAATAATAATTTGAATACAAAAAGTTGATTTATAAAACGTAGCTCTTTTGAATCTTTCATACATTCATAGAAGAATGGAAAAACATAGATAAACAAAGCAAAGAATTTGTTTCATGTTTGTAAAACAAAAAATGGAGGAAAAAAAATGAAAAAAATTTACCTCTTTGCAAAAATATCCTTTTACAATCTTTGTAGCAGCCAATGAACACTTGCAAATGTGTAGGAATGACAATGCAAGCGTTTGTAGAAGCTTCAATGGTAAATCTTTAACTCCCTTTGTCAAACCAACAAGCAAAAATGAATGCTCAGCCTCTTGGAATGAAAGTGCTTGTTTGCAAAACAAATGAACACAAATGAAGTAGTTTTGGTGTTTAATGTGATTTAGAAGTCACTCTTAGGGTTCCATTGGGCGCTGGTCAAAGTCAAACTCCAAAAACATTGAAAAAAATGCAAAAAGTTGCTTTTTCTGCCATTGGGCGTGCGGGTTCTCTCCTGGTTCGATTGGGTGTTGGTTCTCCTCGGGTTTACTCCAGGCGAACCAAGCCTCCTCAAGGGGAACCTTGCGGGGACCCATAGAGGGACTGGACCGGGATCCGAACCCGGTTCAAACCGGACCTGGATCCGGCCTCTGGGGCAGTGAACCTATTAACCCAGCTTATCAATCTAGTTGAGCCTTTGGTCCATAAAATGGGGATGTGGCAACACTAACATTAGGAATATTGTGGCTGTTCCAGCCTTAAGGTACACTTGATTCCTAAATGTCTGGTGGTATTTGATTGCATGTGATCCAAGCTACAATTTCAGATCATATGTATTTTTTATTGGTTTTTTGATCGATATTATCCCGGGTAACCTTTTGTTAATGGAATATTTGAATGGTTTTATGATCCAAGATAAGTGATTGATTAATCCTGATCCGTTACTAACCACAACTATGATTTTTCAAGATTGGCATTGTAATTGGTCAACATTTGTTTTTAATGAAGAGTAGCTTACTATATTTGTATCTGTGTATTACGGGTTTATGATTTTTTTTTTTTAACTCATACATACAAACTTGGGAATCCTCGGGAAGCTGAATATTATTGTTGTACTCTGTATGCAGCAAATTGTTGACCAAATCCTCCTTCAACCGGACAGTGCTTATGAAATTTTGTAAAATGTATTGATATCAATTTCATAATTAGTTTGAACCTTGGCAAACCCTTGATGAAGGGTTGAGTCTAACTAGCAAGTAGTTGGCCACACAAGAATGGCATTGTAGTTATGTTATGCACTTCTTGTCATAGATGTCCTAGCTATGGCAGCATATATCTCTACTGGATCATCTTTTTTAAGAACTAGTTTCTTTTTCAAAGAACATCCATATTGACTTGGGTGTTCTCTCATCTGCTGATACACTTGTATACACATTGTTTGCAATGCATTAATCTTCATTAAGTTGTACTATATTGATGCAGCCTAGATCAGGGGATTTAATGAAAAATAGCCCAATCTAGCAGCCCAAAATTCTCAAAATGTACAATATGGAAGCAACAAGCACCACACAGTAATTTTTATTTATTTCATGTAGCTCAATACAAACTTATTACCAAATTACACAGTGCTAAGAAAACAAAAATACTATAAACACTTTCTGTAACCTGCCCTATTACCTAACACTGTGCCTCTCACTCAAACCCCTCCTGGAATTAACAAGCTGATTCCTTCCTTGTTCCTTTTTTGTTCTATTTCTTTCTTTTTCCAGCAGCCTCAACCAACCCACTTTCTTCCTCTCCCAAACTGAAATATAACAACAAAAAAGGCCAGTGAAAACTGAAGATTCAGCCAAGAAAATATTTTTAATTTCTATAGCAAAGAACTCCCTTGAATTAGCATGTGGTCTAGTAAAGAAAACCAGCCAAACATGAGTTCAAATGGCCAAGAGAAACAGAATTATAATCCACACAGAAGATATAGAGACCAAGAAAAATGCCCCAACCACAAAAATAAAATTTTGAAATGTAGATCAATCGGTACAGCTGAAGACAAAATGACCTGAAAGGTCATGCAAGGCAGCAAATAAGCCAGGTGGAAAGAAAATCAAAGCACGTTCATTGCTATAGGCAAATAAAGAATGCCTAATCTAACAGGTTATGTAGCTGCCAAGATTAGCAACTATGAAGACAAAAGTCCTTTAAAAAGAAAATTTGCAGCTGTCACGAGATCAAAAGAAAAGCAAGTCAAAGATAATATGCATGAGATTACGACCTTCCCAAAGTAGCAACTATATTGCATAAATTAATGTCCAACAAGACATCCAATCAGCTGAAGATACAACTCAGCACTAAGATTTTATAATTACTCTTGCAACCTTTAGACAATAGAAAATTAAACCAAGGCAATACTCAAAACACACATGCTATCTTCCTGTAGCACACTACTCAGTCCCTGTCGCAGAACACACACAGTTCCTGCAATATTTTCTGTAGTAGTCCAAATATCAAAGACTGTCCTGCAACGATTTGATTCATGACTATACCAATATAAGGATGCTTCAGAGCATATCAATAGAAGGTTGAAACATAAAAGAAATCTGCATCCTTCTTGTAGCACTCTTTGAGAATGTGAGGTGACATTAACAACAAAAAAGGCAAACACACAAAAATAAAGCCAAAACTGAAAATGTTAAATACTATTGTTATGGTGATGCGGGAATGCCCATGAACCTGGATGTTCCTGCATCATGTGTGAAATCTTTCTTGAGAACTACACTTCTTTTTGCAAGATCATACATCTAGAACTGAGAATTTTCTTTTATATTTGTATAACAGTATTGTTTCTATACATGGTATATAGGTTTTGCATCTTAGACATGGATTTTTGGAACAATTTATGGTTTCTCTAATTTCTATCCCCTGAAGATTTCTTGTGAATGCAATTAATGTTTTGTTGGTTTTGAGTTTTTGCATTTTCTGTTTGGCATGACACTATGACTTACAATGTATATTTTTGATGTTTAGTATGCTTCTGTTGACTAATGGCTTGAAATCACTCTTTTTAAGATCCACCATTCAGATTATAGAAATTTCTTGTTTTCCACCATATTGAGGTTATTTTAGTCTTTTGAATCTCAATGTTTGACACCATAAGTCTTACTATCTATAGTCATAAAACTTGGTTGTATATGTATCTAGCGACTCTTCATAATTTTACCCAATTGTTTTCTTCATAGGGTTTGTTTCACCTTGTAGTTCTAAAATATAAGCTTTTATATGATCATTATATTTTTAAGAATATCTCTGGTCATTATGTTGGAGTTTTATAATATTAATTCTATTATCTTGTAGATATTGTTTCATGAAATATGTTCCAATAGGATCCACTTCAACTATCTGAAAAATTTAAATCTCGTTTTGAAATCTCAAGATTATTGGTGACCAATGTGGGATCTTGTATATTTAAATCCAGCTTATTGAAGATTGCGAGGATGGGAAAGAGCACTGCAGTTTGAGATCCAAATTAGAGTTGCCTGTGCAGGTGAACATCTTTTTGGAATCTTTTATTATATGGCTGGAAGTAAATATAGATTGGCAATAAGAAAGATACTGTTTGTATTCTGAATTAATAAAAATGATATTGTCAACTTTATAGAGTCAATCTCATACAGACTGACCCAGTTGAACCAGTCCGTCAATTTGGATAAGAATATTAATTGAACAAATCATGTTTGTCCTCTGGATGAATAACTGTGTTGTAGATTTCTGATCAATGTTATGGGTGATCCTCTGCAATCCATCATTAGGACAAAGAGAAATGATGCTAACAAGATTAGTATGATCAAAACAGGGATAATTTTTACTTGGTAACTGAGGCAAATGAATAAAGTAAATTTAATGCTTAACAAGAGAAGTAGGGCAATTATCAACTACATTTCATGTTGTTTAAATTTGATCGTTTTTTTGTTTTCTATTAGAGCATATCTTCATTTCTTTCAGTTCAGATTAGAATGTACATGTGCATTAACATCATAATGAGCTTTAATTGAAATATTTGAATTTTCACTTGGTAATTGTGGCAAATGAATAACAGAAATTTGAAGCTTAAGAAGAGATTTGCTGTAATTATCCAATATAGTTCATACAGTTTAAAGTTGAATGTTTCTGTAATTTTGTAGTCTTTTTTCATTTCTGTTGTGATGGATATACTTTGGCATATGAACAAGTCTAAGGAGTTGCATATTTCTATTATTCAGCATGAATAAAGAACACAATGACTTTCCAAAAACAGCCAGGGCATTTGTTGATGCTGGGTATTTTGGAGGGCCCCCACCCGAAAAGCGAAAAAAATAAATCCAAATCAATAAGTGATGAAGGATCAAAGCCATCATGCAACATAAAGCTCTGTTTGTATCATATTTATTCTTTAGGATATATTTCTATTACCTTTGTAGGTTTATGTGGAATTCCTAGCCATAGGAGGCCCAAATTCCTGAAACAAAAACTAGTTGAGAAAACCTAAGCCAACCCAAGCTAAGAATTCACTGATGCTGGTAATGTATTTACCATTGACATTTGACATCATAACTTCACAGGCATCTCCATTTCAAACTACAGTGTTCCATCTCTTGAGTCTTTTTTCGATTATCTGTGATCTGAAAACCTGGGTCAAGTTGTTGGACCATTAGGTTTTTGTTTGCCATCACCAATCATTTGGTGTAGTCTTATGCACTAACTTCATGGAAGTCATTGTTTTTCAGTCACCAATCATTTGGTGTAGTCTTATGCACTAACTTCATGGAAGCCATTGTTTTTCAGTCAGTTTTGTAGAAAGCACTGTATTTGGACCATTAGGGTCTTGTTTGCCATCACCAATCATTTGGTGTAGTCTTATGCACTAACTTCATGGAAGTCATTGTTTTTCAGTCAGTTTTGTAGGAAGCACTGTATTTGGTCAGAGGCATGTGTGGGATGTTCTGGGCCATCTGATAGGTGTCGGGGAATTGAAGTGCAGGTTTGCAGATGGAGCA
Source organism: Sequoia sempervirens (assembly GCA_007258455.2). NCBI lineage: Eukaryota > Viridiplantae > Streptophyta > Pinopsida > Cupressales > Cupressaceae > Sequoia > Sequoia sempervirens. The sequence continues at coordinate 23,216,705 of VDFB02270651.1, forward strand.
AAAACCTTTCTTTTAGCAAAAATATTGATTTTCATGGGTGACGAAAATGTCACCCACTGTAGCGAAAATACAAAATCCGGTTTGTTGGAGGCAGTGAATATGAAGGATTTAGTATTTCAACTCTTCTTTTGACATAGTGGCATGAGGAGTTTCACTCATTTTTACTGGAATTTTTCCTCTGTTATACTCTTATTTTCTATGTTGCAAGTCTAATGAACAAGAAGCATTGTAGGTTTAACCATTGCTAATAATATAAATATTGTTTGAAGGTTATAGCAAGGTTTACTCTAGTGACATGTGTAGTTGAATAATAGTGCATGAGAGGTTTCCTCCTTGTTTACAGATCAATTGGTATCAGAGTAGGGTCATATAGCCTGTATTTGTGGGGATTTTTAGTTGTTGCCGATTATTTTGGTTTATGCCCTCCACAAGGCCTTGCTGGAGTGGAAAACTAGTACCTTTTGAGATGGAAACAGGAGACTGATCAAGGACAGTTAGAAGGGCAAGAGATGGACAAGATGAAAGGAAAATTCGTTTAAGAGAGCTAGAAGAAGATGTTGCAAGAATTTATAGTGTTAAAGAGAAGGTAGATAGGCTGGAAAGTATGATGCTTGTTTTGATAGCAAATTGGGAGTTCCAAAGGAATTGGAAGAAGAATAAAGAAAAACTCAGAGACAAGAACAAGAGCAAGCAGAGTCTTCATTTGGTAGGTTCTTTTTGGGTGATGTGGGATTGCCTGACGGCCTGGATGCTCTTGCATCAAATGCTCGAATTACAAATTAGCTTTTGTTGCAATTAAATAAATGAAAACAAAGGAGTTTAATAATATTAAAGAAGGCATTCATTTTAAGTCTAAATTATGAGATAAGAAAATTGAAATACAAAAATATTTTTAACTCAACTTCTAAATTTCTAGATTTAGTTGCTAATTAAACTCCTAAAGTACACTAATTAAGCTGAAGGTGTGCCCTCTATCAGAGCAAGCAGCCTTGCTTTGGGCATCAATGAGTGACATGTTGTAATAATAGTGCAAGACGATGAAATTCATCTCAATGTTTATAAATGCTACCTATAAATTCTCTATGTCACATGCTTAGCTGTCATCCTATGTATTAAACAATGCTCTTTGATTGGTTGAAGTACTCTACAATGGCCCTGCATTGCAAGCTATTATGACATCCTTGGTATTGCACAAAACACTTACAACTGTGAGCTATGTCTGGTTTCTTATTCTAAATTTCATTTGTGGCTTTGAGAATGACATCTATATTAGTGGTGTTTCGTAAGGAGGTGGGCATTACCCCTTTTTTTAAATGCTTTAGAAGCACACACACTAAGTCCATCCTTAGTTGCAACTCATAACAGATGTACACACTAAATCTGGTATATTTACATGTAAAAAGAGTAATATATATGTGTGAAGGAATTTATTGAAATATATATATATATATTTACATGTAAAAAGAGTAATATATATGTGTGAAGGAATTTATTGAAATATATATATAATATAAATACATGTATAGGTATATAAGTTTTTGTAAAATAAAAATTGAGGGTTTGAACAAGATATTTTTATCTTTTTTCGAATATTCAAACTACATACACATTTCAAATGCATTATATTTTCTCTCATTTCATACTAAAATCTCCCAAAAAAAAACTACAACACTTTTTTCTTTTTCTCCTTCAACCACTTACAAATCTGGTTTACATATGACACCCAAAATATGGACAAACCTTTTCCATTACAACTAGGAGTTTCAATATTCCATTGGACTCATGAGAAGAGATTTGCAAGAGAAAGTAGAACTAAGAAAATTCCACCTGGCAAAAACAAGGACTTCTCTCTATGTCTTCAACAAACCTGCAATTTACTCACAGAAATGACAAATGCCAATGGAGGTGTTCACCTCCTAACCATAGGTTTTGAAATAAATCCACCCCCGAGCTGGTATGCCAACTGGGTGGTCACAATGCAACAAAAGAATAACCAGCATATGCATGAAACAGCATTTTAAAACCAACAAATAGCTTGGTGGCACTCTTGAATCATTGCATGATTCACGATAAGTTGAAGTAGAGTGGAAAAGCAAACTTATTTACAAACACTTCAAAAATCACCTACAATGCAACATACTCACTCAACAACAAGAATATCAAACATAGGAGAAAACAATTATAATAAACATTCATACTAATGTCCGAAACAAAATATAATGGATAAAGAGGATGGAAGCCTACTTGTACAATGGATTCCGACCTTCTTTGTTGAATCCTTCACATGTAGCCTTTGCCCTCTCAAATCTTTCTTCAAGCAAGCTTATCAACTCTCCCATTCTTTCCTCCAACACTAAATTGCAAGAAAAATTTAGAGGATGCCACATCACCCATCCTTACCCAAGAGAAGGACACTTGGCACCCATCTCATGCTCTCAACCCTTTCTTTCACCAATAAATGAGAATCACATCTTCCCATGTGCACCCACATGGTTAAGTATGGTTGAGTGAAGCATAGAACACCCCTCTCTTACACGATGTCTTTGGGAAGAGAGATGTGAGGTGGACTCTCCTTATCTTACATGCCAAATTATGGCATGCTCTTCCCAAGGAGTCAGGTGGGCACAAACCTGCCTAATACTCCACATACCCATGCAAAAAGGAATCTTTCCCCTAGGTACATGTCCAAGGGGCTTTTTATGCAATAGAATAAGGAAAAAATGGCCCTTTTTCAATTTTAAAAATTCCCCAGAAGTGCAAATCCGAGTTTACGTAAAAAAAGAATCCTCCAACCCACAATACATGTGTAACTCCACCTGTAAACTATAACCAAAATCAATTTAAATACTCAACAAATTAAGGTCACAGCAATTCTAACACAAGGAAGGTCTTAGTCCCCATCGACTAAGGCCAATGTGTCACTGGGAAAATATGTAGTCAGGGTTTTTAGAAAACCTCTGAATTATTTTCCATTGGCAATTTGTAGCCACCTGCACACTTAAACTAACCATCAAATACATCCAATAAATAGCTAAAGCAGTTGTAACGGTAATTAAACACATCCATAAATAATAGAAAATTCATCTATTTGCATAATTATCATAATCCAGCCTACTAATTACCATAATTACACATTTTAAAGAATTTTGATTTCACATGCAACTCACAATGTTAGCCCATGCTAATCTTCTATAAATCACCCTTTGTAGACATCTTAATCACAATTATCAAACTTGATTTGAAATTAGATTAAATAAACACACCTAGAACATGGATGTAATTTTCATGTTGTAATCTTATCATGACAAAATGGCGAGAGAATATGAAATTTTATATCACGTAAAAATACCACAAGATTAGTCCCATGCAACGTACTCATCTAGTTTCAATTGTGTGTCCAACATATTAATGATAATAAGCAACAATAACATCCACTAATCTAGATCAACACGATATACTCATAAGATTAAATTATTTTAATCATAATCACATTATCCATGCTAGTCTATCATATGAACCCAATCCAAAATATAAGCGTGCAAATCAACTAGTATCAGTGTCCAGAATAGGTATAAGAAGTGTGAATAAGATTGCAAGAAAAAGTGGGCCTCAAAGTATTTACCTGCGCCATTGTGTTTCCAGCTTATATGCATTATAAATAACAAGTTGTGTTTCATGAACAACAAGAATGTAAAACTGGTCTGAATGAAATTGAACTCTCGTGTCTTCAGAAATTAGATTTCTATATGACAAGTGGATAAACATTGATTGCAAATCAGAATTAAAAATAAGACTTGTAACTTATAAATATTTCATTTAAAAAATTAAAATATAAAAGTTAAGCTATTTCTTTTGTATACAAACAAATTGATATCAAATTAGTATTTTATATTTCAAAATTGTAATATTTATGGTAGTTTTGCTTAGCTTATGCATGATTTGTAATTTTGTGGTATTCTGAACTTAATTCTTGTTTTGTGGTTGCAAATATGTGCATTTTTATGATTTTATATGGACATACCCCGCCCCCCCATTTTCCTGTCATACTGGCATACTGTAACCATGTATGATGTATCACTACCCATGCCCAAATCCAATTCAGCATTTTAGGTTCTAAGTATATACATGATTGAATGCCTCCTCTGCCACTCAAATTGTGTTGGCCAGTACTTGACTGACATAGCAAGGCTGAACCAGCCTCCACAAACAGGTTTTTTTCATTTTAATATTTTATGCTTCTTTGAGTGCTCAATTTGACTATAATCCACCATATTCCAAAACTATAAAACAAGGATATTTAGTATTTAGTTGCAGTTGTCATTCCAGCTTATAGGCATAATAAATAACAAGTTGTGTTTCATGAGCAACTAGAATGTGAAGCTGGTCAGAATGACACTGAACTTGTGTGTGTAATTTCCTAATGTCCCCTTTGGGATATTCCTAGTTTTTGCCCTAAAATCACAATTCCAATTAAAATAAGAAATGTAATATAAATTTACCAATTGAAATGCCTTTAATAAGATAACTCCTGGTTTAGGTCCGGCACACAATATTAATCACTGAAAATTGACGCTACATCATAAGCCATGATAACATTTATTTTTACTAACATTAGTAGGCATAATGATATCATATAAACATTATTCATATTGAAATCCAATTAAAGCAATAGCCATTCCAAAGTATATTCCTATAATAGTCTCATTAGGAATTCATTTGAAACGTTTGCAAGCCACAAACTCAAGGTTGGTCGCCCATTCCATCTCTGGGTGGCGTACTTGATAAGAGCATGAAGGCTGGTCGTCCTTCATCTCTCATGAACCCGGAAGGCTAGCCGTCCTTCCTATTTGCAATCCGTTTCTCCTAAATTCAAAATGCACTATCATATATATATATATTTATTCCTAATTATATTTAATACTTACTTCCCAATAATATTCTTGCTAAAATAATATTTATTCCAATAGATTTCTTATAATTCCAAATCCTTATTTCCGTTTTATTCAATCTGCTTTCTGCCTGATTGATTGTCTTTCACAAATTGATTCTACCTCTCTATATATCCCTCAAGATGCTATGAACTGTCCCTTACAAGAGATGCACCCCTCCTTGACCGATCACTGTTTATTGCAAATTACATGTCATTAGTTAGGAATCGCTGCCCACTAAGTATCGCTGGTCTTGTTTAATTAAAAGGTATCACTGCCTTTATTCTTTCGCCATGTTTTAATAGTGCTGCGATCATATTCCCTGGTGGGGCATGACAGTTTACCAGATGGCAATTGGAAAAACTTTGGTTGCAAATTAAAAGAAAAAATATATGACTTGCAAAATTAAGTATTTCATTAACAAAATAAAATAAAAAATATTAAACTATTTATTTTTTACATAAACAAATTGATATCAAATTAATGTATTGTATTTCAAGCTTGTAATATTTATGATAGTTTTGTTTAGCATATGTGTGATATGTATCTGAACTTAATTCCTGTTTTTAGGCTGCAAATATGTATACATTTATGATTTTTATATGTTTTTTGTACAGATGTAACCAGTCCCCCGAAATTTTTTCTGTACTGGCATACCATACCCATGTACTCATACCCGTAGCCAATTTTGATTTGGCAACATATATTTACGTTGGAATGCTACTTTGAAGTTTATTGGAGGATCTCAATTTTATAAAGTAACTCTTATTCACTTTCAGTAATATGAATGTTAGGTCACGTGTCTACAAGTTCAGTTGATATAGCTGCCTGCTTAGGGAGTGAATTTTACCTAATGGTCTTCCTAACCATGAATAGTTTAGAGTGGATTTAATGGTTTCCCTAACCATGAATAGTTTGAGTGGATTTAACTTGGTAGGGAATTGACATGTTAGTACTTTTTTCTGACATTTCACAGTTTTTTCTTCTAGCCTGTTGGCTTGATGACTTCATTTTCTTTTTTATGCAGGCAGCATTGAACCTGCAGACACCTTTAGAGCATTCAAAGGAGTTAAGCGATTGCAAGCAACTAATCAAGACTTTGGTCATGGGTATTGCCCTTGTCATGCTTTTTGGATAGGTTTTCAAGTGGCTACTGATTTATTATCTCTTTTAATTTTTAGTTAGCTCAGAATGGCTTGATGTTTTGCATGACATTGAATATTTCTAGCTTGGGTACTAAATGCATTCATGTGCTTATGCTTCTGTTTGTAGCAACTAGTATTGCTTATTGTGGGTAGATGCAGTGGAAACTACTAGTTTATATGCATGTTGTGTATTCTAACACCATAATCGTTTCTTGTTTGTAGGAATGAAGACATTAGTTTGGAGTATTACTCATGTGAACTCATCACAGATGCAGGTATCTCAGTCGCCAACTGCTGGGAGTCCTGTTGGGATGAAAGGCATGCGAGAAGATGAGGTCTGTTGAAATATATAATGCTACATTTTGTTGTCTTCAAGTAAATTGTTTAATATTATGTGAAGAGAAATTTCATCCTAAGATGTTTGCATTCTTGTACGAACAGGTACGGCTTGCCTCAGGGGTACTAAAAAGTGGGGTGCTTTGCCTCTCGATATTCAAGGAAAAGGATGAAGAGAGAGAAATGCTACAGTACTTCTCTCAAGTTTTTACGTCAATGGAACCTAGAAACCTAATGGACATGTTTGCTATGTGCATGCAACATCTTTTTGAGTGCATGCTTAACAACAACCAGTTGTTGCTTATATTTACTACCCTTCTTCAGACACCCAAGGTTGTACGGTATTTTGCAGATGTTCTTGTGAATTTTCTAGTTAGTAGCAAACTTGATGTTCTCAAACAGCCAGATACCCCTGCATCAAAACTTGTGCTACAGTTGTTCCGACTTTTGTTTGTTGCTGTTGCTAAATCTCCTACAGATTGTGAGCGTGTATTACAGCCACATGTATCAACTATCATGGAAGTATGTATGAAGAATGCCACTGAGATAGACAAACCTCATGGATATATGCAACTGCTTCGTTCAATGTTTCGTGCTCTTTCAGGAGGGAAATTTGAAATGTTGTTTAGAGAGTTTATCTCCACTCTGCAACCTTGTCTTAACATGTTGTTGGCTATGGTGGAGGGTCCAACTGGAGTTGATATGATAGACCTTGTTCTTGAGCTTTGTCTAACATTGCCTGCTCGATTAAGTTCATTGCTTCCACATCTCCCACGTCTTATGAAGCCATTGGTCTTGGCATTGAAAGGAAGTGATGAACTTATAGGCTTAGGTTTAAGGACACTTGAATTCTGGATCGATAGCCTCAATCCAGAGTTTTTGGAGCCTAGTATGGCAAATGTCATGTCAGAAGTAATCTTGACTTTGTGGTCTCATCTCCGACCAAAGCCTTATCCCTGGGGAGCGAAAGCCTTACAACTTCTTGGTAAACTGGGTGGTAGAAACAGAAGGTTTTTGAAAGAGCCTTTAGCTCTTGAGTGCAAAGAAAACCCTGAACATGGTTTAAGACTCATATTGACATTTGAGCCATCCCCGTCATTTCTGGTGCCTTTGGATAGATGCATCTACCTTGCCATAGCAGCTGTTATGCAAAATAGGTTGAGTGTGGATGCTTTTTACAGAAGGCATGCTCTGAAGCTTCTGCGGGTATGCTTGGCATCTGTTTTAAATCTCAAGGGAAATATAGCTGGGGAAGGGATCACTCCAGGACTTTTGAGTGCGATGCTGATTTCACCCATTGATCCCTCAAGGCGCAGGACTGAGACATCAAATATGAAGGTTTTTATATATTTAATATTCTTTTTTGATGCAGTTTGATAACATCTTTTTGTTTACAATTAAAGCCCAAGCTTACATGATTGAATAATTTCCTTTCTAGAATGTTACGTTCATTAGTATAAATCAAATTCCATCCTTTTATGCAAGCAATAAGGCAAATAAAGTTAGAATACATTAACATTTGTACCATGCACACGTGTTTGATTCTTTCTTACTGAATTGTTATTCCATTGGGCTTGGACATTGACAGATTTTTCTATGTATTTACTTGAATTTTCTGTTGTGATACTGGATCAATTAATTTGGTTTTTAATAATTAAGGTCCAGCAAGCAAAATTGGCAGTATGTCTAGCAAATGGATTTATATAGTGAAATACACCTTATATGTTTTGGTGGATTTTAGATTGATTGCACCAAATGGGCTCCTACTGATTATCCAAGGCAATAAGTATCCAAGATTGAGCTATGAAATTAACATAAAAAATTGTTTTGATTTGCAGGGTGACCTAGGGGTGAAAACAAAGACACAACTGATGGCAGAGAGATCTGTATTCAAGGTTCTTTTGATGACTGTTATTGCAGCTAGTGCAGAGCCTGAACTTCAGGATCCAAAGGATGATTTTGTTCCCAATATATGTCGTCATTTTGCTATGATATTTCATGTGGATTCATCACCGCCTGCTCCATCAGTAGCAACTGGTCAACTTGCGGGTACACCAGCAACTGGGGGATCGAGTTCTAAGTCAAGGAGTTCTTCACATGCCAGTTTGAAAGAGTTAGATCCTTTGATATTCTTAGATGCATTAGTTGATGTTCTTGCAGATGAAAACAGAGCACATGCAAAAGCTGCTTTGAATGGGCTCAATATTTTTGCTGAAACACTTCTATTTCTTGCTCGCACCAAACATACCGGAGTACTGACTCCGAGCCGTGTGGGAACACCTGGTACTCCCATGATGGTCTCAAGCCCATCTATGAACCCCGTCTACTCACCACCTCCAGGTGTTCGGATTCCTGTATTTGAGCAGCTACTTCCTCGACTTTTACATTGTTGCTATGGAAGTACATGGCAAGCTCAGATGGGTGGGGTGATGGGTCTTGGAGCTTTGGTTGGTAAAGCTACTGTTGAGACTTTGTGTCATTTTCAAGTCAGTGCAGTTCGTTGTCTAGTATATGTCTTAAAGAGGCTTCCTCAGCATGCACATAAGGAGCAAGAAGAGACAAGTCAAGTACTTACGCAGGTTCTAAGGGTTGTGAATAATGTTGATGAGGCTAACAGTGAGCACCGTAGGCAGAGTTTCCAAGGAGTTGTAGATTTTCTTGCAGCAGAGCTGTTCAATCCAAATGCAACACTTATTGTGAGAAAGAATGTGCAGTCATGCCTAGCATTGCTTGCCAGCAGAACAGGTAGTGAGGTTTCAGAGTTACTTGAGCCCCTATATCAACCACTACTGCAGCCTCTTATTATGCGTCCTCTTCGTAGTAAGCACATTGAACAACAGGTAAATTGATTACATATTGTACTGAAATTTATTATAACTTATTTTGCATCGAAGATATTTTCCTGCCAACACCCGAGAACAGTCTTGTGGAAGACTGATGTACATTTAATTCTTAAAAAAATTGGCTGTAATGAAAATATGATTATATTAAGATATTTTATAACTGTCTTGAATTGATTCTTATTTCAGTTCCTTAATAAATTTTATATATATTGCTTTTTATAGGCAATGAATGTTTTATTGAGGCAGGTAGGAACTGTAATGGCATTGAACTTTTGCCTTGCCTTACGTCCTCCACTCCTAAAGATGACTCAAGAGCTTGTAAACATCTTGCAAGAAGCATTGCAAATAGCTGAGGCAGATGAGACTGTCTTAATTGGGAAATTCATGAACCCAAAGTTGGCTGTGACGTTGACTAAGCTTCGAACAGCATGTATTGAGCTTCTATGTACGGCCATGGCATGGGCTGATTTTAAAACTCCAAATCATACAGATTTACGATCCCGGATAATTTCAATGTTCTTCAAGTCACTCACTTGTCGGACTCCAGAAATTGTTGCTGTAGCAAAGGAAGGACTTCGTCAGGTTATATGTAAATTATAATTATTATCTACATGCTTTTTTCAGGGGGTGGCAATGTGTAAAGACCTGAGCTGAAATTAAAAAGTGTACAATGTTTTATAGGAAATTGTATATTTTTTGGTGTTTTAACAAACTAGAAGTTTACTAGAGTACTAAGTTTGGATTGTTGTTTTTTTGTGTAGGTTATACAGCAACAAAAAATGCCCAAAGATCTCTTACAAAACAGCCTTAGGCCAATATTGGTGAATTTGGCTCATACTAAAAGCCTTACAATGCCTCTTTTACAAGGTTTAGCTCGATTACTTGAACTTCTATCAAATTGGTTCAATGTGACTTTGGGTTGTAAGCTTTTAGACCACTTGAAGAAGTGGCAAGAACCTGAAAAGCTTGCACAGACTCAGAAAGCTTGGAAAGCTGGTGAAGAACCAAAAATTGCTGCAGGTATATGAATTTTTCCATAAATTTTCTGTCCAGTTAAAATCTATTGTTTTGCAGAACATACTAGATCCTGGAGGCTTTGGCCAGTCATCTAAATCATCTAGAGTTAAATCATGTTTTCTCCTGTTTTGCAGCAATCATAGAGCTTTTTCATCTTCTGCCATCTGCAGCATCTAAGTTCTTGGATGAACTTGTGCAAATTATTATGGATTTGGAAGCAGCTCTTCCCCAAGGTCAAGTGTACAGTGAGCTAAACAGTCCTTATCGTCTTCCACTGACTAAGTTTTTAAATCGCTATGCAACAGATGCAGTGGATTATTTTCTTGCTCGATTGAATCAACCAAAATATTTTAGAAGGTTTGTTTTCGTAAAATGTTTAGTAAGTAATTTGGTGTCTTTTTTAAGATGATGCAACGGGAAGCTGAAAAACTGTGTTGTTTCCCTTCGTTGGAAATTAGATTTATGAATATCATCAGGTCAGAAACGGGACAACCCTTAAGAGAGGAGCTTGCAAAGTCACCGAAAAAGATAATTGCTAATGCATTTCCTCAGGTTATAGACAAGCCAGATGAGACTGCTGCCTCAGGTGGATTACCATCTGCAGCAAATAACAGTGATGCTTTGGTGTCTGTAAATGAGAATTTAGGTGGTATGCAATCCACTGGAGGTGCTAGTGTGGGCGAGATGACAGATGCCCATTTCCATGGACTATCACTGATATCAGTTTTGGTTAAGTTGATGCCTGATTGGCTCTGTAATAATCGTGCTGTTTTTGATGCTTTAGTTATTGTGTGGAAGTCACCTTCGAGAGAAGCTCGCATACGCAATGAGCGGGGTCTTAGCTTGGACCAAGTATGATTTGTTTCTTCAAATTAATTTTCAGCATATGATCTTCAAGTAGTTGGCACTTGAAAAGAAAGTTTTGATTGTAAAATAACAATTTATCTCTATGGTAACATTTGGAATATGATCTGAATAAAACATTATTTCTCATTTATTAATGAATATGGCAGGTCAAAGAGAGCAAGAGGCTTGTCAAGTGTTTTCTGAATTATCTAAGACATGATAAAACTGAAGTTGGGGTTCTATTTGATATGTTATCAATTTTCTTGGTCAGAACTCGCATTGACTACACATTCTTAAAAGAATTTTACATGATTGAGGTTTGTTCATTATTCTTGTTTGGGCTTGTTTAATTTCTGATCAATATTTGTTGGAAGTAAGCTCTATTTATAGTAGGTTAAATATTAAAAACAGATATTAGTGTTCTGTTGTCTCCTGGTAAGCTGCATCTTATACACATAATTGTGAGTCTCGAAACACTCATTGAAGCAGGTTGCAGAGGGATACACCCCACAAATGAAGAAGGCACTTCTGGCACATTTTCTACGTTTGTTTCAGTCGAAGGAACTAACACAGGATCATTTAGTGGTTGCTATGCAAATGCTAATTCTGCCAATGCTTGCCCATGCTTTTCAAAATGGCCAGAGTTGGGATGTGGTTGACTCTTCCATTATAAAGACAATTGTTGAAAAACTGCTTGATCCACCTGAAGAGGTATGGTTTTGAAGTCATTTCTTTTGAGTGATACTCTGTTTTGATGTTATAACAATAACACTGGCAGTTTATTTTTTTACTGTTTCTGAGCTTGGCCTATAAGACAGAAGCCTTGATAATGTTGCTTGTTTAATAAATATTTTATGTAGAATTTGTTTTTCTTTTTTGTGGCTTTGTTGATGGTATCTTGCATTGTTCGGCCACATTTCTAGGTAAGTGCAGAGTATGATGAACCTTTGAGGATAGAGCTTTTGCAACTTGCAACTTTATTGCTAAAGCATCTTCCAAATGATCTTGTGCACCATCGGAAAGAACTTATCAAGTTTGGGTGGAATCATCTCAAGAGAGAAGATAGTGCCAGCAGACAGTGGGCATTTGTCAATGTTTGTCATTTCCTTGAAGCTTATCAAGCTCCAGAGAAAATTATACTTCAGGTAGAGCATGCCATTGAATGCAATTCTTGTAGTATATGAACTAACCTGTGTGATTTTAATGTGTTATCATAGCTTTACATTTATGTTTTCCTGGACAGAAATTGCAAGTCTATTCTAGTTGTATTTTGTGATGGTAGGTCAGATAATTCTGGCTTCCCAGAAAATATAAACAGAGGGCCAGGGCTTCCAAATGGAACCACAAACTGGTTAGTGTGACCACTTTCAAAACAAAATCTGAAAATCCTGGAATCACTGTGGTGTCACAAGACATATGCCACAAGCATACTTAGATGATATTAAAGAGAAACTTCTAGTTCATCCCAATCTGAAAAGTTAAAAGAGCCATTAACAGGCAACTTATCTCCATAATTTCAGCTGGAATTTCAAAGGTTCTGAATTTTACCATATCTGAAAAGACTAAGCTTTGTTTTATTGTACTCAGCACTTGTCATCTTTCAAGTTCCACAGTTTACAGCAATATAGCATGACTGATACAAAGCTCTTTAATAGAGTTGCCATAGCATCCTTGTCATTTCTTACTACATATGTGATTCTATTAGCTTCCATTGTTGTGCTTATTCTCTAAGTAGCCGGTTCGGTTCGGGTTCGCGGGGTCGGTTCGCCGGTTCGGCAAAATTTTTGGGGGCTGGGTTGGGTTCGTTAGTACAAATTACAAAAACATGTATATATATATATATATGCAGCCTAGAAGCATGAATTAGGATTAGAATATCACATAACAATTAACATCATATAATTTATAAACAACAAAACCACCATAAACTTGAATGTCATTTAAAACATGCATGATAAATATTCATTGTTCAAACTTCAAGTTCAATATTACAACACTTTTAAAGTTTTAATCATCAAATGGATTCTCTAAATCATTTAGTCATCCATATCAATGCCAACATTGACATTAGATGAAGTAGGAAGACTAGATGAATCACAAGTAGTGCCAATGGCACCATCACTAGCACTAGTATTGTGCCCATGCTCCTGTTGGATATTCAACTCCTCATATGCAATATGGTGGGAACTGCAAGCATCCAAGTCAGTATCCTCTGGCACTATATCCCACAACTTCGTCTCCCCTTCCTTGTAGTTAGGTTGTTTGTGTGAAAGGAGACGCAAGTTGGAATGCACATATACTAAGTTCTCCGCTTTTTTTGAGAGCAATTTATTGCGCTTTACTGAGTGGATGAAAGAATATGTGCTCCAATTCCTCTCAGATGCGGATGAACTAGCAACCTATGAAGACAAAGTAAACAATTAAAAAATTATAAATGAAATTATGAAACTTTTAAAACTAAAATATGAAAATTTATTAAACTTGTGATAAAATTTTGATTGCAAGGGGCTGCAAATTTTGGAAGTATTGTCCATGGAAATACCACCAACTATGAGCATCCTTTAAGAACCTATCACGGGAGGCATCAACATCTAGATGATTTGAGTGCACAAAATCAGTGAACTCATTCGTGACTACACTTCGCAAATCTTGATCAGGGAAGAGTCTCACAAATGCTGCCTTGTACCCTTCAGCCACTTCTAAATCTCTATATGGAGGAAGCCTTCCTGGCTGTGAAAGAAGCTGACTGCTGTAGTATTTTGGAGTCAATACAAAGGCAAGAAGGTGTAATGGAGTTGTCATTTTGTTCCATCTTTCTTCAACAATTGTTTGCACTTGTTTGAAGAAAGTCTCTTCAGGGTCTTGCTCTCTTGCATTTATGGTGCACTTGATCTTCTCAAGCATTGAGTCTATACCATCATATACCTCTCCAATGCATGGCTTGTCCATGTCAGTATAGCGAATCATACTCAAAACGGGCTCGGTGAAGCTAAGGAGATACTCCACACGATCCCACCATGAGTCATCTAATATCATGCTCTTAATTCTTGTTGCTCTTTCAGTGTTGCTTTGCCTCCATATAGACCAATTGGTGCTAATCACCATGCTAGAAAGTGCTGCCTAACTTTCACAAGTCGTCTCAAGACGATTGTATTAGAGGCAAAGCTGGGTCTCTGCAACCTATTGCAAATTAAAAAAAATAATTAAAATTTAAAAATAAACTTTAAAGAAGAATTTAAATTAGAATGCACAATCAAATTATGAAAATCAGAAAATGACAAATGTAAATATTACTTCACTTACCTTCAATAGCTCCAAATTTGAAAATGTTCTAAAGATCCCTTGAGACAAGTGGTGTTTGGTGACGAACATCTGAATGTCCTCAGCCTCAGTATACAATTGTTTGATCCATGCAATTTTATTCCCAATCTTTTGCAGCATAAGATTGAGTGAATGGACCGCACAAGGTGTCCAAAAGATATGTGAATATCTTTCCTCAACCAACAACCATGCAGCTCTACAATTCTTCGCGTTGTCCGTTACAACTTGAACAATGTTGCGGGCTCCCACTTGCTCAATGGCTGCAATAAGAATATTAGCAATAAATTGTCCATCTTTTACTTGCCCCTCACAATCCACGACTTTCAAAAACATTGCCCCTTTAGGGGACACCGCTATGACATTGATCAAAGGCCGATTTTTTGAGTCCTTCCAACCATCTGAAACAATGGACACACCTGTCTCAACCCATGAATCTCTTATAGGCTTCAATGCATCTTCAACCAACTCAACCTCCTTTTCCAATAAAGTGCTACGCACCTTCTCATAACCCGGGCCCTTGTACCCTTTTGGAGCTTCATTAACCGCTCTCAACATCTCTTTCCAATATGGAGAACGAACAACATTAAAAGATAATCCATTGGCATATATGCATCTTGCTACACATTGGTCGGCAAGGGCTCTACTCTCATTTTGAAATGCAACTTCCAAAGGTCCCTTTGGCTCTCTTGTTTGCAAAAGGTTGTGCACTTTCAGCTTGAAGATTCGGAATGGCCATAAATGGGTGGTCTTCTACCACAATATTGGGATTGGGATTAGATGGGGGCTGCATTCCCTTTGATTTTTTTTTTAACAAAGGGTGATTTCCTTTTTGGGCTTCCCGTTGATCTGCTGCTTCTTGCTCCATAATGTATTTTGCAACTGTCTCAGGTGCAATAGGGGCATCTTTTTTTCCAGGGCAAGGCGAGATGCCTTTTCCACTTATGCCACACAAATGTGCTTTCACCCTATGGTATGAACTAGAATATGTAACTTCACACCCATTGCATTTCCAAACATAACCACCACCACCTGGAATCTATCTTATCATTTCAACATACTTCCATAGAGGAGAATTTGCATTTGTTTTGAACTTTGGGTTTGGTTTAGCTACGGAGCCGAAGGTAGAACCCATTGACATTGTGATTCCTATGGCAATTTGTTTTGCAAACAACACATTCAAAATTTGAATGAAAACAAAATATAATAATTTAAAAAAAATTAAAACCTAGCTCTTTTGAATCTTGCACAATGTATACATTCATAGAAGAACAGAAAAAAAAAAAAGAAAAACAAAGTTTCTGTTTGTAAAACAAAAAAAAGAATGAAAAAACTCAAAAAAAATGAGAAAAACTTACCTCTTTGCAAAAATATTCTTCAACAATCTTTGTGGCAGCCAATGAACACTTGCAAATCTGTAGGAATGGCAATGCAATCGTTTGTAGAAGCTTCAACGATCAATATTCAACTCCTTTTGTCAATCCAACAAGTTAAAATAAGAACTCAGCCTCTTGGAATGAAAATGCTTGTTTGCAAATCAAATGAATAAAAATGAGGTAGTTTAGGTGTTTAAAGTGTTTTAGAGGTCACTTTTAGGGTTCCCTTGGGCGTGGGTCAAAGTCAAATTGAAGAAAATATTAAAAAAATGCTCAAAAAATCACTTTTTACGCGCCCAGCTGCGTCGGTTCTCCTTGGGTTCGCTCGGGTTCGACCTGGGTTCTGCTTGGGTTCGCTCGGGTTCTTCACCGGCGAACCAGGACCTCAAAGCACGGACCCTGGTCGAACCCACATAGGGACCGGACCAGGACCCGAACCTAGTGCGAACCCGGACCAGGACCCAGCCCAGACCCAGGCGAACTGGCTACTTAGTTTATTCTCAATTCCAGGACACTCAATTGCTTGTGTACATCGTACGAATACCAATTAATGCAGATGTGAAACTTGAGTATCTGTAATATAAGTTAATGCCCATGAGTTAGAAAACAGGGGCAAACTTTAAAATTTCTGAATCTGTGATACCTAGAAAATACTCACGGTGAAACTAAAAATTTAAAAGCAATAGAGTTGCTTATATTTTAATATAAATTTGGTGGCTAAATCTCTCTCATCTCTTTTGCAATGTGAAATACAAGAGAAGAGGTATACAATAAGTCAGAAAGCACCTGACTAATAATAATATTCTTTGATGTACACTAGACTGGGAATGGGACCATAGAAAATTGTGTTGAAGTGATTTAATCTTAGTACTTGTAACTCCAGTATTGTGTTGATTTGTGGGCTGTTGAGATGCATGCATATTCTTATTTTCTTTAGCCATAATAGACTTTTGTACTTTATGGGTTTGGAATGATGGTTATGTCAGAATTAAAGTTTGGTAATCCTTGTGGGAAAGGTTTAACATGAAGAAATGTGTAAGGTATGCAAAAGTTTATAATTCTGATGGGTTCAAAGGCTTAAGATTTTGATATTAATTTGATAGAGCATAGAAACAAGATTGAAGTGAAATGGACATAGATGTGGAAACCAAAGGGTTGAAAGTTGAAACAATTAGCAGATTTAAGAGGATGAAGAGTGGAAGAAATAATAACTGGCATCTTCTCCCGGGTGGATCTAAGGTTTGAAATTTTGAATTGAGCTTGTTAAAGAAGTATTTGACCTTGAAATCTTCTGTTCAGATTTTGGTTCATATAATTTTCCTAGATGATTGTATGTTATATACATTTACAATGCTTGTATTAATTCGGGCAGTACTTATGGCTTTATTTTCATAGCTGAACCATATTCATGTTGAAAAGTAAAAAGTGATGGTTTGCATTGAACTAGAATGATTGTTGTAACTAAATTTTCAAGTGCGGCAGGTATTTGTTGCTCTTTTAAGAACTTGCCAGCCAGAAAATAAGGTGCTAGTGAAGCAAGCTCTTGACATTCTCATGCCAGCACTTCCACGAAGATTGCCACCGGGTGATTATAAGATACCTATATGGATTCGTTACACAAGGAAAATCTTAGTTGAAGAGGGGCATTCAGTGCCTAACTTGATTCATATTTTCCAGCTCATTGTACGGCATTCAGATCTATTTTATAGCTGTCGAGCCCAGTTTGTGCCACAGATGGTAAATTCATTGAGTCGTCTTGGACTCCTGCAAAACACTCCCCCAGAGAATAGACGTCTTGCTATAGAGCTTGCTGGGCTTGTTGTAGGGTGGGAGAAGCAACGCCAAGCAGAAGCAAAGATAGTTTCTGATACAGATGGAAATGCACAACTTACAGATATGTCAAGTTCAGCTTCAGCTGCTGATGGTGACTTGTCTGCAGCAGCAACAAATGTGAAACGCTCATCTGATGCTTCAGGATTTTCAGATGACTTGACTAAACGGACTAAAGCTGAAAGTGGTCTACCCTCATTAGGTGTGATGTCTCCAAGTGGGACTTCCATACAAAATATTGGTACACCTGGTGCAGCTGCTCAACCTGATGAAGAGTACAAGCCAAATGCTGCAATGGAAGAAATGATTATTAATTTTCTCATAAGGGTAAGGATCTGTCACATATTTTATGATTACATTGGATTTCAACATAGTGGTATAAACACAACAAATATTTAAGTATCTGTGTATAAAATGTTTTCTTCATATTTTAAAACACAGGTATCGACAGAGTGAAGGATTTGAAAGAAATCTTGACTCCTGTCCTTTTGTGTGTCAAGGATATAATGATGTTGTTTTGTCAAAATGTAACAATGGAAATAAATATAATGCACTGATTTGCTAGTTTTCCATCTTCTGAAATGTTTCAAATTGGCATATGTTAATAGTTTATGGATCTATTTTAGTAATGTTCTTGACTAACTTACTGTGTTGAGGAGATTGGCACTGGCATGGTTATCAAAGGTTTTGTTCAGCCATTTTATAACAAATGTTCCTTGAAATGCTAATTTTGTTGTCAATACTGTATTATGTGATTTATGTGATAATATGATTTTATATTTAGTTGGTTTCAAACAAATATGATATAGATGATTATCTGCCTGTTTTCTCTAATGATTTTATAAGCGGCCCCAGACACACAAGGTTATGCTTTCTTGTTTTATAATGCACTTCTGTAGGAGTAGTGATTAGTATGTCATAGTCTTGCACAGTTAAATTAAATACGAGTTCCAGAGAGATTTGGAAACACTATGGTTATGCTTGTGTAGAGTATTACTCTCAGAAACCTGTGTGAGGCATAGTCATAGTACAGAATGTTGTTAAATTTGAATATTTTCTTGCCACTTTTCTTTTGGAAAGTTTGAGTGCTGTATATAGATTTGCACATAGGGTGGGAATAGCGTGTATTGCATAATTTCCTTGTCCAACCCTGACCTGTGTTATCTAAATGCTATTTTGTGTAACACCGTGCAGGTTGCATTGGTAACAGAACCTAAGGACAAAGAAATGTCTGCAATGTATAAACAGGCTTTGGAGCTCCTATCTCAGGCATTAGAGGTTTGGCCAACCGCTAATATAAAGTTCAATTATTTAGAAAAGTTACTCAGCAGTTTACAGCCTTCAGGGCAAAGCAAAGATCCTTCAACAGCTTTAGCACAGGGTCTTGATGTTATGAATAAGGTGTTGGAGAAGCAGCCACACCTATTCATTCGAAATAATGTTCAACAGATAACTCAAGTATGTGCAAACAAATCAGATGTTTTACATTAACATCCTTGTAACACACATTATGATGATTTAAATTTAAATTTTGAATGTAATTTACTTATAATTGTCTTTTACTGTTGTTTTGCAGTTACTTGAGCCTTGTTTTAATAGCAAGCTATTGGATATAGGGAAGTCATTGTGCACACTGTTAAAAATGGTCTTTGATGCATTTCCCATAGATGCTATGAATACACCACAGGATATTAAATCATTGCATTCCAAGGTTGAAGAATTGATAGAGAAACATCTTTTAGCGGTTACTGCACCTCAAATATCTCTCGAGACAAGCTCAGCTAATTCAATGATAAGTTTTGCACTTTCTGTTATAAAGACACTTGCTGAGGGGCAGAAAAGTTTTATAGACCCTTTTATGATGCCTTTAGTTCGTGTTCTTCAACGTTTCACAAAGGAGATGGGAACAATTACTGGCACCATTGCAAAACAAGTATGCTTACTCTTTCCTTGATGCGTTTGTTGTTATAGTTTTTTGCTTCTTCATCTATTCCATTTCTTTGAGTATTATGGTTCTTATGAGCTGGCCTAAGTGATGCAACATTGTTGAATTAAATATTGCTAGTGTCGTTGATTACATTTGCTCTATGTCACGCGTATTATGGTTCTTATGAACTGGCCTAAGTGATGCAACATTATCTATTTTCATAGATAAGTAAATATTGTTAGTGTTCTTGATTACATTTTCACTTGCTTCCTTTTGGAAATTATCTGTGCTAAAAGTAAAGTTTTCTTCTCCTTATCTTTGTGTGCCATGTCATGCATGTGCAATTATTCCCATTTTATTTTGAAATAAAAGATACTCTGTAATGTCTTATTTCATCTTTTTTTGCCTAATAACTATTTTTCTCCTGTAACTACAGGGTCAAAGGATGGATACAGAGTCTGCAGCTGCAACTACACGTTTGATGAATGACCTTGGTGCTGTTACATCAAATTTGAAGTCAATACTTAAACTCATTAGTGGAAGAGTAATGCTTCTACCCGAATGCAAGCGCTTGACTATGCAGATATTGCAATCTATACTGTCGGAGAAAGGCACAGATGCTAGTGTCCTCCTTGCAATACTTGATATAATAAAAGACTGGATTGAAAATGACTTCAGGTCATCTACTTCTGGGACTCCTAATGCTGTACATAACAAGGACATAAGCATGTACCTGCAAAAGCTGTCACAAGTAGATAGACAGAATCTATCCCCAGCATTTGTGGAAGAGTGGGATGGAAAATACCTCCATTTACTTTATCGACTCTGTTCAGACTCGACCAAGTGAGTGATTGATGTCTTTCCTATATAGAACATATTATGTTTATGTTATTTTGCTAATACATGTGGTTCTCTTTTCAGGTACCCACTGCCTATACGGCAGGAAGTATTTCAAAAGGTGGAAAGGCAACATATGTTGGGTTTAAGAGCAAAAGATCCTGAGATGCGACAAAAATTCTTTGCGCTTTATCATGATTCTCTTGGGAAGACATTGTTCATACGCTTACAATATATAATACAAACACAGGAATGGGAAGCTTTGAGTGATTGCTTCTGGCTAAAACAGGGTTTAGATCTTCTTCTAGCAATCTTAGTAGAGCATGAGCCAATTACACTTGCTCCAAATTCAGCACAGGTGCCTCCTCTAATAGCTTCAGGTAGTGTTCTAGAACGTGTTGGATCACAACAACAATTAGGTGATGCTCCAGAAGAGCCAGACGGGACCCCTCTTACTTTTAATGGTCTTGTGACCAGGCATTCTAAATTCTTGAATGAGATAAGCAAGCTTCAGGTTTGTTTTCTAATTTATCTGATTATCAAGTTTTCCCTGTGTACAGATGTTAGAGAAAATACATGTTTATGAGTATGTTTGGTTGTAAGTTCTCTGATTGTGGATTTAACTTATTTGTAGCATGGTTTCTGATAAGATCTATTGTTTCAGGTTGCTGATCTTGTGACTCCTTTAAGAGAACTTGCTCACACAGATGCAAATGTTGCATACCATATGTGGGTGTTAGTATTTCCAATTGTATGGGCTACACTACAAAAAGAAGAGCAAGTTACCCTGGCTAAACCAATGATTACCCTATTGTCGAAGGACTATCACAGCAAACAGCAAGATAAGAGACCAAATGTAGTACAGGCACTGCTAGAAGGCTTGTCATTGAGTCAGCCTCAGCCTAAAATACCAAGTGAGCTTATCAAGTTTCTTGGTAAAACATACAACGCATGGCACATAGCTGTTTCTTTGTTGGAAAGTCATGTCATGCTATTTCCTCATGAAACACGGTGCTCAGAAGCTCTGGCTGAACTTTATCGTATGCTGAATGAGGAAGATGTACGTTACGGTTTATGGAAAAGAAGGCCAATTACTGCTGAAACAAGAGCAGGCCTGTCCCTGGTCCAACATGGATACTGGCAACGTGCTCAAGATCTTTTCTACCAGGCTATGAGTAAAGCAACTCAAGGTACATACAACAACAATATTCCTAAGGCTGAAATGTGTCTTTGGGAAGAACAATGGATATCTTGTGCACGCCAATTGAATCAATGGGAAGTTCTAGCAGATTTTGGTAAAACTGTGGAGAACTATGAAATACTACTTGACTGCCTCTGGAAGATTCCTGAGTGGGGTCTTTTGAAGGATAATGTGTTTCCAAAGGCACAAGTCGAAGATACAACAAAATTTCGGATAGTACAGGCATATTTGGCTCTTCATGATGGTAGTATTACTGGAGTGAGTGAAGCTGATAATAGAGTTGTTCAAGGAGTTGATCTAGCATTATATCAGTGGTGGCAACTACCTGAAATGTCTGTACAATCTCACGTGCCTTTGTTGCAACAATTCCAGCAATTGGTAGAACTTCAAGAATCAGCAAGAGTTCTTGTAGAAATTGGAAATGGCAACAAACAACTTGTTGGAGCTGCTCCTCTTGGAGGGGTTCATGGTAGCTATGTGGACCTTAAAGATATTCTTGAAACTTGGAGACTAAGGATACCTAATGAGTGGGATAATTTGTCTGTCTGGTATGATTTGCTCCAGTGGAGGAATCACATGTACAACACTGTAATTAATGCATTCAAAGACTTTTCAAATACTAACCCTCAGCTTCATCAACTTGGATATCGGGATAAGGCATGGAGTGTCAACAAGCTTGCTCGTGTTGCCCGCAAGCAAGGCCTTTTTGATGTCTGTGTTGCTGTGCTCAACAAAATGTATGGCTATGCAACCATGGAAGTTCAAGTAAGTTCCAACCGTCAGATATATTATTTGTTTGTTATGTTGAAGTAAATTTTGCACAAACTATTTTGTTAATTTATTAATTTTTTAGTTTCAATGCCATATGAAATTTAAATCCCTAAGATCATGGGCTTTCAAATGCATTCGCAGGAAGCATTTGTGAAGATAAGAGAGCAAGCGAAAGCCTATTTGGAAATGAGAGGTGAATTGGTAAATGGTATCAACTTGATTAGCAATACCAATCTGGAATATTTTCCCATTCAGCATAAGGCGGAGATATTCCGGCTTAAGGGGGAATTTTTGCAGAAACTGGGCGAGGGTGAAGGTGCTAATCATGCATATTCCAATGCTATCAGTCTCTTCAAGAATTTATCAAAAGGATGGATTAGCTGGGGCAATTATTGTGACAAGGTTTTTTCTTTTTTCCCTTCAAACAATTATCCATTTGCTAATTTGATACTTAGTCTATGAGGTTGTATGCACCAGTTTCTGATGTAAAGTGATGTTTTGATTGATTGTAGGTGTATCAGGAGACAAATGAAGAGATCTGGCTGGAATATGCAGTAAACTCCTTTCTTCAGGGTATTAAGCATGGTGTATCAAGTGCTAGAAGTCACTTGGCTCGTGTTTTATATTTGTTGAGCTTTGACACCTCAAATGAGCCTGTGGGAAAAGCATTTGACAAGTACTTGGACCACATACCTCACTGGGTCTGGCTTTCATGGATACCCCAGTTACTCCTTTCTTTGCAGAGACCCGAGGCAGCTCATTGCAAGCTTGTTCTTCTCAAAGTAGCTACAGTGTATCCACAGGTTTGTATATAAATTTGGGTTCAAAATGTTTTCTCTTTGCTTGTATTAAGTGCTTTGTGCTGGTTTCATAATTTATAGGAAATCATATATGTGGCAGCAGTTGTTTAATTCATAATTGTTTGTAAGCATACTCATTGCATAGCATTCTCATATAAAGAGGGCTCAGTAGAAATGAAAAAAAATTGACTGTTAAAATTAACTTTTTAAACGTGGTTCATCCTGCTTTCCATAGTGATCATTTACTTTTGATATAAAATTGTGGAAGAGAGTGGTGCTACATCTCTGGTTTATTATATTGTAATCTTTTTTTAGTTAGCTAAATTGATATATTTCTGCCAAGTCTTTTGAACTGGTCATGTACTGTTATATCTGTAGGCTCTCTATTATTGGTTGCGGACATATTTGTTAGAACGTCGTGATGTCGCCAACAAATCAGAATTGGTAAGAGGAGCTGCAGTTGCTCAGCAGCGAGTTCAACAGATAAGTGCATCTGTTGCTAGTTCAGCTTCTATAAATTCAGTGGAAAGTAATCCAATAACTTCCAATCCAAATGCAAGTAACTTGCCTTCAGATGTTGCCAATAGTCAAGTTACACAGGGAGGGGTTCTGACTGTGCCTCATGATGGTACAAATGCACAAGCACAAGAATCAGATAAAGCACCAACTATTGATGGCAATGTTCCTATAGGGTCTGAATCATCTCAGACAAATTCTGCAAGTGTGAATGATTCTCAAGCTGGGATAAGGCGTAATGCTGGGCTTAGCTGGGGAGCTTCAGCAGTGACAGCATTTGATGCTGCAAAGGATGTTATGGAGGCTTTGAGGAGCAAGCACACAAATTTGGCGAGTGAGCTTGAGGTTTGTTTCCTAGCGGAGAATACCACGATCTATAGTTTGTATCTTTTGTCTCTTTCTATTCAGCTTGCAGACAGTCTTTTTTAAAGATTAGAAACACTCCATTAGTGTTCTTGCTTTTCTTTTCAGATTTGGTTTGGATGCCTGGAAATGAGTTGTACTTTTTTTGAGGTTTTGAATATCGTAGAAGTGCAGAGGAATTCTTTCATGATTGTGACCCCTTTCCTTATATTTCCCCATCAAACTAACATTATCTCATGTTGGAAATAAATGGGGCACATGATTTAAATTTATTACTGTTTTCTATTAATTTAGTTCCTGCACCCTTGCTTTATACATCCGAGCCTCCTTATTCTGTACTGTCAATTTTTTGACTACTGCATTTCTGATCACATAGTCCTATTTCCTGTCTTAATCCCTCTAAATAGTGGATGATGTTCTGAATATATGAAATAAAAGAAGTCCAAATTTCACTTGTTTGAAGATTGCAGAAGTGTCAGCAAACAAATTATCTTAAATTATCTGGCTAGAAAAAATACATCATGAAATATGAATAATGAGAAGTGAAGTTGAGGCCACGTGAGATTGTGACCATCTTTTTATGTAGCCCATCAAAATGACATAAATTCCTTTTTGAAATAAATGGGGTACAGGATTTGGGTTTTCTTACTGTTTCTTGTTCTTTATGGTGAAGTTTTTGACTTCCCTATTTCTGATCACACAGTCCCAATTTGTGTGCAATGCCTTATGTACTGGATTGATCTTTTGGACATATCAAATAAATGAAATCAGAATTGGCTTCTTTGAGGATTGCAAAAGTGTCAGAGAACATGTAAATCTTTCATTGTGTAAAAAACACATCTCAAAATCTGAATAATCAGAGGACATCTGCCTATTTTATTTTAGCTTTAGATAAGATTAAAAAGGACAAATTATATTAATGTCTATGAGTGACCAAAAATAAGTCAAAGGGATTGAAATACACAATTGTTACAATAGCAAAGTGCTAGGGTAAAAAGGCCCCTAGACTCAAAGCAAACAAATTGAGGCAAAAAAGCTAGAAAATAAAGAAATGGATAAGCAAAGATAAACCTGACACAGAAGTAACCTTGAAATTAGTACAAGTATAAATAGCAGTACGATGGGAAGACCCCTCAAAATGGTGGGAGCTGATGAAGGCCAAATTTGGCAACCAAGTCAATGACATGACAATCTATCATTATGGGTGTGTCAATGGAAGATCTAAAAATGCTTGTTGTGGGAGTGCCTAGGGCTAAGGGGCTAAGATAAACAATCCTATGAGGCAACTGATCCCCTGTAGAACCTCCCCTAATACCCAAGGTTGAGGAATTTTTGGTGGTGGAGATGGAACTGTTAATGTGAGCTTGCCCCCTAGACTTGTGCTGAATAGTGCTAGTGTGCTCCTGATGTCAACAGAAGATAGAACCACAACCCTTAGAATGAGAGATGAAGTTTCAAGGAGTCCTACTAGTAGTTGATTGCAAGGATTGATAATGTCTTACTAAGCAAACGGTATTTAACTCCAACATTTGTGATGGGTTGAAAGAAGCAAGTAATCAGCTTGGTAGCTCTTGGAGCCTCCATGTAGGGTCCTTTGCCTGAAAGTGGTGACGTCAAGAATAAAAGGGACCAAGCATCTGTGATTAGGGTAACAGAAGAGGGAACCACTGAAATTTTTATACAAGCAATGGTACCTCCCACAGATCTATCTCATGGCATGCAGGATATCATGAAATATGCTACTCCTTCGTCTTCACCTCCTGGAGAGAACAAAGGAGGTAGACCCTTTCATTTTGTAGAGTTCTATGAATAGTCCTATGTTCCACGGCCTGTCAGGGACTGGGACGGCAGGGGACGTGTTTCCGGGACGTTTCCTAAGGGGCAATTTTTAGGGGACGGTAGGGGACGGTGACATACAAAATACATATATATATATATATGATTTTTTCAAAATTTATTAATATATTAGAGAGAGAGAGAGAGGGAAAGAGAGATAGATATGTCAATAAATTAATAATTGATAACAACAATATCAATATGTAAGTAAATTGCGAGAGTAGTACTATAACAGCATAAGAAATGTCATTAAAGCATTATAAAATTTATCACAACAGTATCAAACATAATAAAACCATGGTCTATCAATATGAAATATCCAAATGTCTCAAACATGTAACCAGAAGTCTCAAAGTTCAAACATGAAAATCAAAATATTAAATTCAACAATCTATGAAATTAAGCCTCATTCGGGCTATGAATATCCAAAGGCTCAGAACTATCTGAGTCACTATCATCCTCTAGCAAGAGTGGAACTAAAAGATTTAATATTTAGTCTTTTTCAGACTTTAGCCCAAACAATTAAAACATTAAACAGTTGGTGGGCCCTGCGCGAAGGAACTAAACCTTTAAAAAATCATTTTTTAATTGTTTTTTAATATATTTTGACTTGCAGCTTGCTAGCTGTCCCCAGTACAAGGAATTGTCCCCAATCCGTCCCCAATCCGTATCGGGGATGGGGAAATGTCCCCAAAGTGAAGGAAACGTTTCCTGGCGTTTTTGATGGATTTTTCATTTTCGGGGACGGCAAGGGGATGTCCCCTTTGCGTCTCCCCATCCCCGAGACGACAGGGGATGGGGACAGGGGGTTTTGGGGTAGGGGACGCGTCCCCGTGTAACCTTGGAATAGTCTCAACTTGTAGTTGGTGGGAGCACACTCCCAAGCGACCAAGGTTAATCTGCAAATCATGAGACCAACATTGTTGAAGACAGTCGGGCCAAACAATGATCCCAATTGTTACCTATAAGAAGTGTTCATCATAGAAAGCCAGCTAGGGGCTGAAAGGATGCAGAAGGTCTAAGTGACTTGCATGTACTAATTGTAAATTTTCTCAAATAAATTGATTGAGCACCTCTTTCCTGGGATGAAGGTGAGGAGCACTAAAGGAGTACCTGAAAGAAGGTAGCATGGCCAAAAAAGTGCTGATATACTAAAGAGCAAGTTTACCTTGGAAAAATAGCAACTTTGACATCCGAAGGACCCAAAGACGCAATCTTCTCTAGGGAACAAAGAGCCAAAAAGTGGATGCCCTCCATAGGTTGAAACAAAATCGCCCACAAATATAGGCCTGTTTATATACCAAGGAAGTTTGAGGATACTCTCAACTCTCAAGGTGAGGTGGTTGGGCTGCAATTTTGGCTTGGACAGAGGTAATTAAAATATGGAAAAAAAAAAAAAAAAAAAGCTAAAAATATAAAAATAGTAAAAAAAAAAAGTTTCATCCAATGGTGAAAATCATTCTTATGGCATCTTGGCAAGTGCCATGATGAAAACTTGTTCGCAAGTGTCATGTATAAATTAGTTATACATGTGTTCCCTACGTGAGGCAAGTTGTCTTATCCACCTACACTATCCATCTTTTTGAGTCCTTAGCCAGATAATCTTCTAAAACCTCTCAACTCAAGTTGAGTCAATAGACCAAAAGCCAGGGCCCCAAGCCTCCAACTGTTAAACATATGGGTTGAATTGCTGTGTTGAAGAGGTGCATCTCTGAAGGGATATGTTGGAAATGCACCTGAATGCATTGACATTCTAGAACCAACAATGAGGTGTATCCCTTGCAAAAACGAGATTGAGGGGTATTTCACAAAGAAAAGAAATGAGCATGTGAATTAAACTCTCAGATAAGTATAAGGAGTGGTGATCTCCTCTAGGCCCCATTTGTAGAAGAAATGACACTGGGAATGAGCATCCCTGGTAGTATTGAAGACCATAACCTAGTTTTACTAAGGTTGGCCAAAAGTTGGTGAAGGTCACAAAACTTAGAAACAGCATCAAACTGTCTCTAAGATGTTAGGAGAGTGAGAGAGGAGGACCACATCATTGGCAAAGAGCAATATAACTATCAATACATCGTATTCTTTTTCTCTCTTATAATACAAATTTCACAAATGGGAGCTTAGTCTTGTACTGGAGGATTTAGCTCAGTGTGATACTATGTTTACTTCGTAATGTATTTCATTCTACTTGGTGTAAGTAAATTAGCATCTATAAATTCCTGCATCTAATTTAACTACTGGTAGTATCATAGTTCAAAAACTTGGCAGACCCCAATTTGAACTGGACTCAGTGTTTCAACAAAAAACTCAGCAAATCTTGACAACTTAAAAGATACTTTGATGTCTTAAAAACATAAATTTAATGCAATATAATAATATATAGTTATAAAATGCTTCAAATGAGTCTCTGAAATGTTATGGAAGTGTTTTCTATTAGACTTGAATGCAGAAAGAGTACAAAGGGATTGCTTGTGCAAAGGAAAGAGGTTGCACAGACAAGGGGTGCTGGGTGTGACAAAGAGATGTTTTGTGCAGCCAAAGGAATACCTTATGTGGAAGGAAAGATACTTGCACAAAAAGACATTCACTTTGCATATCAAAGGAATGTCTTCTGCAGCAACTGAAAACTCTTGTGCAGTAATAGGAATGTCTTGCACAGCAACTAGGATCTATTCTGTAAAGGGTTTTTTTATACTATAATTTGATAAACCCTAACTAGTAAAAAAATCAACATTTTTGTTCATAAACAATAACTTAAATCAGTGCTAAAGCTAATGAAAACTGAATCTAACATTTAGGAGAAGATTCTTGCAATGCTTTGAAAAAAAGTAAAAAGAAGTTCTGACCTGGAACCCCAAAATTCCAGAAATTCACTCCTCAAATCCACTTCAAACTTGTTTGAATTCACTCAAACAATTTTTTTTAGTGTTTTTCTATGTGTCCAACAATCTACTGGTTTGCCACATATGACGAGTCCATGTAACAGACTCACCTAAATGTGGCCCTGCAACTTGGTGAGTTTGAAGGTCAAGGAACCTGGCTAGCAAAATTACTCACAAGTCGTGTGAGTACTCAGCGAGCTTTAAATCCACAGGTAGTATGATTCTCAAGATTGGTTTTCTTCCAAAATGGATTCTTATGA
Source organism: Sequoia sempervirens (assembly GCA_007258455.2). Taxonomy (NCBI): domain Eukaryota; kingdom Viridiplantae; phylum Streptophyta; class Pinopsida; order Cupressales; family Cupressaceae; genus Sequoia; species Sequoia sempervirens. The sequence continues at coordinate 23,245,737 of VDFB02270651.1, forward strand.
TTATATGAGACCTTTGTTTTCTTGATCAAATGATAGGTTTTTAAAACAGGATATGCCACTTGCTAAAAAATATGATGTCAAAAATGCCGGAAAAAAATGGATTATAAATTAAAAATTGTATCAGGCAGCAAAACATGATAGGGTACACTGGAGACCGAGATATCAGTTATAAAAACATAAAGTAAAAAACATACTCAATTAACAGGTGATGCAAATGATTGAAATCGGGAAGAGTCTCAAGAGCTAAATCTGCAGCACAAGTGTCACCAAGCTGTCATTAGCTTTTGATGGAGACCATATTTGGAAACTGGAAATCAAACTTTTTTTTTGGAGATAGATGACTCTTGATAGCAATGAGATTTCCAGTGGATTCCAAATGAACTCACTTGTCCCTCCAATGAGCACCAAGCCGTGCCACCTTTTACCTGCCTGCTTCTCATGAGTACTTGTGCTGTTCATCTCATGGACACTTGTGCCAGCACCACTCTTGCCTACCACCCAAACTCGCCTTTCATGTCTGTGAGTTTGTGCATAGAGAGGAACTATCAACCATTCTCTGCCGCACAGCCTATTCTTGCATGCAACACTTAAAACAGACCAACCTCCACTTTGTTCTCCCCTGCAGTTATACTGGGGCCTTATACAGCAATATCTGTTCATCAACTCAACCTCTTCATTATTCATCTCTATTACTTGTTTGATCTCCAATCTTTTTCCATGTGCAACAAAACTGCCATATCATGCATGTTAGTAAGATAATTTATAACTATTTCCTGGTAAAACCATTTTTTGTTAAATTGTGCATTCCTTTGCCTGTCATAGTCTCAGCGCTTTCTTTTTTGTAGTTTCTTCTGCCTATTATATTTGGACTACTAGGGGTAAATGATGCCTTATGGGCTTGTGATTTTTATCCATCTTATTTGGTTTGTCATTGTGTTTCTTTACCATTTCATATGTTTTTCTTGCATGTTTACTGTTTGTTTGCTAGACTTTTTGGATTTATTTTCACAAAATGTGGAACCGAACCCTTGAAAAGTTAAATGTAATTAATTAATTAGTTTATACTTTTTCTTCCTTATTGATACAGTTCCTTATAGAGAAGCATGGTTTTGCAGGTGTTCCTAACAGAAATTGGTTCAAGATTTGTTCCTTTGCCAGAAGAGAGACTGCTTGCAGTAGTGCATGCATTGCTGCACCGATGCTACAAATACCCTACTGCTACAACATCGGAGGTTCCACAATCACTCAAGAAAGAGCTTTCAGGTGTCTGCAGAGCTTGCTTTTCAGCAGACACTGTAAACAAACATGTTGACTTTGTGAATGAGTACAAACGGGACTTTGAGCATGATCTTGATCCTGATAGCACATTATCATTTCCATCTACACTTTCTGAGTTGACTGAGCGTTTGAAACATTGGAAGAATGTTCTACAAGGAAATGTAGAAGACAGATTGCCTGCTGTCTTGAAACTGGAGGACGAAAGCAGGGCTCTTCGTGAGTTTCATGTTGTTGATGTGGAAGTTCCAGGACAGTACTTTGCTGATCAGGTGTGGTAATCTCCTGTGTATATTAAAGCTTCTTGAAAAAAGTCGGGGATATTTATGGAATGCAAAAGCAATGTTCTTATTTCTCATTTATCATAAAAAATGCATTTTCATTTATTTCATGTGTGGGAAGGTTTTAGAAGTCAACTTCAAATTGCGTTGTATGAATGAATAATAAAAAATAGGGGTAGACGAAGCCTCAATTTCAATCAAAATTTGTTGGAAGTTTGTTTGCAATCTAAATAACCCAAATAGGGTCAGCATTGTACACATGCACACACACACATACTGTTGTTGTGCTGGGTCCTTGGTTACATTTATTTACTTCCATCAATATCTTTGCAGGAAATTGCACCTGACCATACAGTAAAGTTGGATAGGATTGGTGCGGATGTTCCCATAGTACGTCGGCATGGTAGCAGCTTCCGTCGATTGACTATAGTTGGCTCTGATGGCTCTCAAAAACATTTTCTTGTTCAGACTTCACTGACTCCCAGTGCCAGGAGTGATGAGCGAATGGTGCAATTATTTCGTGTCTTAAACAAGTTGTTTGACAAACATAAGGAGTCAAGACGCAGACACCTTGCATTTCATACCCCAGTCATTATACCTGTTTGGCCACAGGTGCTTCTTGTTTCCTTCATCTTTAAACCTAATGGTCAACTGTAGATCCTAATTATTTATTATTGTGTGATTTTGTTTCTTTTTGCTAGTAAGACAAAAGCAATCTTTAAGATCAAGCCTTAATGCTATTTTAAATTTTTTATCATTTAATGTGGAGATTATATTCTAGTTAAATAGCAAAAGATGTAAGCCAATGTTTTTCCCTTTAGCCACATTTCAGTTTGAAATGTTTTATGGTAAAAAATCCCTTAGTTTCTAAATGCAGATATATATTTGTTTTTTAGTTGCTTATTAACATTAGCCTGTACCATGACTTAATTTGGAGATCAGTTTGAGAGCACGCAAGTTTGCCTATGGTTGTATTAATTATGTCTACTAAAATATCATGTTTATCTACACCAGTGTTTAATTGTAAGTTTATATTGCCCGTGACATTGAATGCGAAAAGATACTTGTAAGCTTATATTGCCCGTGACATTGAATGTGAAAAGCTACGTTGTGGTAAATCAAATACAGAGACTTATTTATAAACCTTTTTTTCTTAAAGAATCTATTTTCTACTTTAACTTTCAAACTAAATGTTTAAGCATAGGCTATTTTAAGCTAAACCATTGTCTTAACTCTGTTTTGGAAAGAAACATATGCTTTATTAAATGTTTTACAACAGCTAATATGGTGTATGTGTTTTAAGGGTGTGTGTCTGAATAAAAACAATTGTGGCAGTAATAATAAATTATATATATATATATATACACACACATACACATACACATATATATACACACATACACATACACACACACACACACACACACACACACACACACACACAAAGTCACAAGATTCGGCGAACTTGAAGCATGGAGTTCGAATTTTATCGAATCTCAAATATTTATTTGAAATTCGTTGAAATTCGCCTAATTTATTCGTATGGAAAAAGCATTGTTTTTTTTCATTAAAATATATTATTGAAAGCTTCTTTTTTAGGGTTTTGTAAAGCGATTTCTAGGGTATGCAATTTTTTTTTTTTTATAAAATGGGATTTGCTGGTCGTTATGAACACGTGGCGATTTCTTATGGTTTATATTTTATAAATGTGTCATCTTTTAATAATGATTTCAAATCTATTTATCAATGTTAAACTATTTTGACAATTTTGTGGATATATTACTCATATTTAAAAAAAATAAATTTATAAAAGGTGAATTTAATGCCATTTTTTTTTTCCGAATTTTTTCCTTGCTGAACTTCATCCGAATTTCAATGTTGCTGAACTCGAATTCAAATTCAAACTAAAATTTTAATCATTATAGGATATGTGTGTCATAATGTCGTAATATAATATGTATATTAATATTATCTATGAGATCAATATAACCTCTTACATTAATATACCCTATGAAGCTGGGTTTGGTAGATACAACATATGACTTGGGTAAATATGGCTTGGGTCTGGGTACAGGACTGGAACGGACCGAGGTTTGCCCAGGGTTCAGTCTGAGCACCCCAGGTTCTCAATGAGTCTGCCCTAGTGTGTAAGCCTTTGATTTTTCCTGATGTTTTTTAATACGGTGTTTGAAGTGCAGCCAGAAAGATTCAAGACTCAAACTCATCTTTCTCCCTTTGTTTTCATGGGTGAGCCAAAGCAATTGAAATTGCACTTGGATGTCTCTAATGAGTTTTTTCCCTTATCTACTATCATTGTCAAAATGCACCTACTCAAAAAACAAAATGCACCTACTCAAAAAACTAATTACCTAGATACCAAATGATGGATGGTCAATTCAAAGTAGGTTTAAAGACCTATATTTTTCTGTCTAATTGTAAACCATCCAATGGTGCTTGGTGAAGGTTCTCCATTTTGAGTGATGCAAGCATTGCAATATGAACATTGTTTGTATCATGTTTCAAACTCATGACTTTTTGGAATTTAAATGGGATTGTCCCCTAGCGATGAGCATGGATGAATGAAGGTGACCAAAAGGATTGGCATGGGCTGCTTGTCCCTCACTTTATGGTCATGCTACTTCCTTATTTACCAATCACCAATTTCCCTTTTAAACAACTCATGCATTGTTCTTATATTGGTTTTTTTTTGAAATTTTAAATTATGTTGCTTTCTGATTTTTGAGAAACCTTATTTTTTCTTTTTTTGTCAAGTGTTCTTAGTTCATTTGAAATAAATAAATTATGGGTATTTTGTTTTTTCTTGCAAATACAAAATCTGCCATACCAAATCTGGGAAAAAAGATTCCCAACGATTGCCTCTACCCCAATATCAACTTGATCAACCCATGCAAGGTCATCCTTAGTGAAGAGTGGATCCTTAGCCTTGGTGATCAAATCTGATTGTGGATCAATTTCCTTTAATTTGATGGAAATTAAGTTGGAGCTTAGTAGCTTGTGATGGAGGCAAAGGTTTTAATGAGCATATACAAGACCATTCAACCTTTGCACTAACAATTTATTGCACCTCTTGTAGTGTACGTGTTAAAACATATTCCAAATGCACTCTCATCTTGAAGCACTGCATTGTTGACTCAAGACACAAATGGTAATCCTTTTAAGATTTGGCACCTTAGCAGCTAACCTCTTCCACCATACATTTCAATTGAGGATAAAAGAAGAAAAATAACTTAATCTCATTGTTCAACATTACTGTAAAATCTATAAAAGTTTTAAACTTAAAGTACAACCTTAATAAACTTTTACTCGGCTGCAATGTCACCCAGTTGCCTTACATATATCTTGCACAAAGAGGGCCCCATGGAGAAGTCTAAAGAACTCAATCTTAGAGACAATGCTCACTCTAAGTTGAGAATCTGCTTCCTTTTGCTCTATGACTGAGAGTGCACTCAAAACCTCATTTCATCACACTTGAAATTTGAGTGGAATTGGAACATTGGATTCAAGAAATTAGTGCTTGCATGCAAGTGCATGTGAAGATGATGGTGCCATTACTGATCAATGTTATCCAATATGGGATGATAAGCACTTGCATGTAAGAGCCTATGAAGATGATGGTGCCATAGCTGATCAATGATATCACATATGGGACGATAAGCGTTTGCATGTAAGAGTATGTGAAGATGATGGTGCAATTGCCGATCAATGATATCTCATATGGGATGATATTTCTCCTCAAACCCACCATAGCTAGATCTAATGGCCTCCTTGCTCTACCCATGTCCTCATACACAACCCATTGTGGGTTTCTCTCTATCAACAAGATGAAGGAGGACAATTAAAGGTTCAATGAATTGTACTTAAACAATAACATAAATTAGTAGCTAGATAATGGATTAAATAATGCAACATAAAATTCTAAACAAATAAAGTACTATAAAGTATAAATGTTAAATTAGTAAAATAGGCAAAAGGAAAACAAAATAAGAACTATATCTATGATCTCCTTTGTTGGAAGCTAGAAGTTTTGCCTATTGAAAGCCCACTCAATCATGTCAACTCCTATAGTGGTCTTAGCATTTGAAGATTGAGACTTCACTATCAAACATACTTTAGGCAGCCTTTGACTGAAGTGAAGATCACAATATTATAATGCTTGTTGCAGAGTGAGTTATTCCAAAATGAGCCAAATCTAATTTGTCTGTATTGCCACATTAAGTTGAGAGCCCAAACATATAGTGGTATGTCTAATTGCAATTGCTTTGATCCATGAGAGTTTGCCAAAATCCTCCAATTTAAGGTTAATGCAATGAACAAAACAGGGAGTCCAAAATATGGATAGGTGGTCCATGAGAAGTCTACTTGCAACAACATAATTTGCTGCTTTGTCTATAATTATTTACACAACATTTTCCTCACCCGCCTTGGCCATGTCTTCCTTTAAAAAATTATAAAGAAAATAAACATTTTTCACATTTTGTACCACTTTAGAAAGAAACAAAGAAATTCATCAATCTCTTGTTTCTCTTATATTTCACACTATTCATCAATAGTGGCCTTCACATTTACCACCTTTTTACTCAAATCAAGCCCTTTGTCTCTTTATTATTAGGGGCTTTGAACACTACCCTTGCAACAACAATGGCATCTATTAGATTTTTCCTATGTTGCTGGTTTTGGTAAGGGATCAGGTATAGGTACAGGGTATGGGTACACCGATACAACAATTTTTTTTCTTGGAAAATATACAGAATTGTAGATACATTTGATAGTATGATACTTCATCATTGATCAATGGTATTGATAAAGATAAATGCCAATTGATAGTTCAAAATTTCAATATTATGTCATATATTGTATATGTCTAGGGTCACGATTCAATTGAAAATCATTACAATTACAAATTTGAAATAAATAACAATAAAAAATTTGTATAATTGTCTTCAATCTTCATCAATCTTCAAAAGGATCTAGGTCAAGGTCATTGTTTGGTTCAACATCATTTGAACGACAAGTAAATGCATTGCCACTTGCGCTAGGTGCATCATGTGTAAGAGTCATCATCATCATCTATAGTGACTCTAGCAAGCTTTGCAATAGATGCATCCAAGTTGGCACACTCAGTGGCTATGTCCCAATGCTTCATTGAACCTTCCTTGTATTGATCTTGCTTATGCGATAGAAGACACAAGTTGGAATGGACATAAACCAAGTCTTTTGCTTTTTTTGCAGCCAACCGGTTACACTTTACTGAGTGGATAAAGAAGTATGTACTCCAATTCCATTTAGTTTAGGAAGAACTTGCAACCTATTGAAATTGGAGAGAAAACCAACACAACTTAAAATTAAAAATGTAAAATAAATTAAATAATGGTAAGTACTAAAGTCTACAATACAAATGTTAAATAATAAAAATTAAAAAATAGTTGTGATAAAATCCGGATTGCAAGAGGCTGGAGGAACAAATAATCTTGCCCATGGAGGTTCCACCATGTACGAGCATCTACACTGTATTGGTCTTGAAGAGCTCAAATAGTATGATCTCATCCTGAGATGAACATGCCAAGCTCTTTCCTAACATTTTCCACCACTTTTGGATCTAAGAAGAGTCTTTTGAATACTCGCTTGTACCCATTAGCAACTTCACTATCTCTATATTGTGTTCTCCCTGGCAAAGCAAGTATCTATGCGCTATGGTATTTGGGAGATAATGCATATGCAAGGAGATGAAACGGTGTGTTCATCTTGTTCCAATGATGATGAATGATTTTTTCTACACTTTGGAAAAATGTTTCTTCGGGGTTAATTCTCTTTTTGTGCTATTATGACTTCTATTTTTTCTATCATGGAGTAATGCCATCATAGATTTCCCTCAAACATGGCCGATTTGTATCAACAAACTTGATCATACTCATGATAGGTTCGATGAAACTCAAGACAGGCCACATGAGCCCACCAATTGTCATCTAGGATTGATGACTTGACCTTATGGGCCCTCTTTGAATTTGATTGCTTCCAAATACTCCATTGGTTGCTAATAACCATGGCACCCAATGCCTCTTGCACCTTCACAACTCGTCTCAAAACGATCATGTGTGATGCAAATCGAGTCTCAACAACCTAGGATCATGTAAAAAATAAGTTAATAACACATTAAGATATATTATATAAGTAAACATGGCATAAATAAAATTAAAAATTAAATTAAATTTACCTTCAATAATTCAAAATTTGAGAAAGTCTTGAAAATGCCTTGTGACATATGGTGGTTTGTCACAAACTTTTGGATCTCACCCTCTTAGTATATAGTTTTCACGTACTCTATTTCATTGCCAATTGCTTGCATCACCAAGTTAAGGGAGTGTATGGTGCATGGTATCAAAACAATGTGTTCATAACTTTCCTCAACCAAAGCTCTTGCAGCCCTACAATTTTTCACATTGTCTGTAATGATTTGGATAACATTTTCAAGACCCATAATCTCTATGGACTCAATGAGGATTTTAGAAATGAATTTTGCATCCTTGATTTGCCCCTCACAATCAACCGCCTTCAAAAACATTGCTCCTTTGGGGGGGCACTGCAATAACGTTTATTAAAGGTCGGTTTTTGCAATCTTTCCATCCATGAAAAACAATAGACACTCTTGTTTCAATCCAAGAATCCCTAATTGGTTTGAGTGATGTCTCTACATTTTTTTTTCTTGCCAATAAGATGGTGTGCACCTTTTCATACCTAGGACTTGTGAAACTAGAAGGTGCACTATTGATTGCCGCAACCATTTCATGCAAATATGGTGATCTCATCAAGTTGAAAGGAAGACCATTGGCATAAATGCAACGTGCATCTTTTTCCTCTGCAATGTTTCTTGCTTCATTTTGAAATGCCTTAACCAATGGGCCTCTTTTGCAAGGAGTGGGATCTTCTACTTGGATGGAGGGTGCCTCCAAGAAAAGATATTGAGAGGCCATTATTGAAGGTGTAGGTAAAGTCACTTATGTGTTTTCTTTGCTAAAGAATGAGATCTTAATTTTTCTCTTTCACTCACAATATCAGCTTGTTCTTGTTCTTTAATGAATGCCATAATTTTTTCTATTGGAAACCCCTTCTTATTTTGCCCTTAACATATTTTAATCCCTTTCCCACTTTGTGCACATAAGTGAGCTTTCACTCAACTATACAAGCTCTTAAATTGGACTCCGCACTCACTACAATCCCAACTGAATGCCCCACCTATTGGAAGTTGTTCAAGCATCGTAATAGAATTCCATAAAAGTGATGCTTGATCAATTTAAAATTTTTTGTTTGCATCAGTACCCATTGAACTTGAACTAGTGGCCATTCCAAATAGATTGCAATTTGATTTTGCTGTTGTAAGAAATTATAAATTTTCAAAATTTTAAAAAATAAATAAATGCAACCCTACAATATGTATAATTTATAAAGTATAAACTAATGAAAGTTCAAAATGAACACCCAAAAATAGTATAACAAATAGTGAAACTTGTTTCTTTTTTTCTTAGTCAATGCAATAATGAAAGTTAAAAGATGAATTGACATCTCATCTATGCTTGTTTCAAATCTCCTTGACTTTATTTTGGACGAGGGTAGGTGAAATTAGTGGCAGATTTTTATGTGAGAAATATCTTGGGGGTCTTGACAAGGCATTGGAAATTATTGAACCATCCTTTGCTAGGCCACTTCCCATTGCTGGCAATGAATTCAATAGCCTAGTCTCCATGGCTTCTTATGCAATGAAGGAATGATTCTAGAATTTGATGAATTATGTTCAAAAGGCAAATCTGGGAGAAGTTGCTGAAACATTGGGTTACCTAATTGAAAACTTTCATGTTCTATATTATGGTTCAATACAAAGTGTGTGGACCCCATGTCCAATTCTGTTGTAGTTGATTGTTGAACTCCACAACGCTCATAAATCACTTGCAACCAAAACTCCTCACATGAATAGAGAAAAAACAGGTAGTGTGCTATGCAATCTTCAGAATTGAATTGATCCAAAAAAACAACTGAATAGGCTTCTCAATAGTGGATTAATGGATGATTACAATGATGAATAATGAATTCTTATAAAAGAAAAAAACAAAATGTAACCTTAGATGAGGATTAGATTAGATCATGACAAATGTCTTCATCCTATACTATGAGACAAAAAAACACGACCTTAAAATAGAAAAGCATTTCTAAGTTTAGCTTAAGGGTACCAAATTAATGAATTGATGATTAATTAATAAATTAAGTGATTTTCCTAATTTACTCTAATACCCCCCCTTAGTTCAGCTTAGGGAAAAACAAAAAACCTAATGATGAATATATGGATGGGTCTCGACTACAAGGCCTGATGAGGTACACATGTACAAACAAATAAATCTCTCATAACTGGAGAAAAATAGAAAACCTAATGAGAAAAAACTCCTCTCCAAAAGAGAGAGAATGAAATAAATGCATACTAGTGAAAGAAGGATAGGAGGACTCGATAGGACCCCCCAAGGACTACTTCTATCACATAAGTACAATGAATGTTCTCCCAATAGGAGAGAGAAAATAAGGATATAAAATCCACCCACAAAGAAGTAGGTCTTGTGCCAATTTTGAAAGCCTGAAGACAGAACATGATCCACTACCTCCAAACAAGATTTCTCCCCTTAGGAAGAAATAAATCCATTGGTGATTGGACAAGTCATTCCCATAGGTAGGATGAATAGGGAATCCAAATCCAAATGTGTCTCTGAAAATTGCTCAAGTCTCCACATGATAGGATTAGGGGATGCCAATCTAGAATCTTGTGAAGATTGATGTAGAACAAGCTCCAAAGACAATGATGATGGGATAATAATGATGATGTTGCTGTCATGAAAGAGGAGATGAATGTCCTCAAAATAATCCTCCAAATTTGTAGTTTGAGACTCCTTAACAAGGATGATATGTTTGATAGATAAGAATCCCAAGTAGCTATGTCTAGAAAAGGATGAATGTATTGCTGCATTGGATCAATAGGGGCCATGGATGTGGTGATACTAATCTGATAAGGAACAATAGAAGATAGAGATTATTAGGTCTCGATATGAAGAGTGGGAGCAAGGAGACACGTCTCTGAACCATTGAAATATGCAAGAACTTTGATATACTCAAGCTCCTCTAAAGTATGATCATCAAAAGGTTTGCTATTTGCATCATCAAGGGGAATGAGAAAATCTGCAACATGATCCTTTGGAAATGAAGAGTTATGAGGGTCTCCATAGATATCCCAAAGTCTAGTCCAAAGTGTGTAGGGACAATTAATCCTACAATATGATCAAAATGATATTACCACATGTTGATCTACTCCTTGGTGTGTTTGTTTTAGGTACGAGTCTATATAGATAAGGCAAAAGATTAAGCCACTCGAGATGTGTCAGGATGCCATTCTAAGAAGACTTACTATCCCTTTCCAAGATTACCATAGAAGGATGAACAAAAAAACCCATGATACCTCCTCAAATGATAAAATCAGAGACCAATAACCCCAATGCATATAAATTAGCTCAAATATAATCATCTCATGCAAATAGAACATTTCTAGGTGCCATGATGTCTAAGTAATTGACCAAAATGTAAAAATAACAACAAATTGAATAAAAATACCTAGGGCAGATTTTGAAAATAATGCATGGATAGATTTGAAGAGCACTCAAATATCTTTCCAACGCCACAATAATTACAAAAAATGGAGATACACGCAAAAGTTTATAAGTTTGGAAGCTGGTAATGATGATCTAATTTCAATAGGTGATAAAATAAACCAACAACAAAATTTAATTATGAGAACTATACCACTGGAAATTACGCGAAACTAGCTTTTCAACAATATCTCATTTGTCAATTTTTAACATTGTATGCCCAAGTTATGTCAAAGAGAAAAAATAACCACTCTAGGAAAAGAAAAAAAGGGTTTTGGGGCCGAAGGGGTGATATAAGGCTGACATTACATTGATGCCATGATGATGTTAGCAACACAACCATTGGTATATTCACTTAATCGAAATATTCCCTCGAGTGCTAAAAATTGCTAGTATGTCTAAATATTGTCAATCAAAGAGAAAAACTGTCAAGTTCACGGAGAAACAATTCAATGGCATAGGAACAATTTGTAGGGTGTCAAAAAAGGGTTTGCAGGTAGCAAAAGCCAGATTTCAATAGGGAATGCTAGTAGGCAAAAAAATGTGTGGCCGGTAATAAAATCTAGCGTTGACGATTCTTTTGGTTGTTGTCGATGTATAATTGTTGTCGTTCATTATAAAACACGAATGGTGGTTTTTTGAAGAGGTTTGGGCGGCGGTCATGTAGGTGGAAAGCCAAGCACAAGACCAGTAGTTGGGAAATAAAAAACGATAACATTGAAATCAAAAGGCACTAAAAAATCCAAAATAAATGGTGTATTTTTTTAGTTGATTTAAAAAAATCCACACTATTACCGACTGTACTTGCGATAATGGTAGTAATGGCGACTTTAGGATTTGTATGGTGGACGAATCTTGTGTAGATGTACGAATCCATACACTGTATGAGATTTTGTGTTCCAAATCTTTAAACCTTTAAAAAACAATTTGCCTTTTTTTCAATTGCTCGTGTTTGAACATGTAATCTTAGGGTTTTTGGGCCTTCTGGACGCAACGGTGATGTCCGTTTTGCTCCATGATGCACCAAATTTTTTTTAGGCTGAATTTGTAAAATAACAGATAGGTAGTCATAATAGATCTAGTGCTTTGATACCATGTTGGAGTTAATTGTTGAACCCTACAACTCCTAGAATTGTCTGCAACTAAAACACCTATCACATGAAGAGAGAAAAAGTAGATAGTGTGCTATGCAACCTTGAGAAGTGAATTGATCTTAGAAAGCAATTCGATAAGCTTCTCAATAATGGATTAATGATCATTACAATGATGAATAGTGAATCCTTACAAAAAGAAAAAGTAAAAAAAACCCCAGTTGAAACCCTAGGTGAGGATTAAATTAGATCATGACAATCACCCTCATCCTATACCATGAGATAAAAAAGCACGTAACCTAAAAATAGGAAAGCAATCCCAAGTTTAGCTTAAGTGTAATAAGATAAAAGGGGACCTAATTAATTACTTAATTAGATGGTTTTCCTTTTTTACTCTAACAAATTCTACTAATCAAAATTAAAAATGTAATGAGACAAATAAATAAATAACATATTATAAAGATGATAAGGATTTACCTCACCACATGAAATAGAATGGGACAATGGAACCAAGAGTCACCAACTGCACTCTTTGTTACTTGATGCTTGCCTTTATTCCTATCTGTACTTTGAAGCATTGCTTGGGAATTTGGAATAGTGTATGGTACAACATATGAATTTAATCTAGGTCCACAAACCACTAGTTGAAATTGAAGGGAATGGAGGAATCAAAAATGTAGAAGAATCTCTTTGAACTTGGCCTATGGTTACCATCCCTTCTCTTTACTTCTTCTTAGGTCTTTTTTCTCCCTAAAGGCCTCTATTTGACCTTTTAACTACATGTGTAATATCAAGAGGCGCTTGTGTGGACAAAGAAACAACCTAGCTAGATGTATTTGAGGTGAAATTTGAAGAGATTAACGCTTCCCTCACTAATTTTCAGTTTGCAGTAATTGCAAACTAAGTCCCCTTTCCTAACCCTTGGGGTGGCATGTTTCCAACTTGGATCCTTTTAAATTAATGCCAACAACAATTTATGAATTTCAAGAGTGTTGCAATAGCAAATTAAGGGAAAAATTAATTGACATTCAGGGTTTGTAGATAAAAAGAGAAAAAATCAGATTTTTAAAGTTTTTGTAGATAAAAAGATATATTTTTTTTGGAAAGTGTCTAGTATGAAACAAGATAAAAAATGAAACTTAAATTTTCCCTCATTTGTTCCTTGTTCCATGAAATCGAAAATGGAATAAAATAACAAATGAAAGACATACCAAATAAAAATGAAAAGAAAAAAGAAAATATTCGAAGTACTTAAAATTAGCTCTAAAATTGATGGTGCGGTGCTCCAAATTAGTGGTGGGCTCTTCCAAATGCATTGGGGGCTCCTTTAGATGCATTGAGGACTGCTGCAAACTTTCTCAAGTTCAATTTCATCAATGTTTGCTGTCAATATGTTGGCTAGTTTTTGCTTCGATGATATGTTTTCCCCTTTTCTGTGCTTGCAAATGAAATGAATATTGAAGTGTTCTAGGTGCCTTTAAGTGTTTTAGGTTTTCATTTTTAATTTATTAAAAAAAAAGTTTTCCCACCCATTTTTTCCCTTGGTATGTCTTATTGTTAGGACTTAACAAGTATTGTGAGTTTGACCAAACTCGCCAAGACTCGAGTGCAAGGCCTTGTGACTTTTTTGGTTAGGTTTGCCTTGGGAATTGATGAGTTTGCCGAGTACTTGATGAGTTTTGTAACATTGATAAAATGCATCTCATGGAAAATAATTATCTTTGATGCATGCATAAAGTAATGCTCAAGTGCTACATATCAAACCCAAAACCATACTTAAAATCTGTATATGAGGGACCATCTCTATTTGTATCTAGCGATGTTTGAGCCAATTTTGCAATACAATTGATAAGTGGCTTATTATTATGCTCTAAGAGATTCTGTAATGACAAAATTATTCTCTATTTGAAATTTTGATGTGTGTCATCAACAAAATGGCTATGTTGCTAGTTCAAGTTTGGGTTTGGGGTTCAAGTTTAATGTTTTTTTTTTCTTGGGTATGATACACTTGTGTTTGGCTATATATATATCTCACCAAGACTTGCCCGATCTCAACGAGTCCCGAGGCGAGCAAGCTGAAATGAGGCTTAGGGACTTGCAACCTTGTACTTGGTGAGTGTTGAAGGGTAGACTTGACCAAGTCTATGAAAACTAGGAAAAAAAGCATAAAAAATCTAAATTGCTTAAACGTAAGAGCATAAAAGTCAAGTGTTTTTTGAAGGGTTTGGAGGACTTTTGGAGAATGGTCAAAAGTGATAAAATTATAAAATATGGCATGTGCTGCCCCTTGACCTTGTTGGGGGCATTGCCCCCAAACCCCCTCAAGAGGTGCTGCCCCTTGACCCCACTAGGGGTGCTACATCCAAATCCTTGTTCTAGTTTAAAAACAAAAATATGAAAATCTTTTTGGGCCATGTTGGATGGAAGAGCAACATTTTTATATTTTATCAAAATTTTCACAATTAAATTTTTAGTAATTAAATTATATTTATACTCCTAGTTTGCTAAGTTCAAACCTATCCTAAGTAATGCTCTTAAAGCTGCAACAACATTTGCTGACTTGTCTGATTTATAAGCGTACGACTCCACATAGCTAGTAATGCTGGGCCGAGGAGTACAAGCTCCTTTCTACCATAGTTCATGACTCCATAGTGTGATTTTTGTTTTTGATGCCATGGATATCATAATCCTTTAAGTTTTGTACACTTTAAACACTTGATGATATTATATATCTAAAAATGTTGATTCCTTCAGTTAAAATCCACTTTTATACTCATGTGATTGATATATACTTGTGTATGTGATCAAATTAGCTTCTATTTGATTAGTTTATTGTATATTTAAAGTTTATTTATTGAAGGGTGCATGATACAAGTTTTAAATCCTTAAAAATCTCTATATGTCATGGATTTTCCAATTTGCCGAGTCTAACTCCCAGTCAAAAATCAGCTTGCCGAGCCCCAAGTCTTGTGACTAGTATATATATATATATAATAAAATAGCTAAATATGAACAGTTGATGAAAAAGACTATTAAGTATCCAGAGATTACGAAGGATTCAAAAACTACAAGTAGATATGTGAACCGCTCATAGCAAATAGCATCAAGGAAAAGCTATATAACCAAAGAACCATATATAGAGCAGTATCTGTGTTGTTTGCTGCTGTATTTCCTGCATAGGGCCTATTATAGCTGCCATTTGAGTATATTGTCAAATCTTTATGTCCTCTGAGAGCGCATATAAATGGCATCATCATTGACTGCATAGTAGAATCTGAAGCCTAATGTGCAAACTGTGAAAGATCTATTCAAGCAGCATGTATAGTATACAAATTCAGAGGGAATGGTGGAAAAATGTATCATAGACATTGCTCAGAATTCAGATGTTAAACAAGTTAGTGCCTAGAGAAAACCCTTTCATGAACATTGATGAAAAGAAAATTACGTAGCTTAACTGCAAAGATGCAAGGTTATATGAGAAGAAAATCGACAGAGCTTAACAGCGATTAAAAAGAGTTTTTTTGGTCCTGAGAATCTGTTTTGAAAAGTATAGATTTATTTTTTCCAGGGTTTGCCCAAGTTTTCTCCTCCAGGATGGTGGGTTTGTCTAATGTACGAGGATGAATCCACAGTGTAGAACCCTTGGTGTACACAGGAGGGACCTGAAGTGGAGCCTGTACCTGGACTTGTTTGGTACAGGTACATCCCTGGAAATGAGTGAACCTGGTAAGCAAAATGGATGTGAACAACGGAATTTGTGGAACTAAGAAATGTTGCAATGACATTTATACAGCTATCAAGTAAATTATCATCATCTATAGAAAGATGATCTATGATATGGTGAAGATCAGCAAAGAACTGATCACTGTCAACCATTGAAGGACTGACATTATTGTTGGCAGACAAATCTGGATAATTGTTGTGCTTATCATAATTTTCAGTGAAAGAATGTGCTCTCCTATAGGATTTATGAAGTAGATGACATTTAAATTGTCAGTCACCACTACCAGTATCAATCCATCCAAAATTGACTCCTCTGACAGACCATCGTGAGCTCATCTCTAACATAACAATCAAATTGGGTGGTCTGACACAAGGGCTACATGATTTAAGATTAAAACAAGATTATATACTGTGATGTTTTCAATGACAATGTGAACATACTTTGACAGTGCGATTTGAGGCAATAACTTTATTTGGCAGAGGACATTGATTTATGTTAGATTGCTTTGACTCTGGAGGATGGGCAACAGAAAATATTGACTGTTTGGATTGAACAATATATTTAGATTGTTGTTGGTTAATTAGATTGCTTGAACTGACAAATTTAATGGGCCAAGTGAAGTTGGTTTCATTAGGTGTGACTAAACCTTTATATCCAAGACAAATATGATCTTTGTTTCCTTAAATCTTTTCCCATATTCTTGCTCGGAATTGCTTTATTGGGATTGAACATTTTCTGATGAAGATGTCATTGAATTTGACAGACATGTTGTCTTGATCGAACAATTTCTGATGATGTCTAACATGCCTGTTCAATAGGGAGATGAAAACCAACTTATCTGTTCAAGCCTAGTGTAACAGATTTCTTATTATCCTTGGGACAATATTTTCATGAAGATCAAGTTGGTTTACTAAGTACTTAATCCGGAAGTGGTTTGTAAATAAGTAAAACCACTAGCTTTTATTTAGGGGACTGCTAATACTGAATGGAGTGTGGTTTCGACTTTCCTATGCTCAAGTAACTTTTGCACTTGTAATGATGTTGTAACATGCAAATACTTGCTTGAGAGTTTCCTGTTTATAATGGTATATATATGTTTGTGTATTCCATTTTTTGCTGAATTGTTTAAGCTGCATTTGCATTCAGGTTCGCATGGTGGAGGATGATTTGATGTATAGTACCTTCGGGGAAGTGTATGAAATCAATTGTGCTAGATATGGCCGTGAGGCTGACCTTCCAATCACCCACTTTAAGGAGCGTCTGAATCATGCTATTCTGAATCAGCTGCCACCTGAATCTGTTGCAGAGTTACGACTTCATACATACAATGAGATAACACAAAGCCTTGTCAGTGAGAATGTATTTTCTCAGTATATGTATAAAACACTTCCAAGCTGTAATCATTTATGGGCATTCAAAAAGCAGTTTGCTATTCAGTTGGCATTGTCAGGTTTCATGTCATATATGTTGCAAATTGGTGGACGATCTCCAAACAAGATTTTATTTGCAAAAAACACAGGCAAAGTGTTTCAAAATGATTTTCACCCTGGTAAGTTGATCAGTAGTTACAGAAGAAAATAATTTGGTCTTTCTACATGTTTTGTGAATTCTTTTACCTGACTTGCTATTTGCATTTGCAGCTTATGATGCAAATGGAATGATAGAGTTTAATGAGCCAGTGCCCTTCAGGCTTACACGCAATTTGCAAACTTTCTTCACACCTTTTGGTGTTGAAGGTCTATTTGTTTCTGCTATGTGTGCAGCTGCGCAATCCATTGTTGCACCGAAGGTGGGTAAATTGCTGATGTATTTTTTTTTTCAGATAGTCTGTAAGTACTTGGTAAATCAAAAGGAAGATTTCTTTCATATTTGAAGTGCTGTCATAAAATTTGAACAGCATTCAGAATATACAAGGTTACTGACACGGAATGGTCTATTTTTGTTAAAACAGAATCAGCATGTTCAACACCAGTTGGCAATGTTCTTCAGAGATGAACTTTTGTCATGGTCCTGGAGAAGACCACCTGGAATGCCATCAGCACCAGCTGCAGCAGGGGGTATCAGTCCTGTAGAATTTGAGCAAAAAGTGAAAACAAATGTTGAGCAAGTCATAGGCCGTGTCAAAGTGATTGCTCCACAGTGCTTCCCAGAAGAGGTTCTTTAATTGATGCCTATCCTAAAAGACTTTTGTTTAAATGGAGTTTCATCTTCCAAATCCTCAGATATTTCTCATGTTTTTATTGTTTAAAATTTCAGGAGGAGAGTGCGACTGAACCACCACAATCTGTGCAACGGGGTGTCACAGAGCTAGTGGATGCTGCTTTGCGACCTAAGAGTCTCTGTATGATGGATCCAACATGGCATCCTTGGTTCTGATAGGGTACACAGTGGTTTCTTGGTAACAAATTGAATTGTCGGGTACTATCGTCACATCCTTGTTCTTGTTGGGTGCCCCAATGTTTCGGGCTAGGGAGGAAAGTTTTTTGTATTTTGCCTCCAGTGTTTTCTGTATTCATATTGTTCCAAATTCCATTTCATTAAACAATTCTCTCAGTTGTTCACTATAGTGAATTTGTACCATTGAGACTGCAGATACACTTTTACTTGTAAATAATGTTTCTCTGTGGTTAATTGTATATTCTTACCACAAGGATGTTGTCTGAAATATTTAATTCAACCAAGTCTTTGCGATTAAAACCAATTAGTATTATGTCTGATCTGCCTGGGCATATGCCTTCATTTGAAAGCTTGTAAGATAGTCTGTACATACAATGCAATTGTACGATTACAAATTTTTCTTCTTTGTCTTTGTATTTAAACCATAGTAACGAGACGCGGACGCGGCTCAGACTCGGCGAGGGCGACTCGGCGCGGGACTCGGCAACTCCGGACGCGGACGCGGCAAAATTAAAAAAAGTTGAAAAACCCTAGAAATTTAGAGATCTTTAAGGATTTAAAACTTGTTTCAAGCACCCTTTATTGAATACAACACAAATAAAAGCAAATTTGATCACATGCATAAGTATACAACGATTACATAAGTATAAGGTACACATTGTAGTTGCGTTGCTGAAGGAAATTACATACTCAGATATATAAAATTAGTCAAATGTATACAAAACTCATGGAATATGAAATCCATGACATCAAATGTTCCATACAAATATGAAATATGAAATATGACATCAAATCAAAATGTTCTATGACTCTGCATCCTTCCTACGAAGGCGTCTAAAGGGCCTGGATGATGTTGCAGCTGCAGCCATAGTCTCTGCCTGTGTCTGAGTCCCCATACCACTCTCACCACCAGTAGCTATGTCTCCTCGTGCTCTAGCCTCCTCCTCAGCCATGGCTACAACCTCGGCCTCTCTCTCTGCCTGGTCCACCCAATCAAGGTCCTCATCACTAAAGACTGCATCTGTAGCCTCAGTGGTCCACTCAGACTGTGGATCAACCTCGTCTAGATTGATCGGGGTTTTGTCATGGTCAAAAAGCTTCCTGTATCTGAGCCGAAGATTGTAATGAACATATACCAAGTCGTTCATCCTCTCCACTGTCAATCTATTGCGCTTCTTGGAGTGTATGTGCTCAAACATACTCCAATTGCGCTCACAACCAGATGAACTGCATGGCTGGCTCAATATACGAATGGCAATATTTTGCAGGTTCGGTGTATCAGAACCAAACATATTCCACCAGCTATCTGAGATGAGAAAAAGAAACAAAATCAATCTCATTTCAAATTTCAAGTTCAAGTTCAACATTTAATAATAAATTATAATATAAAGAGATGAAAATTATGCCCTTAAATATATTTTTACCTGGTAGTAATGTTGTCCTATTATCTTTGCACATTTGACGTGCAAAGAAGTCTCCATGTGCCTTAGTGAAGGCATCTATCTCCTGCACCACCTGTGTAGTAACAGCAGGCAACATCCGCTCCATCCATTGGGAGATCGTCCAAAAACCGCATCCTATCCAATCAATGATGGGACGATACTTCTCCTCAACTCCACCATAGACCTATCCATGCCCTCATATATGTAGCCCATTGCATCTGCAACTCGTAGGAGAACTAGCAAGGGCTCAATAAACTGCAAAGTGCAAACATGTTGCACAAATAAGTGTGAATGAAAATAAACAAATAAAAGTAAGATATGATTAAAAATTAGAACATAATAAAGAAGAAAAACCACTGCTCATCACTAGTAAAGACACTCCTCACTAGTAAACATGCGCCTCAAAGCTGCCCTTGACCGAATCAAGGATTGCATCGTGATAAAATTTGTTGCAAACCTGGTGATGCCAGGACGAGACAACTCCCTCAACCCTGTGTATTGCCTCATAAGGTTAAGCACCCATGTGTGGTTGTATACAAATTTGCAAACGTTTTTTGCTGCTTCCACACATGTTTTGATCCATGGGAGCTTCCCAAGATCCTCCAACATGAGGTCAATGCAATGGGCGGCACATGGAGTCCAAAAAATAGTAGGGTGCCTCTCCATCAATAATTTACCAGCAGCAACATAATTTGCTGCATTGTCTGTCACCACTTGCACTACATTTTCTTCCCCCACATCAGCTATCACGTCCTCTATGGCCTCACATAGGTATGTGGCATTTTTGAATTGGCCAGAAGCATCAATGGACTTAATGAAGACGGTGTCACCTGAAAAAAAAAGCAAAACCAATTATTCAATAAATTAAAAAACATAAATCAGCCATATTAAATTATGTGATTCACTAAATAAAATTCAAATTCCAATGCATTGAAGGAAGAACAATTACCTCCGGAGGAAACTAGGAAATTAAGCAACGTCCTATTTCTCCTATCAGTCCAACCATCAGTCATGATGGTGCAACCAATCATGCTCCACTGCTTGCGTTGCTCCTGTAATTGTGCTTTCACATCTGCCACCTTTTGAGTCAAAAGTGGGCCCTTTAATTCATCTTCACTAGGGGCTTTGAACCCCGCCCCACATATAGTTATCGCATCAACCATGTTTTGCCAGAAAGGTGACCTATAACATGTCATACATAAATTGATAAGTTACATAAGTATTGTAAAATTTGAATTCGATAATGAAATAATGAGATACATCTAGATTCTAAAATTTAAATATAAATTTTAAAACAATTAAACGAAAAAAAATTACCTGGCTACATGGAAGGGAATGGTGCAGTAGTACCAAAAGTCTGCAATTGCCTTTTTGGCTGCATCATGTGCGTCCTTGTTCCAACCCATGCTCTCAAGCGACGGTTGGGAACCAGGGGTAGTGCGTGGTACAAAATATGAGTCCACCCTAGATTTACGAACTCTAGGGCCAATGCTAACACTGCCACTACCACTAGCAGTAGCAGCGCCACCAGCACTAGGAGTACGCATAGGCATTGCTGATGCAGAAACAGAAGCACTACCAGAAGCACTAGCACTAAGACGGTATGGAGGCATGGAAGAAGCATCTCCAACAGCACCAAGTCCCTGTCCAACTCCAACACTCAACAACTCCTGCTTCTGTTTCTTTTTCAATTCTTTTTGCATTTCAAAAGTTTCTAATTGCACCTGTACTTCACGAACAACCTCAGGAGGTGCTACAGAGCAACCCACTGCATCATGGGCGGGTATGCGTGCAAGATGATATTTTAATCGATTTATGCCTCCATGATATATTGTTTTGCAATAGAAACATTTGGCGTCTCCTTTTTTCATTCCGGGAAAGATTTCAGCATGTTTCCAAGCAGGGTCTTTTCTGACTGGGGTATGAGACATTGTGAAAATAATAATATGGTATGATTTGCAAATGAATGTGGCTGCACAAAATAGGGTTTCTAAAATTATTTAAGTTGCAAGTAGGGTTTGTAAAAAAAATATGCAAACTCAAAAGAATAGTGAATTTTACAAATTACAATGAAATATTTGTTAAAAAAACACAAAAAAACTCAATTAAAATCGAACTTACCTCTTAGATTTAGCTTGGAATGCAATAGAAACTCCTCCAAATCACTGGTAATGAGCTTTCAATGCACCTCCTTGCTGGTATGAAGCTCCCCAAATGATATATGCTCTTGGATTTTTCTTCAACAAGTTGCTGGTTGCCCTCTCTTCTCCTCCTATTTTTCTTCACAACTCTCTCTTCTTCTCCTATTTTGCCAAATGAATGAAATGAGTGCCCTTTTAGGGCGAAATAGAAGATATAATTAAAAAAACAGTTTAAAAAAATTTAGAGTTTTTAATGTTTTTTGGCCTTTTTGGCTGGCCGCCGCGCCCAGAAGCTCCGATTCTGCCAACCGGGCGACCGTCGAAGTCGCTCTCCCGCGCTACCGCCAGGACGCCGGGCTCTGGCGTCTCCGCCCGGGGAGTCTCGGGACTATGATTTAAACTGATTCATCCTTGTGGGCTTCTGAAAGTTAAAAATAATAAAAATTGAGCCATAGGCTTGTTTCTTGTCTTTTGGCCGGTGTCGAATGTCTGGCACCTACATATATGCTGACAAGAGAATACACATATGCATAAAATATGAGTCAGAGCACTTTGGAAGGTGGGTGCTTGGACTGGAAGAAGTCTTACGGCATTGGAAAAACCGATAGGGGGGCCCGGGGGTTCACAACAAACACCTGGACTACTAAGAACAAAAGGGTACCTAGGGCGGTGGGCGAAGCCCTGGTCGGTGGGGTCGGTCTTGGGAATTCTAGTTAGACCTCCGCGCCCATGCCCTTCGGGACCGACCTGAGGAGAGCATGGGTGGTGGGGTTGGGACCTCAGGGCAATTCCATAACGTTACTGACACAATATCTTGTGAAACCCACAAACTATTGCCGGGTCTTTCAAATGTTTCTACGTGGTGCAGAGCATGGCAAGAGAAATCTCAGGGAACAAACCAAGGTTGAAAAGACAGATCTTTTCAAATATTCAGGATTTAAATGGGTTAAGATTACGATTTGGGTTTGGGGTAAGGGAAAATCAGAAAAAGAAAGAAGCCATAGAAATTGAAAAATCTCAGAAACCCCAAGTTTTTTGAACGAAAAACTAACAAAAAAAAAAAACTGGAAAATTTCATTCTAATTGTGGCCTGCGATTTTACCAGTCATAAAATCATTTGGCCAGGTTTTTCTGGAACTTCAAATTTTTGTAGAAAAAAATCAGAAGGGCAAGATAAATGATTATTCGCGTTTTTTTGAAATGCTTGTACTATGGTGTAGAGGGCCAAAGCTGTTGGGTTAAATCTGAATCTCTGAATTTTTATCCATATTTTATTCTAGAAAAATGCCTGATAATTAATTTAATGCTAAACACCCCCTGATAATTTAACTTTATTAATTTGGTAACTCATATGAACCTCTGAACTATAATAGTGTTACAATCGAAAAATCCACAATTAATCTTCAGTAATCATGACCCAACCGTTTGCCGTGCTGTTTTCAAAATTATCAGCAGTTCTGACTTTTTTATGCATCTTTTTTGGGCCCATGTTTATGTTTAGAGACAAAAGTTACAGAACAAATGCAGATTAAACATTCTGATTTATTTTAGAAGTTAAAGTTTAAAGTACAGAGCAAATGCAGATTGAACATTTAATTTTATTTTAAAGCTTAATTTTAAATTATAATGAGTTTAAAAAACTAATAAGGGTTTGTATTATAAAACACATGGTTCACACTAAATAATAGGCCATACTTCATGACAGAACTTATTAGGGCCAGCTTACGTTTTTACATTCTCTCGAAGGATAAAGCAAACTAAATTGTACAATTTAAAAAAAAATAGCACTATATTTGACATGAAATAATGAAATTAGATATTTTTTAAATTTAGTTTTAAGGTTTTTTATTTTTTTTCCATTTGAAACCTGTGTAAGAATCTCATATACAATTATTTGTAGACATTGAAATCTTCCTTATTGCCACTCATATCTTGACACTTGATGACTCTCTTTCATTAAAATGATTTCTTACATCAATTAATTTTTATTTTTTTAAATAAAAAGAGGGGTAAAAATTTATTAGAAAATCAAGAAGTACAAAACAAGTCAAGAAACAGCTAAGGTTCCGCAAAGGAAACCCAAAAAGAGCCCTACATATTCTTGTCCTCCAAAATCACCTTTTCCAAAGTCTCCACATAATGCAGGGGCAGAAGGCCCCATTCCCTAACATCCCATCCCTCCTAATGCTTCGAGGCCTAGTTGGCCAGGCAGTTCGCAGCTCTGTTCCATTCTTTAGGAATATGACGAAAAGAGATGAACTCTAGAGAACTACATAAGCTCAAAACCTACTTCACCACCATTGCTAGTTGCCAACTAACTCCTTCCAACTTCCTCTCATTTAGCATATCCACAACAATCTGTGAATCAGATTCACAAATAATCTGTCTCCAATCGAGAGAGCACCTTCTTTCCACCGCACGAAGGATAGCAAGAGCCTCCATAAAATAATTGGGCTGTTGCCCTTTGTACATAGAAAAGAGAAACACTGTACCACCTCCACTATCTCTGTCAATACCACCAATCCCAACGTGTCCAGGATACCCCCTAGAAGAACCATCTGTATTCACCTTCAGGAAACTCCTAGGCAGGGGAGTCCACTTACTCATGCTGAATTTTGTGCTTGGTATGGCGAGGCTTGCTGCCAAAAGGGACAATCAACCCCCCAACCTCTAATATCAAGTTCCTTATGATATCCCTGAAGTCTACAAAGGATCTTTTGCCATAACTGGACAGTCACCATATGGACCCCTCGAAATATCCTCCGATTCCTTTCTAGCCACAAAATTTAGATAATGAAAGTGGGGTTGATAATCCAAGCAATTTTAAGAAAAGAGGCTTGACCAAGAGAATAACCCATCTTATCTCAGAGCTCGACCAAAGAAGTGACATGAATGCAAGCATGATTCCAAGCCGCCCACCAGAGGTGCTAAATCCCCCGAGCAAACGAGCATTGGAAGAACAAGTGAGAGGTCTCCTCCTCACTATCCCAACACATGGCACAAATAGGACCCTGGAAACCTCTCTTACGCAAGTTGTCCCAAGTAAGGCAACGATTTTGGACAACTAGCCATAAGAAGAAATTACATTTTAGGTTAGGAGAATTTATTCCAAACCTGCTCCTCACTATCCCAACACATGACACAGATAGGACCCTGGAAACCTCTCTTACGCAAGTTGTCCCAAGTAAGGCAACAATTTTGGACAACTAGCCATAAGAAGAAATTACATTTTAGGTTAGGAGAATTTATTCCAAACTTGCTTCCACCAAGGCACACCAACCCTTCCATAAACTTGTCTGTCCAACTCCAAATAACCTGAGGCAATAGAAAATTTACCTTTCGGATCAGGGCCCAAGCCAAGATATCCCTCCCTGAAAGAGAATTACAAAGTCTACTACCCAAAATCCTAGCAAGCTCTTGACGAGCCTCCATAGTACCACCCGGAGGCCAATACTACGGATGCTTCTAGCGCCACACCTCCATTTGCCCCAAAGAATGGACAATTTTAAAATCCTCCACCTTACTCCATCCCGCAACAAGAAAACTATCACAAAGAGGTTGTAAATGATGGAATATAGCTAGGATGGGAGGATTCCCATCCCACAAATCATGCCAAAAGAGGGCATCAAACCCTCTGTTACAAATCCAAAAGAGACCCGTCTTGATGAGCTGAGCCCCTCGTTTGAGCGTATCCCAAATCATGGACCCCTTTCTTGAAAGGTCGTACTGAGGAACATCAATAGAACTCACTCTCGAAAGATACTTAAGAGTGAGAATTTTGGCCCAATCTCGATACTGAGAAGTGCACCATCGCTAGTATAACTTGGCTGTTAAAACCTAACCACTCAAACCAACATGTTTGAGCCCAAGACCACCCTCCCGTTTCAGCTTGCAAACAAAGTCCTACTTCACAAGGCTCCATTTTGAAGAGGACAAGTTACCTGTCAAAAGAAATTGACGGGCAAGGGCATCAAATTCCTTAACAAAGCATAAGGGAGCAACCTGCACAAAACACCTATAAATAGGAAGAGCTTGGACCACCAACTTAAAAAAGAGTCACATGTCTTGTCGACGAAAGCCACCGACAAGTCCAATGACTAACCCTCCCACAAAAGTTATCCAAGATAACCTGCCAAAGATCCCAGAGTTGCAACCCCACCAAAATGGGAATCCAAAAAGAAGATAGCAGAAGAGCACCAATCTAAAACTAGAGAATCCAAGTGATTTTGTTCTGAATAAGACAAGGATTGAAGAAGAAGATAAAAGACTTATCCTCATTAATCTTTTGACCAGAAGCAACCAAGTAAATATCCACGGTCTCTCAAATTCACAGCTTCCTGAATCCTAGCCATACCCATCAAAGCAATATCATCTACAGACTGCGAGTGATAGTGAGGAGGCGCCCTCCCACCCTAGCACCAACCTTGGAGTAATCCTTGATTAATCCAAGCCTTGATAAACCTTCCCAGGCCCTCAGTGTAATGCCCCCATTTTAGCCATATGCTCTTTCATGGATGATAGCCTATTTTCGGAGGCTCGTAGGCTAGTTGGGAGCAATAATTAGGGTTTCCTATTTTCTATGAGGATGTTTTGGCAGTTTTAGATATTTGCATGTTGGAGTTTTTGCAGTTTGGATTCTGGATTCCTTACGGATTTTCAGAGAGCTTCGTAGTGGTGTGACATGCAACTGAAACGTAGGACTTTTCCAGACTTACTATTTTTAGTAAGTTCGATCGCTGTTCAAAATATGGTTAAAATGCATTTGGAGTCACTTACTATTCTTACTAGTATGCTATTTATATAAGTTCTATTTTTAGTAGTGCTATTTTTGACAGGGGTTCAATAGTTCAATTCATTGGCTATTTCTGGCAAGGCAGTATAAACAGTTTGGTCTCTAGAATTCTTGGAGTCTATTTTTGGTAGATCATGGCTTAAGTGATTTTTAATAATGGAAGCCTAGTTTGGAAGAATATTTGATTATTTATAAAGTATTTCACTTAAGTATATTGGGACACCAATGTTGAGATATATTTGCATTTTATAAAGTATTTTTCCTTATGTGCTTTGGACGCCAAAGTGAAGGAGGCTAATGAAGTTTGAAATGAAATCAAAATGCAGTTTGCTACAGGTGAATTTGAATGTCATGTTTGGGCGCCCAAATGAGAGGGAAATGAATTTGAATTTGGGGGAGAAAAGGTTATAAATAAGAGACTTGGCCTTCATTTGCAGCTATCCAATGAATTTTATAACGAAATGTTGCCGAAATGGTAACCCACTTGCTTCGAGGAATGCATACCTCCTAGAAAAGCTTAGTTTCTTGCTTGAAAGATAACAACTAGCTAAGATGAAGACTGTTTCTTTACACTAAATAACACATTGAGCATATTGGAGATGTTTACTTTGATATTCTCTAAGTTTGTGAGGATTTTCTCAGTTTTCAGTTTTTTGGTTTTGTGCTTGCTGTAGCACGTTTTTCCTCGCAACTCCTTACTCGATTTTTCGATGGTTGTGGGTATTGTTCCAATCTCTTTCTCTATGCTAGGCGCCCCTTTCCACAAGTTTTTGTAATTTTTAGTGAAGTCCTTGAATTTATTTAGCTGGTCGCCCCCTTTAGATGGTTGTACTTTGCCTGTAAGAGGCTTGGAATGCATGCAAAATAATGGAGGGTATTTGCTACTATTTAATGTTCTAGACTTGGGCACCAACTTTCTAGGCTTCATATGCACTTAGTTTCATTTCAACCGGAGGAGTATTGGATGAGTTATGAGCATTTTGGTGTGATTCATGCTTGCTGGTTTGAGTTCTTTGCTTGTTGGTTTTCATATCATATTGTAGTAGTTGGAGTTTTGGGCTTGGTTTTCATAGTTGTGAGCTTGAGAAGTTTGGTGGAGCACATGATAATACTTTGGAGTGGTTTGGACAACAGTAACACTTGGCTTCTTGTAGATTATACTTCATATTGTAACGCTAAATCAGTAGTACTGATTAACTCTTTTACATTTCTGCAAATTACTATTGTATTCCCACTTTTAGTGGAAGAGGGCAGGCCTCGCCCCCCTATTTACTTTTATTGCCTAAGCATTTTCATTCCCACCGTTTGGTGGAAGAGACAGGCCTTGCCGTTTTTACTTTCTGTACTTGCATTTCTCATCTTGCTAATTGGCTGAGCCGTCAAACCACTCCCGTTGAATAAGTGGTTTAGTTGCAAAGCATTGTAATTTCCAGCTTCAGTTATTTGCTAACGATCTCCGGTGCCATATGCTCACACCTCGCCTGTCATTGGGATCTTGGTGTAGGGTTACATTTCAGTGTTGGTTTTGGATTTGCTAATGCTAACAAGTGAAATTGGTGATGTAAAAATTGAAAAAAAATGTAAGGGGGTTATTTCAGTGGTATCAGACCCAAGATCCTACCATCCTGTGAAAAGACAGAGCTCAGTTGTCAGATGAGTGACAAAGAAATCAGATTCTACACTAGAGGTCAGAATTGAGTTCAGTTTCAACTTTTAGAAGTTTCAAAGATGTTATGTTTTTTGATGTCCAGGAACCGTGAGAAGTCAGATTTGATTATGGCTTCTGAAGAAGCAAATTTTTTGGCAAGGTCACTTTTCCTTGTAGGTACAAGGCTCAATGAAGAATGTCAGACAAGAGGTGAAGAAGTGAGTATACTATCTGAGTTGGAACATCGTTTGAGCCAAGTCCAACAATCACCCACTGAATTGTTGAAGAAGGCATTATCTCCTATCATGACCTCTTTGATTCATCCCTATTGGATAGGGAATCCAGATGAAGAAATAAGTTTGTTGGTTACTTCATGCTTCAATGAAGTTATGAGGATTCTAGCACCTTTGATGCCTTATGATGATGAAACTATGAAGAAGATTGTAGAAAATTTCCAAGATCTTGATGAGATAAGTAGCAACCAATTTCCCAGAAGAGTTGCTATCTTAAAGACATTTTCAGATCTCATGACAAGTAACTTGCTATTAGACTTGGAAATGCAAAATTAGATTTATCACTTGTTTCACTACCTCTTCATATCCACTTGGAGTGAACAAGAAGAGAATGTTATTGTAGCTTTAAAGAATATTGTTGCTCTCACTGTTAAAAAGGTTGATGAAATTCCACCAAATGTCCAAACTCTCCTTTTGGACACATATGAACGTAAAGAAAAGGTTTCTCCTATTGCTGATATGTTGATCAATGAATTGTTTAATCAATGTGAGGAGAAATTGAAGCCACTTTTGAAGAAGATAGAGCAAGATGAAGGAAATACTAGTGTTGTCATAGAACCGACTTATGACGATTACTACAGTGATGATGTTGGTGACGATTCCAATAATTTCATGCAAGATCATGTTGAAGATTTGGTGAAGGATTTTCCTCTTATTGTTGTCCCAATTTCCCAAGAATTTCCACATGATCAATGACATACTCATGATGGTTTCATAGAATGTAAAAAAGATAAATTTTTCAAAGCAACCAGCTTTGATGATTCTTTATTCCAATACAATGATAATGACATGGGTGGTATTGGGTTTGTTTGCGAAAGTAACCTGTGGAGGGAGCTACTAATGAAGATATCAATTTAAGTGAAATGGGGAGTGACTCATTCGAATAGTCAACACTTCAAGAGGAGCACGATAAGCACTTTCCTGTTGACCATCTCAATCAACCCATTAACATTTGGGATCCGGGTGTGATGGCACCAAGGTATGATAAAGAACCTGTGTGGGATGAATTTCCCTTTGATCCTGATGAAGATCAAAAATCAGATTGCATTGCAAATTGTGAGGTGGCCATTGGAGGAGAAGTTATCCTTGATGAAGAAGCTTGCTTAGCCAAGCTCCATAATGATTCCTTTGAAGTGGTTGTAGCCACTAAGGAGGAAAATGTTGCTACCAAAAATTTTAGAACAACGTTCAATGATGACTCTTCATTCGAGTTGGGGACTGTCATAACCTTTGATCAAGGAGACAATGAGGAGGAAGAAGAGCTAGAAGACCTTATGGCTCTTGAAGATGAAAGGTTTAAAGAGGTTCTCAAACACAAATTTGATTTACCCATTCAAGAAATTGATTGCAAGCAAAGGGTCGAAGAAGTTGTAAAGTATGTCCTCTTCATAATATTGAGCATTCTTAGCTAGTTGGTGGCGAAACACAAGAATGTTGGAGCAACTATGAGGGAAACAAATACAAGAAACAAAGCTCTGATTTTTTCTTGCAGCCTATCAACAGTTCACCATCTTTACACTCTTATGAGTGGAAAGGTCAATTCAAAGTGTATGTTGACAAGGAAGTGTGTGATTTATCCCAATTTGATTGCACAAACAATTTAATTGAAGAGCTTTACTGGAAGGCTCAACTTGAAGAGAGACGAAGAGGAGTTGAGGATGAAGTTTCTCTTCCTAATTTGCAACTTATCAAAGACTCCTTGGAGACATTGAAGTCAAAGTACATGCACTTGATTGAAGATCGAGATCATGCTGTTGAATTTGCAAAGAAGACTTTCAGTGCTTTCGAAGGAAGTGAGAGAAAGGTTGATGAGCTTACTCTAGATCTTGAATGAACAAAGGACATGCTATAAAATACTTAGTTGGCTCTAATGGAGGTAAAAGACCAGTTTTCTGATTTCAAACTTTTCACGGAGCACGAGAATGCACAAAGCACTGAAGAAGTCAAGCAAGTGGTTGGAGAGCTTGATAGTCTTCAAGAGGAGTTTGATCTAGAAAGCGTCACAAGGAAATCAAAAGTTGCAGATTTGGGTTAGCAAGATGAAAGGGATGACTTTCAAGTTTTTGACAATCCTCTCTTTGAAGTGGGTGTTGAGGAAAGTTATGATAATCCTCTCTTTGTGATGGATGATAAAACTGCACATGAGACTGAGTATGGTTTCCAGTGCATGGATGATGTGATATCAAACCATGAGGAAATCTATTTTGACACTAATGTTGAAGGGGAAAATTCTAGCACTTCTTCTAGCAGTGGAATAACGATACATGAGTTGCATAATGAAGTCTTTACTGCTGTTCCTAGTCCATCCACCCTTCAGGAGATGGAAAACCAAAAATCAAGGAGGAATGCAATCACTATTCTTGACTGGAAATAGAGAGTTGATTGGCACTCCAAAGAACAGTTTATTCATTATCTGATGCAGATGCTTGTCAGATTCCCATCGGACTTTTTGCTTGCACCATCTTCTTTAAGAGTAACGAATTTCAAAATGGAGTTTGATGAAGGGTTCATTGAATCTTTCCAGGAATTCTTGTCTCATGATTTCGAATTCAACTTTCTCAGTGAATTCAAATTTGTTGAATAGTTTTTGGAGTTTCAAGAAGTGATGATTCAAATAGAATGTATTGATCAAAGTGTTCTAGTCAGAGTAATTCTCCATCTGCGGAATGGTTCCTCTTCACTTATGATTGGGGATCCTGGTATCAATTTTCATTTGATGATAATCGTTATGTGACAAGAAGGTATGTTGGAATGATAAGCCTCAAATTTTCAGTTCTATGAGTGTTGTTGCCTTCTTTATTAGCCATTTGATTATTATTTCTGACCATCAATTGGATGTTCAGAGAGGAAGTTGGAGCAAAGAATAGTTCTTTGTTGTAATGGAGCTTTTAGAGTGGGTGTTTCCAAATTTTCTTTTGAGCAGATACGCCAAAATGATTGTGGATTTTCAGTATTGGAATAGTTATTCATTTCCATGCTTGTTGATTTCTCTTAAATTTGATGTTGAGTCATTCATTTTTGACTTGGTGGGGAGCTGGTACACTCATATTTTCACTGCACAATCTCCTTCCATAGATAGTTTATGGCCTCAAATGAGAGAAATGGTGGTTCAGATAGAGCATAATCAACTTTTGGATAGAGATCGTGCTCATTCTAGTGGCTATCTTTGTATATTTTCTTGTACAAATGTTTGGGGCAACGAACCATTGTTCGATTAGGTTTGGAATTTTGAGACTCTTGAAGAGAAATTTGTGAAAATTGTTGGGAGTCTTCTTGGTGATATCAGTATTATTTGGAGGAGGCATTGTACATCCTTGAGGAGTTTTGAGGATGCGGTTGCTATGACTTTGCGAAGAGTTGCTTTTTCCTTTGCAAATAGTTGTGATGAAAACACTCTTGATGTTGAGACCTTGTTTGATGCTTTGAGGAGTTATGTTGATGTTTTTAAGTTGATT
This sequence comes from Sequoia sempervirens, assembly GCA_007258455.2. NCBI lineage: Eukaryota > Viridiplantae > Streptophyta > Pinopsida > Cupressales > Cupressaceae > Sequoia > Sequoia sempervirens. The sequence continues at coordinate 23,277,971 of VDFB02270651.1, forward strand.
AGATTATTCTTCTTTGTTCTCAGAATGGTGATTATCATTGACATTGCAAATGTTAATTCTTCAGGGTTTATCGTGCGTGGGATGCTGCTAGATTTTGACTCCAATCCTTCCATGTTCCTTAGTTTGAATTTCAGACATGTTAACTCTTTGAGGTTGCAGGGAAGGTTAGTGTAGTTATGGTACAATGGATTCATTTGTATGCTGAGAGTGGAGCAAGATCAACATGGTGGGTCTTTCTAGAGATGGACATGGTACCCTGAGATCCTATATGTTTCGGTAGGAGCAGTTTGGAGTGTAGTGGCATTGTTCAAGGACAAACAATTTTGGGAAGGGTGGACAGTAATGTCCCCATTTTAGCCATACGCTCTTTCATGGCCAATAGCCTATTTCTGGAGGCCCGTAGGCTAGTCGAGAGTAGTAATTAGGGTTTCCTATTTTCTAGGAGGATGTTTTGGAGATTTGCATGTTGGAGTTTGGTAGTTTGGATTTTGGATTCCTTCTGGGTTTTTAGAGAGCTTCGTAGTGGTGTGACATGCAATTAAAACAAAGGACTTTTTCGGACTTACTATTTTTAGTAAGTTATGACGACTACTCAAAATATGGTTAAAATGTATTTGGAGTCACTACTTTTAGCAGTATGCTATTTATAGTAAGTGCTATTTTTAGTAGTGTTATTTCTAGTAGGGGTTCAACAGTTCAATTCATTGGCTATTTCTGGCAGGGCAGTATAAGCAGTTTGGTGTCCAACATTCTTGGAGTTTATTTATGACAGATCATGGCTTAAGTGATTTTTAATAATGGAGACCTAGTTTGGAGGAATATGTGATTATTATAAAGTATTTCACTTAAGTATATTGGGACGCCAATGTTGAGATATATTTGCATTTTATAAAGTATTTTTCCTTATGTGCTTTGGACGCCAAAGTGAAGGAGGCTAATGAAGTTTGAAATGAAATCAAAATGTAGTTTGCTACAGGTGAATTTGAATGTCAGGTTTGGGCGCCCAAATGAGAGGGAAATGAATTTGAATTTGGGGGAGAAAAGGTTATAAATAAGAGACTTGGTCTTCATTTGCAGCTATCCAATGAATTTTATAACGAAGTGCTGCCAAAATGGTAACTCACTCGCTTCGAGGAACGCATACCTCCTAGCAAAGCATAGTTTCTTGCTTGAAAGATAACAACTAGCTAAGATGAAGAATGTTCTTTACATTGAAGAATAGATTGAGCGTATTGAAGATGTTTACTTTGATAATTTTTGAAGCTTGTGAAGGGTTTTCTCAGTTTTTAGTTTGCTAGTTTTATGCTTGTTGTAGCACGTTTTTGCTTGCAGCTCCTTGATTTTTCGGTGGTTGTGGGTATTGTTCCAATCTCTTTCTCTATGCTAGGCGCCCCTTTCCATAAGTTTTTGTAATTTTTAGTGAAGTCCTTGAATTTATCTAGCTGGTCGCCCCCTTTTGATGGTTGTACCTTGCCTGTAAGAGCCTTGGAATGCGTGCATAAAATAATGTAGGGTATTTGCTACTGTTTAATGTTCTAGAATTGGGTGCCAACTTTCTAGGCTTCATATGCACTCAATTTCATGTCAATTGGAGGAGTATTGGATGAGTTATGAGCATTTTGGTGTGATTTATGCTTGCCGGTTTGAGTTCTTTGCTTGCTGGTTTTCATATCATATTGTAGTAGTTGGAGTTTTGGGATTGTTTTTCATAGTTGTGTGCTTGAGAAGTTTGGTGGAGCACATGATAATACTTTGGAGTGGTTTTGACAACAATACACTTGGCTTCTTGCATATTAAACTTCATATTATAACGTTGAATCAATAGTACTGATCAACTCTTTTACATTTCTGCAAATTACTATTGTATTCCCACTTTTAGTGGAAGAGGGCAGACCTCACCGCCCTATTCACTTTCTTGCATAAGCATTTTCATTCCCACCATTTGTTGGAAGAGACAAGCCTCATCATCTTTACTTTATGTACTTGCATTTCTCATCTTGTTGATTGGCTGATCCGTCAAACCACTCCCGCTGAATAAGTGGTCGAGTTGCAAAGCATTGTAATTTTTAGCTTCAGTTATTTGCTAACGATCCCCGACACCGTATGCTCACACCTCACCTGTCATTGGGATCTTGGTGTAGATTCTTCGTGTAGGGTTACATTTCAGTGTTTGTTTTGGTTTTGGTAACACCGACGGGTGAGATTGTTGATGTAAAAATTGAAAAAAAATGTAAGGGGTTATTTCTATGGTATCAGAGCCAAGATCCTGCCATCTTGTGAAAAGAAAGAGCTCAGTTGTCAGATGAGTGACAAAGAAATTAGATTCTACACTAGAGGTCATAATTGAGTTCATTTTCAACTTCTAGAAGTTCCGAAGATTTTACGTTTTTTGATGAACTTAGGAACCATGATAAGTCAGATTTGATTATGGCTTCTGAAGAAGAAAGAAGTTTTGCAAGGTCACTTTTCCTTGTAGGTACAAGGCTCAATGATGAATGTCAGACAAGAGGTGAAGAAGTGTGTATATTGTCTGAGTGTGAACATCATTTGAGCCAAGTCCAACAATCACCCACTGAATTGTTGAAGAAGGAATTATCTCCTGCAATGACCTCTTTGATTCATCCGTATTGGATAGGGCATCAAGATGAAGAAATAAGTTTGTTGGTTACTTCATGCTTTAGTGAAGTTATGAGGATTCTAGCACCTTTGTGCCTTATAATGATGAAACTATGAAGAAGATCCTTCATAGGATTGTAGAAAGTTTCCATGATCTTGATGAAACCGGTAATAGTCAATTTCCCAGAAGAGTTGCTATCTTAAAGCCATTTTTAGATCTCAGGACAAGTAACTTGCTATTAGACTTGAAAATGCAAAATCAAATTTATCACTTGTTTCACTACCTCTTCATATCCACTTGGAGCGAACAAGAAGAGAATGTTATTGCAGTTGTAAAGAATATTCTTGCTCTCACTATTAAAGAGGTTGATGAAATTCCACCAAATGTCCAAAATCTCCTTTTGGACACATATGAACGTAAATAAAAGGTTTCTCCTATTGCTGATATGTTGATCAATGAATTGTTTAATCAATGTGAGGAGAAATTGAAGCCACTGTTGAAGAAAATAGAGCAAGATGAAGGAAGTACTAGTGTTGTCATAGAACCAACTTATGACCATTACTATAGTGATGATGTTGGTGACGATTCCAATAATTTCATGCAAGATCATGTTGAAGATTTGGTGATGAAGGATTTTCCTCTTGTTGCTGTCCCAACTTCCCAAGAATTTCCACATGAAGAAATCAATGACATACTTACTCATGATGGTTTCATAGAAGATAAAAATGATGAAGTTTCCAAAGCAACCAACTTCAAAGATTCCTTATTCGAATACAATGATAATGATGGGTGGTATTGGGGTTGTTTATCAAAGTAAGCCCATGTAGGGAGCTACTAATGAAGATATCAATTTAAGTGAAATGGGGAGTGACTCATTCAAAGTGTTAACACTTCAAGAGGATCATGATAAGCACTTTCCTGTTGACCATCTCAATCAACCCATTAACATTTGGGATCCGGGTGTGATGGCACCAAGGTATGATAAAGAACCTGTGTGGGATGAATTTCCCTTTGATCCTAATGAAGATAAAAAAATTAGATTGCATTGCAAACTGTGAGGTGGCCATTGGAGGAGAAGTTATCCTTGATGAAGAAGCTTGCTTAGCCAAGCTCCATAATGATTCCTTTGAAGTGGTTGTAGCCACTAAGGAGAAAAATGTTGCTACCGAAACTTTCAGAACAACATTCAATGATGACTCTTCATTCGAGTTGGGGACTATCATAACCTTTGATCAAGGAGACAATGAGGAGGAGGAAGAGCTAGAAGACCTTATGGATCTTGAAGATGAAAGGTTTAAAGAGGTTCTCAAACACAAATTTGATTTACCCATTCAAGAAGCTGATTGCAAGCAAAGGGTCGAAGAAGTTTTAAAGTATGATCCTCTTCATAATATTGAGCATTCTTAGCTAGTTGGTGGTGAAACACAAGAATGTTGGACCGACTATGAGAGCAACAAAGACAAGAAACAAAGTTCTAATTTTTTCTTGCATCTTATAAGCAGTTCACCATCTTTGCACTTTTATGAGTGGGAAGGTCAATTCAAAGTTTCCATTCACAAGGAAGTGCGAGGTCTATCCCAATTTGATCACACACAAAGTTTAATTGAAGAGATTTACTGGAAGGCTCAACTTGAAGAGAGACGAAGAGGAGTTAAGGATGAAGTTGCTCTTCCTAATTTTCAACTTATCAAAGATTCCTTGGAGACATTGAAGTCAAAGTACATACACTTGATTGAAGATAGAGATCATGCCATTGAATTTGCAAAGAAGACTTTCAGTGCTTTCGAAGGAAGTGAGAGAAAGGTTGATGAGCTTACTCTAGAGCTTGAATCAACAAAGGACATGTTAGAAAATACTCAGTTGGCTCTAATGGAGGTAGAAGACTAGTTTGTTGATTTCAAACTTTTCAGGGAGCACGAGAATGCACAAAGATTTGAAGAAGTCAAGCAAGTGATTAGAGATCTTGATAGTCTTCAAGAGGAGTTTGATCTAGAAAGCGTCACAAGGAAATTGGAAGTTGCAAATTTGGGTTAGCAAGATGAAAGGGATGACTTTCAAGTTAATCCTCTCTTTGAAGTGGGTGTTGAGGAAAGTTATGATAATCCTCTCTTTGTGATGGATGATAAAACTGTACATGAGACTGAGTATGGTTTCTAGTGAATGGATGATGTGATATCAAACCATGAGGAAATCTCTTTTGACACTAATGTTGAAGGGGAAAATTCTAGCACTTCTTCCAGTAGTGGAATAACGATACATGAGTTGCATAATGAAGTCTTTACTACTGTTCCTAGTCTATCCACCCTTCAGGAGATGGAAAATAAAGAATCAAGGAGGAATGAAGTCACTATTCTTCTTTGACAACAAAGAGTTGATTGGAACTCAGATGAAGAGTTTATTCATTATATAATACAGATGCTTGTTAGATTCCTATTGAACTTTATGCTTGCACCATCTTTTTTAAGAGTAACTAATTTTTGAATGGAGTTTGATGAAGGGTTCATTGAATCTTTCCAACAATTCTTGTCTCATGATTTGAAATTCAACTTTCTTAGTGAATTCAGATTTGTTGAATACTTTTTGGAGTTTCAAGAAGTGATAATTCAAATAGAACATATTGATCAAAGCATTCTAGTTAGAGTAATTCTCCATCTACGGAATGGTTCCTCTTTACTTATGATTTGGGATTCCGGTATCAAGTTGGATTTGATGTTAATCATTATATGTGAGAAGGTTTGTTGGAATGATAAGCCTCAAATTTTTAGTTCTATGAGTGTTGTTGCCTTCTTTATCAGCCATTTGATGATTATTTCTGATCATCAATTGGAGGTTTGGAGAGGAAGTTGGAGCAAAGAATGGTTCTTTGCTGTAATGGAGCTTTTAGAGTGGGTGTTTCCAACTTTTCTTTTGAGTAGATTGGTCAAAATGAATGTGGATATTTAGTATTGCAATAGTTATTCATTTCCATGCTTGTTGATTTCTCTTAAATTTGATGTTGAGTAATTCATTTTTGACTTGGTGGGCAGATGGTACACTCATATTTTCACTGCACAATCTCTTTCCAAAGATAGTTTATGGCCTCAAATGAGAGAAATGGTGGTTCAGACAGAGCATAATCAACTTTTGGATAGAGATTGTGCTCATTCTAGTGGCTATTTTTGTACATTTTCTTGTATAAATGTTTGGGACAATGAACCATTACTTGATTAGGTTTGGAATTTTGAGACTCTTGAAGAGAAATTTGTGAAAATTGTTGGGAGTCTTCTTAGTTATATCAGTATTATTTCGAGGAGGCATTGTACATCCTTCAAGAGTTTTGAAGATACGACTACTATGACTTTTCAAAGAGCTGCTTTTTCCTTTGCAAATAGCTATGATGGAAACACTCTTGCTGTTGAGACCTTGTTTGATGCTTTGAGGAGTTATGTTGATGTTTTTATGTTGATTAGATTATTCTTCTTTTTTCTGAGAATGGTGATAGTCATTGACATTGCAGATGTTAATTCTTTAGAGTTTATTTAGCGTGAGATGCTACTAGATTTTGACTCCAATCCTTCCATGTTCCTTAGTTTGAATTTTAGGCATGTTAACTCTTTGAGGTTGTAGGGAAGGATAGTGCGGTTCTGGTACAATGGGTTCATTTGTATGCTCAAATTGGAGCAGCATTAGCATGGTGGGTCTTTCTAGAGATGGAGATGGGACCTTGGGATCCTATATGTTTTGGTGGGAGCAGTTTGGAGTGTAGTGGCATTGCTTGAGGACAAGCATTTTTGGGAAGGGTGGATTGTAATGTCCCCATTTTAGCCATACGCTCTTTCGTGGCTGATAGCCTATTTTTGGAGGCCTGTAGGCTAGTTAGGAGCGGTAATTAGGGTTTCTTATTTTCTAGGAGGATGTTTTGGCAGGTTTGGAGATTTGCATGTTGGAGCTTTGTAGTTTGGATTGGTTTTCAGAGAGCTTCATAGTGGTGTGACATGCAACTGAAACAAAGGACTTTTCTGTACTTACTATTTTTTGTAAGTTACGACGACTGCTCAAAATGTAGTTAAAATGCATTTGGAGTCACTTACTATTTTTAGTAGTATGCTATTTATAGTAAGTGATATTTTTACCGGTGCTATTTCTAGCAGGGGTTCAATAGTTTAGTTCATTGGCTATTTATGGTAGGGAAATATAAGTAGTTTGGTCTGCGACATTCTTGGAGTCTATTTCTAGCAGATCATGGCTTAAGTGATTTTTAATAATGGACACCTAGTTTGGAGGAATATTTGATTATTTATAAAGTATTTCACTTAAGTATATTGGGACGCCAATGTTGAGATATATTTGCATTTTATAAAGTATTTTTCCTTATGTGCTTTGGACGCCAAAGTGAAGGAGGCTAATGAAGTTTGAAATGAAATCAAAATGCAGTTTGCTACAGGTGAATTTGAATGTCATGTTTGGGTGCCCAAATGAGAGGGAAATGAATTTGAATTTGGGGGAGAAAAGGTTATAAATAAAAGACTTGGCCTTCATTTGCAACTATCCAATGAATTTTATAAGGAAGTGCTGCCGGAATGGTAACTCACTCGCTTCGAGGAATGCATACCTCCTAGCAAAGCTTAGTTTCTTGCTTGAAAGATAAAAATTAGCTAAGATGAAGACTATTCTTTACACTGAAGAACAAATTGAGCGTATTGGAGATGTTTTTGATATTTTCTGAAGTTTGTGAAGGGTTTTCTTAGTTTTCAGTTTGTTGGTTTTTTGCTTGTCGTAGCACGTTTTTGGTAGCAACTCCTTACTCGATTTTTTGGTGGTTGTGGGTATTGTTCCAATCTCTTTCTCTATGCTAGGCGCCCCTTTCCACAAGTTTTGGTAATTTTTAGTGAGTTCCTTGAATTTATCTAGTTGGTTGCCCCCTTTTGTTGGTTTTATTGAAAATGGAGGTAATTATGTAGCTTAATACTTTGTAAAACTATGAGATTGTAGATCTAATTAAGTGTTCTTTGTTACAATTTCTTTGTATTTGATTATTTATGTAGATTCATTTTACCAATTGTAGAAGTAGACAGAAGATTGTAGAAGAATAAGACTAGAAGAAAGAAGTGACACATCATATACCGTGGAGAAACCCTTTTGGGAAAAAAATCCATCACCAAAATCAATAGTGATTGTATTATTTATCCTTAGAACAAGATTACAATAATTCTTTATCAATCCTTGCTTGAGATGATTCTTTTTCCTTCAACAATTCTTCTTCACAACCTGCAATAAACTCTCATGTGTCCAAGCATGAATCCAGACATCTTGTGCCATGCTTCACAAAAGTACTCTCTTAGAACTCTCTTCAACTTGCTGCAATAAATAGACAATTGTGAACATTGTAAACTCCAAAGAGTTGACAATTACAAGAGGAGAAAGCTCCTCACAAATATCTACGCCATTCTTGTGCAAGTAGAGTTCTTCCGTGAAAAAAATTGTCAAACCAAGTATTTCATCAATTTGGGCGTCCCAAACTAAAGTATTAACTCAACGTTTATTACAAAGATATCTTTCAAGCTTCTCCTCAAAGTTGGCGCCCAAGAATGGGCCCCACTTAACCGAGCCTTGTAAATATCTTCTCATGCAAATGTGTTAACTCCAAGATCTCAACATGGGCGCCCAAGGTGGGTCCAAGTCAATCTTTGTTAACTGAAACATATCTCTCCATCAATTCATGCAAACATGATGCATGATTGATCATCCCCACTTAATTGAATGTAGCCACCTGTTATCTGTCATGCAACTCATGCATGCAACTCATGTCAACTGAAGTCAACTAACATGCAACTCAAACTAACTACATGCAACTGAAGATAACTAAATTGAATTGAATTGAACTAAACTGAATTGAACTGATATTGAATTGAACTGAACTAAATTGAACTCCACTCCACTCATGTAAATATCAATTCCTAACTTCTAGGATCTTTACATGCATTACTGAAGTGTTATCTTTCTCCAAATAGTTAACTGAAATCAAGGTGGGTTCCACCTTCCATGTGGGCGCTCAATGTGCTCCTATTTGGTAGGAGCTCTTCTTGGATGCCCTCACATGTTCCTGTCATTTAGGAATAATTACAAATTTCAATTTACATGTTCATTTCATTCGAATTTAATCTCTTTCTAATCCTAGTGTTGGGGAACACTTTCCAAGGACTTAGGAGATACATGAAATATGTTTAGGATTGCAATTAAATGGCATCATATTCCCAACATTCTCCCACTTGACATTATACATTGCAATTATTCTAAACAAGGAATCATTCTTATAAATCAAGTACAAGACTCAAGGCCAATGGCCTTCCTGCACCAAGAACCAATACCTTTCCCAAGTCTCTGTAACCATTTCTTCTGTCACTGAAACTTGGACCAATCTATTCATGAACACAAGCATCAAATTCAAATGATAATAAAAGAATCTGAGTGACTGCCACACTCATACCAAATTGGAATAGCAACCATAGCAAGTTGCTAGCTCATCCAAAATTGTCATAGGTAGAACTTCATGCTATCAACATAGCAACCCAAATCTGCAAACAAGTCCCTGTATATCCACCATCCTACAAAATAAGACTCCAAGGTAACAACACACATAGACATGCGATAAAAAACCTCTAAAGTAACTCATTGTAGTAAAGTGTAACCAGTCCAAGAGAGGTGCCCCTCTCATACATAACACATATACCTTTTGGAACTCCCATTGCATAGGTAATGTCAAACTGAAAACAAGACCACAACATTAACAAGTCCTCCTATAGCACTTCACATAGAGGATGTGGCTAACTCCTCTATCATAGTGTCAAACTGTGTAAAGTAAGATCTCCTTCAACACTCCCAAACTGAAAAGATATTAACATCTAACCATTCAACTTATAATGAAACATGACATAGCTTAGATGTAAACCTCTCACATAAAGTAGATCAAACTTAGCCAAACATTCCCACAACAAAAGGGAATATGCCCAAAGCCACTAACTATCTCCTGTACCTCTCCTACCCAAATCCTCAAAACTAACTCAAGTTCAAGATTGCAAGGAGAACAACGACAATACATAAAATCATGCATCTACTTCTCAAGACTAATGCATAAGAGAAGACAAGATACATATTACTAATGCATCTAATAATCAGGTGGGAAACACCTCTTAGATCATTTTACCTGCCGAGTAGACCAAGAGTGGGATACACGATTGTCTTGTGCATACAATAGACAACCTTCTCATCAGGTCTATGATGGACTTATATCCATTTCTAGGTGTAGGCTTCTCAGTCTTTACTATTGAAAAATATTTTCTTACAAGTAACCATTCCAACATATATCTCTTAACATAAGAAATATCTGACCTAACCCAAGTCTCTCTAGTGTCCATGAGCACCCACCAATCAATCCATGCCAATTTCAAATGAAACCTACATAATCATGAAGCTCCAAGCAAATGATTAAAACTCAAAACCAAAAATAACTACATCCTCTCCAAAGGAAGAATAATAACACCTTTACCAAAAACTCTAAGGGTCCTCCATGAAACAAGATGTTAAAACCTCTTCAAATCACATGAAGATAACCATATCCTACAGAGCTCCCACTAAACTGTGATACCGAGCTATATATGGCAACAAGATAAACATCAAACCATCATTGTCAAAAAACTCCCACTACAACATGTAACCAAGATATCCGTGACATCATGATAACCATCTCCTAAATGAAGATCATCCATACATGCAAAACCATGGGCTCAAAACCATGAGATCCAAAACCATGGACCAAATCAACTAGCACAAAACCATGTGTTAAAGACCACTAAAGGTTAATCCACTAACTCTAAACCAAGAACTAGTTTAACCCATCTGTCCTCCCCTTACCACCTGGGAGAACTCCTCTCTTACCAGGCCTTTCAGGGATTGAGCAAGCCATACCAGGTCTTACAACCATCAACCCAAATACATTGTAACATACTTCTTTTACAAATCTGCAATAACACAATAGTAAAAGCTCCCACTATAGCCAAAAATGCTTCAAAATTTTAAGATAAAGGTGCCCCAAACTCTACCCAACCGTTAGCTCTGATACCAAATGTTGAAAATGGAGGTAATTATGTAGCTTAATACTTTGTAAAACTATGTGATTGTAGATCTAATTAAGTGTTCTTTGTTACAATTTATTTGTATATGATTATTTGTTTAGATTCATTTTTCCAATTGTAGAAGTAGACAGAAGATTGTAGAAGAATAAGACTAGAAGATCAAAGTGACACAACATATACCATGGAGAAACCCTTTTTGGAAAAAACTCCACCACCATAATCAATAATGCTTGTATTATTTAACCTTAGAAAAAGATTACAATAATTCTTTATCAATCCTTGCTTGAGATGCTTCTTTTAACTTCAACAATTCTTTTTCACAACCTGCAATAAACTCTCGTATCTCCAAGCATAAATCCACACATCCTATGCCATGCTTCACAAAAGTACTCTCTTAGAACTCTCTTCAACTTGCTGCAATAAATAGACAATTGTGAACATTGTAAACCCAAAGAGTTGACAATTACAAGAGGATAAAGATCCTCACAAATATCTACACCATTCTTGTGCAAGTAGAGTTCTTCCGTGAAAAACAATGTCAAACGAAGTCCATCAATTTGGGTGTCCCAAACTAAAGTCTTAACTCAACGTTTATTACAAAGATATCTTCCCAGATTCTCCTCAATGTTGGTGCCCAAGAATGGGCCCCACTTAACTAAGCCTTGTAAATATCTTCTCATGCAAAGGTGTTAACTCCAAGATCTCAACTTGGGCGCCCAAGGTGGGTCCAAGTCAATCTCTGTTAACTGAAACATATCTCTCCATCAATTCATGCAAACATGATGCATGATTGATCATCCCCACTTAACTAAATGTAATCAGCTGTTATCTGTCATGCAACTGAAGTCATTAGCATGCAACTCAAGTCAACTGAAGTCAACTAACATGCAACTCAAACTAACTACATGCAGTTGAAGATAATTGAACCATAATTGAATTGAACTAAACTGAACTAAACTGAATTCAACGGAATTGAACTAATACTGAACTAAATTGAACTGAACTCCACTCATGTAAATATCAATTCCTAACTTCTAGGATCTTTACATGCATTATTGAAATGTTATCTTTCTCCAAACAGTTAACTGAAATCAAGGTGGGTTCCACCTTCCATGTGGGTGCCCCATATGCTCCTATTTTGTAGGAGCTCTTCTTGGACTCCCTCACATGTTCCTATCATTTAGGAATAATTAAAAATGTCAATTTACATGTTCATTTCATTTGAATTTAATCTCTTTCTAATCCTAGTGTTGGGGAACACTTTCCAAGGACTTGGGAGATTTATGAAATATGTTTATGATTGCAATTAAATGGAATCCTATTCCCAACAGGTTGTACCTTACATGTAAGATCCTTGGAATGTGTGCATAAAATAATGGAGGGTATTTGCTACTGTTTAATGTTATAGACTTGGGCGCCAAATTTCCAGGCTTCATATGCACTCAGTTTCATGTCAATCAGAGGAGTATTGGATGAATTATGAGCATTTTGGTGTGATTCATGCTTGCTGGTTTGAGTTCTTTGCTTGATGATTTTCATATCATATTGTAGTAGTTGGATTTTTGGGCTTGTTTTTCATAGTTGTGAGCTTGAGAAGTTTGGTGGAGCACATGAAAATACTTTGGAGTGGTTTGGATAACAATAACACTCGGCTTCTTGCAGATTATACTTCATATTGTAGCAGTGAATTAGTAGTACTGATGAGCTCTTTTACATTTCTGCAAATTACTATTATATTCCCTCTTTTAGTGGAAGAGGGTAGGCCTTGCCGCCCTATTCACTTTCTTGCATAAGAATTTTCATTCCCATCATTTGGTGGAAGAGACAGGCCTCACCATCTTTATTTTCTGTACTTGCATTTCTCATCTTGTTGATCGACTGAGCTGTCAAACCACTCCCACTGAATAAGTGGTTGAGTTGCAAAGCATTGTAATTTCCAGCTTCAGTTATTTTCTAATGATCCCCGACACCATATGCTCACACCTCGCTCATCATTGGGATCTTGGTGTACATTCTTGGTGTAGGGTTACATTTTAGTGCTGGTTTTGGTTTTGCTAACACTAATGGGTGAAATTGTTGATGTTAAAATTGAAAAAAATTGTAAGGGGGTTATTTCAGTGGTATTAGAGCCAAGATCCTTCCATCCTGTGAAAAGACAGAGCTCAGTTGTTAGATGAGTGACAAAGAAATCAAATTCTACACTAGAGGTCTAATTGAGTTCAGTTTCAACTTCTAGAAGTTCCAAAGATGTTACATTTTCTGATGTTTAGGAATCGTGAGAAGTCAGATTTGATTATGGATTTTGAAGAAGAAAGAAGTTTGGAAAGGTCACTTTTCCTTGTAGGTACAAGGCTCAATGAAGAATGTCAGACAAGAGGTAGAATAATGTGCATGTTATAGAGCCAACAATTTGCTGAAGTGAAGATTGCCAAAGCATTGCTTGTTCCACCTTCTGAATTTATACTTAACATACTATAACCTCCTAGAAAAGGTGTACATAGCCCTACCATGATTAGGCTTCCCTTGAAGCCACCAACCACTCATAAGATCTTGAAGAGAGGGGTATTGCAACGACATTAGCTGGAATTTAAAGGACAGGTTCCTATAAGCTCTGATAGAAACAACATAAAGCTTGATTGGCTAGTGTTCAGACCCTCTCCAATCCAAAATCTCAGAACTAGTGGTCCATCTTTCACCAACCCAAAAGAAAAAAACAAGAAATCTATCCAACCTTACAAAGATAGCATTATCACCGCACCTCCTATTATTCCTAGTAAAAATCCCATTACTTGCCTTCACATCCACTAAATTTAGCACCTCAATAGTATCCCTGAGAAGGTTGGCAGAAAAATCAAGCTGAGCATTCCCACCAAGTTTTTCCTCAGGACAAAGAATTGCATTTAAATCCCCAACAACGACCCATGGGAGAAAGGGAGCCAGAGACCAAATATATTTGACATGATCCCACAATTGAGATTTTCCAATAAAGTCAGGAGGCACACAAACATTGGTGAACAGACAGGTTTCACCGAAGTCCAGACTAGAGGCAACCATAGATATTGAAGAACGACCCAAAATCCACCAAAAAGGCACAATCTTCCTCGGATCACAAAAGAAAGCCATACCACCAGAATTACCCTGAGCCCCAATGCACTAACATGATCCACAAGGCCAAACATAAGGGGATCTATTCATCATGTATTCCACATATAACTTGGTTTCCTAAAGAAAAACAAGATTAGGAAACTAAGCACTAATCATTTTATGGAGTCTTTTGTCAAGGGATTCTATTCATACCCATCACATTGCATGAAATTACAATCATTTTTGAGAGTGATAAAAGTGGGAGTCAATGGTCCTCACTGATCCCGAGTCCACCAAATTCTCCCCAAGCAATTTAACCTTCTCCCTGCAGTCTTTTTTTTTTACCTACCTTAGAAGCTTTCTCCAGAGGCCCCTTAAAATATTTCTGTTGTAGACCCAAAACCTGTGGAGTCCCACTATTCTTACCTTCATCCATCACCTCCCTAGAAAGAACTGAATCCCCTAAATATCAACCTTGTTCAAGAGAAAAGGTTCAAATGGTTCAGATTCAACTGAAGGTTGTAATGGCACATCTGTAGTCATGTGCTCAATTTGTACATCCCCTAAAGGTGATCTCACTACAACAAAACAAGCAATTAGCGCCGAAATTTAGTGCATTTGAGTTCATGAATTGGACACTTCTACCGGCACAAAAATTAGTGATAAACTACATGTTCACTTCGGCGTCAGATTTTGTGCTGATTTTAGTCCCAGAAAAGTAACGCAAGCAATAGCACCTATTTTAGCGTTGGGAATAGCACGAGGAAGCAAGATGAATTTAATGTCGGAAATAACGCCTAAATTAGTGCCCAATTTGGCTTCCAGTTTTGCTTCCATGTCTGCTCCCATTGTTGCTTCTAATTTTGCTCTGATTCATGCTTCCTGTTTTGCTTCTGGTATGGCATCGAAAATATCTTCTTTTTTGGCTTCCTAATTGACACTAAGTTTTTCTTCCATTATGTTATCCTTTGTTGCTTCTAGTTTTGCTTCCATTTGACGTCCTTTGTTGCTTCTAGTTTGGCTTCCGATTTTTCTTCTGGTTTTGCTTCTTGTGTTGCTTCCAGGTTTGCTTCCAGTTTTGCTTCTAGATTTGCTTTCAATTTTGCTTCCATTTTTGCTTCCAGTTTTGCTTCCAATTTTGCTTCTAGGTTTGCTTCCGGTTTTGCTTCCAATTTTGCTTCCATTTTTTCTTCCAGTTTTGCTTCCATTTTTGCATCTTTTGTTGCTTCTAATATGGCTTCTATTATTGCATCTTTTGTTGCTTCTAAAATTGCTTCCATTATTACTTCTTTGTTTGCTACCTGAATTGCTTTTGTTTTTTCTTCCTAGATAATGCCAAGTTTTGCTTCCAAGATTGCTTTTGGTTTGCTTCTAGTTTGGCTTCCATTGTTGCTTCATTTTTTGCTTCTAAAAATGCTTCTTGTTTTGCTTCCATTTATTAATTTAATATGTTTTATTTCAATTTAATTAGTTAAATATATCATGCCTCTTAAATAACTCATATGATTATAGAGTAAGTAATTTAATTATTTAACTCATATGATTAAATAACAAGATAATTATTATAACATGATCATCATCTATAATTAAAACATGTGAGTCAAATATCTATAATTTAATTGAATTTGACAACATCCATCCTGAGCAGTAAATTAAAATCATCATACGTAATAAATATCCATCCAAAAATCATTGACCACTTTCAATATATATAAATTGACATCAATACTGATAAGATCATCATCATATATAACTAAAACAAGTGAAAGTCAAATATGCCAGTAGATCAATAACATGTCAAAATGATACATGTACAAATAATATAAGTAAAAATGATAAATTATGTAACTCAAAATGATACAAGTCAAGATGATACATGTCCAAATGATATAAATCAAAATGATACAACTCAATAATATGGTACTACAAGCTATGAAAATGATACATATGATAGTAACCATGAAAAGAGGCATCATAACGATATATTAGTAATGATCCATGATGCAGTCTATATGATCATGAATGTCACTAGCTACTACTAGCAACTGGCTCATCATCATCATCACCATCGTGATCATCATGATCATGATCATGATCATCATTTTCATCGGCCTCAATGTCTTCTGTATCTGTGTCATCATCATCCTCTGCCATGTGATCTATACTAGAACCAACATTTTCTAGATCTATATCATGATGAGGATCATCTTGATCTTTTGGAAGACCCGTGTTCTGCAAAAAAAAAACATTTAAAATGAAAAGTTATTATTTATTTCATGCAATAATTTTTATTTCTATTATATATCTAATATTACAACATATGAAACGAAACCATAATCATATTACATCCTGCTACATCATATTTCCATTTCTTAATATCACTATGATCTTAGGATGTAATATTATTTTTTCCTTCATTCTATGAATGCATTTGTATAAATGGTACTATGGGGATGGTTGAAGCACAACTCTATTTTACATTTATGGTTTAGTTTTCTATTTGTAAGCAAGCTATGAAATGCAACAATACTTGAGCATACATAGAATAGTTCTTCAAGACATTTTGTACTTTGATTATACTATTTTTAAGTAACCTTTTCATGTATATAATCATATACATGAATATGTATGTTAATATAAGGCATCTATGGAGGTAGTTCAAAGAGATAGCCCTGAAATTTTGCCTCATCTTACAAAGTCTGCAGGAACAAGAATAGGGATCGAATTTCGAGAGTCTGCTTTAAGTTTGAATTCAAGAAATGAAAAAATTGTGAAGGGTGGAATGGATTTTAATGTATCACTTGTGTTTCAGAATTTGTAGTTGCAGACTGGTAACCCCAAAACACAAAATTATTCATTGCTCCTTGCTGACACTGTGGTTGTTAAGGATAAAGGGCCTGGAAATGAAACTGGGGTTAGCTACAAAGTATACACTGATGTTGCATACTCATTTAACGATGATGATGAAGACGGGGAAGTGAAACAAAAACCCAAGGCTGAGGTAAATAGAGGAGAAACAGGCATCTCCAAGGCAACCTTATGATTTGATAATCAGGAGATGACTAAAGAAGAGCAGCGCCGACAACACCAAGCAAAAATTGTAAGGAAAAAGAATGAGGAGACTACAAGAAGATTGGATGCAGGGGGCATTGGTATAGGAGATGGACATGGCTCTTCCAAGCCATCCACTAAGATGGTTTCCTACAAAAATGTGGATGATATCCTCATTTATAAAGAGCTCATGATTCAGGTTGATAAGAAAAATGATGTTGTTCTGGTACCCATATATGGCATCATGGTTCCATTTCATGTAGCCACCATCAAGAGTGTTACAAGCCAACAAGATGGAGGGAATTATTATATAAGGATAATTTTCAATGTTCAGGTACCGACTTTAATGCCAACTACATGCCAACATTGAAATTCCCTAGTAGTATTTATGTTAAGGAAATTTCCTTTAGATCCAGGGATTCAAAGCACATCAACCATGCGATACAAATGATTAAACCTACAAACAATTTGTAGCAATCAAAGAAACTAAAAAGTTAGAGAGAGCTACACTAGTGACTCATGAAAAACTTCAGCTTTTAAAAACAAATCCAATTAGGGTGTCTACTTGTGGATCAAGCCAGCATTTGGTGGAAGAGGAAGAAAGATGACTAGAACTCTAGAGGCCCACCACAATGGATTTTGGTATTCAACCATGAGAGAAGAAGAGAGAGCTGATATCATGTATCAAAACATTAAGCATGCATTCTTCCAACTAGTGGAGAAGGAGATGATTACTTTGCTTCATTTTCATTTGCATAACCATATCATGGTGGGAACCAAGAAGACCAAGGATGTCTAGTTTTATGTGGAGGTAATGGATGTGGTCCAAAATTTAGGAGGGGCAATAAGTTCAATGTATGATCTTGATGAAATTGAGGAAGAACAACAAGAGAGGGATAGGAAAAATAAAATCAATGTAGAGTTTCAAGGATTTTTCAAGCAAGTAACAGAGCTATGGGAGCAGCCTCATCTAAAAGATTTTGAAATAGAGTTTGATATACCATTTAGAGAGCTTGGTTTTCATGGAGTTATTTCAAAGCCTCTGCTTTTATTCTTCCTATAGTAAACTATTTGGTAGAGTTGGTGGAATTATCTTTCTTAGTAATCACTATTAGTGAGATTGAGATTGTTAACCTTGAGAGAGTAGGACTTGGGAAAAAGGAATTTGATATGGCTATTGTTTTCAAAGACTTCAAGCAAGGTGTACTCCACATTGATGCCATTCC
Organism: Sequoia sempervirens; assembly: GCA_007258455.2. Classification (NCBI taxonomy): domain Eukaryota; kingdom Viridiplantae; phylum Streptophyta; class Pinopsida; order Cupressales; family Cupressaceae; genus Sequoia; species Sequoia sempervirens. The sequence goes on from VDFB02270651.1 coordinate 23,296,060, forward strand.
TTAACCTTCACTTGATGGCATCAAGGAATGGCTGAACTCCATGGATATAAAGTATTATGAAAGAAAAATGAACTTGAACTGGAAGCCAATTTTGAAGACTATTATTGATGATCTAGATAAATTTATTGAAGATGGTGGTTGGGAATTTTTGAATATGGAAGCTAGTGATTCTGATTCTGATAATTCAGAAGAGTGAGATCAAGGATATGAACCCTCTGATGTAGAAGAGGAATCAAAATTAGGTAAGGAAGGTTCAAAAGATGAATCTCTTGTGGAGTCAGATGAGGATGACGAAGAAGAAGAAGGTTCTAAAGAGGAGGAAGGTAAAACATGGGATGAATTAGAATCCGAAGCCAGAAATGCAGATAAGGAAAAAGGAGACGAGTTTGACAGTGAAGAGGAAAGGCGATGAAGAAAGGTAAAAGCTACAGGGAAGTATCAAACACCTGATATTAGAGATTCAAGAGGAATGCCTGCCAAGAGGCATAAAGTCAGATGAATTGAGTTCATCTATATCCTTCTAATATTTATTCATACACATAAATGGTTCAGTTGTTTATGCAAATGATGCATATATGTTAACTTGATCAGTGTTGTTACTTTGGTAGTTTGGCTTCTGTGACAACCAACCTTTAGGCCATTGTGTGCGGGAGCACGTTTGTGTTTTTAGTTAGCTTTTTTGGATAGCTCTACTGGGTGTTGAGGACATTCCATTTATCTTTTGAATGTTAAGAAGTCTAGTATTACACACTTCTCTATGGTGATTAGATCAGGTTGCAGGTTTTTAACTGTTGATTTCTTTATTTATGGAGGCATCTAGGGCCAACAGAGAAGCACTTTAGAATTCCTCCTATGCATCAATAAACAACTCAATAAAATAAATTCAAATTGACATATTAACACAACAATATCCAACTAAGTTATTGAAAGTCAACTATTAATACCTCGTTCTCCATCCAAATTACAAAATAGGTCCACTTTTTGCTTTGTAACTTTTCATTTTCAAATTGCTTTGGATGTCGGTCATATTTCTCCTCCTGTCAAAACATGGCACATGGACTAGTTAAAATAATTAATATGCAATCATTTACTTTTTCCTAGGAAATAAAAAAATATCATTTAACATATTAAATATACTTACAAATGTATAGATCAAGGCCTGCAAACCTTTCTGTCCACTGTGTTGCGTGGCACAAAGTTTTTCAATCCTAGCCTTGGAGGCCTTGTCCTGAAACATATACTAATTCAATTTAACTATGCACAAATAAGATTTAAAAATTGTTTAATAAATTTGATATAATCTTATGTGCAAATTCAAATACCTACATACTCTCCTCACCGGACTTCCTTTGTGCATCATACTTCTCATATTCTTTTACAAGCTCTTTCCATACTTTCACATTTACATCAATTGGCCTTTTTTTGAGCCTTAGATCGGGAGGGAGTTTTTTTATCTTCTTTGTTTGGTTGCACCAAAATCTCTTGCAGTTTTGAGACATTCGTAGCTTTACCTTCTTCACAGACCAACCTGTTCCAAATCCAGTCTCCATGTCATGGATAACTGCTTTTTGCAGGTGCATGGGTATCTTTGAGAATGGAAAATGTAGATGGTCTTTGAACTATTGAAGGCATGATTCCTTCAATCTATTCACAAACATTTTTCTAGCATCTATCATTCAGACTTCCCGGTGAAACCACATCTTATTCTATCTTGGTATCGTAGCTACCAATGCAAGATGCAAAACATGGTGTGTTGGAAGAATTTTGTGTCCCAAGAGTGGCTGGGATAGTGGAAGTATTTGCTCCTTGTTCCACACTCTTAGAGTTTATTATTATTGATTTCGTCCTGGATCTTTTGCTTGATCCAGGACAATTGGTTGGGGAATCAATTGATTCCCTTTGACACAGTTGATTTGGTTGCAATGTTTCAGGGGTTTTACTAGATCATTTTTCTATGTATCTAGAAAGCATTGTCAAGTCCACACCATCCAAAATGTTCACTACCTCTACCCCCAATATGGAAGCCAATTCCTCTTTATCTTTGTCAATCTGATGTCCCTATATATATAAAATAAATTTATTCTTTTAAATTTAGAAATAAAAAACTAAAAACTAAAAATCAAAGAAACAATGGAAACATTTACAAATCTATAAATTGACAATGAATTACCTCATTGTGGCTAGAGTCTGCTCCCTTTTCTCCCTTCCCTCTATTGCTTGACATTTTGAGGCGACCTAGGGCAAATTATTTTTGTCCAGTATGTGGAGGAAAACGAAGTACACACTGTCAGGTATGAAAGTTTTCATCTAGTTTGTAGTATGAAAGAAAGTTGTCGTCAAAGAAAGGTATGGAAGGAAGGTCTGAGAAATCGAACCAGAATCCGAAAGCTTGGGATGGGAATGATAAGAACCGGGGGATTGGGGTTTCAAAAATGCTTTCACTGCTCTTGAATGTGGAGGAAATAATGCAATGTCTACAATTTTACCCTCCTTTGCAACCACATGAGACTTGAACGATTCGCCTGTAAACAAAATAATATTCAAAACCATTTCTTCACAATCCTCTCCATTTAATCCAAACAAAAAATTCGTGGGAACGAAAAAAACAAATTGTAACCTTACCTATGGTGTCGCAAACTAAATTGAATTTCTCATCTACTTGCTCGTAGCCGATCCCTCAAAGGGTGCCCTCCTCTCTTCCTTCATGTGACGTTTTCCCCTTTTTTCTCCTCTCTTCCTTCACACGACATTTTTCTCCTCCCATCTATTCCTTCACGTAGGAAGTTTTTATTTTTTGTTTTTGATTTAGTTGTTGACGCCATAGTCGACGTAGTTAACGCCAACTTTAGCGGAAAATTTCAGCCCTAAATGTAATCTTTTTGGGGCACAAAAGGCGACACAAAGTGCACCTAATTTAGCACCTAACATTGCAAAATGATGTATTTTTCTTGGAAGTTGATGAATAAATTGATCCTAAATTGAATTCATCTTCATATGTTCCAAGGGAGCAATCATGGTTCCCTATTTTATCTATTCCTTATCCCATGTCAATTTTGTGGGTGCAAAATTAATAGAGGTTATATTTGTGAACTCAGAAATGACCCCTAAACTTTTAAATTTAAATTTAAATGGGACCATGTTCACCCTATACAACTAGATGAGTCATCTAAAGTGTGAAATATTTCAAATTGCATGTTACAGATTTGTATAAAAGGACAAACACTAATTCATTACTATCATCTTAGATATAGGGCTTATTGGGGAATTATGAAAAATCATCTATGAGAACTAAATCATTATCATGTGACATTGATATTGCATCAACATCCTATGTGTATTACATGCTTCCCTGTTATCTTCAATCATTTATTTGTATCATTAAATTAGTAATAGGAGTTTAACTAAAGGATAAATATCCTAGCCTAACAAAATCCTCAATAATGTCTATCGACATGACCCCTCTTAGACATAGGTTGTAGACATCAAGATAATAAATTATAGACATCCAATTTAGTGAAGATTAGATCTATAGTTAAGGTTTAGTTCTACGTGTAGGTTCATATTTTTATGCACTGAGATCAATTCCATATCCATGGAAGTGTATTGGAATGAATCATCATGAATTTTATAGTTTTGAGATAGTTTTTTATAGTCCTAGTTATTGTTGCACTAATAAATCACTTAGCAATGTCTAGCATAGTCATATCTTCATTGAACCTAGAGCTAAATACCATTATTTTTATTATTTAATTTTGAGCATTCATTTTAGTGGTGTTATTACTCTCAACTCTTTATCCTAGGCAAGTTATATTATTTATTCATTTTGATTTAATTAATTTACTTGGGATATTTATGTGAGGCATGTTATTTTTCCTTACATAAATTCATGAACCAAACATTCTTAAACACACTCAGGTTTCATCCTTAGAGTTTATCCTTCTATATTAAGGTTATAAATCTAACATTTTTAAGTAGATATGATTCATTTTATACTTTATTAGAGCTTGGATGCACCCCTTATCTATGTTTCATTGCTATTATCTTGATTAGGGTTTGGGATTTTTTTGTGTAATCTCTTTGATCCCACTAACCCACCCTTATTTAATGTATTACTGATAGATCATTCATCATGTATTATCATATATATTTTTCTATTTCCTTTATCCATGCATATATTACATATTTTGACATGTTCTTACACTTTGTTAGATCTCATCATTCCATCCTAAAGTAGGTTTCAATCAAGAATAAGGAATCCAATCTCTAGTTTTCAAAGAGAAAATATCTACGGTTTTAATGAATTTGTGGAAGAAGTGTAAGGTAGAGAACCAACTAAAATTATTAGTAATAGGTTTTCTTTCATCTAGGATAACAAGGGACCATGGAAGGGATGTTCAACTCAAATTATTAGTAATAGGTTTTATTTGTAGTCAGCTTGTAAATAAATGTCTTTTTGATGTGAATTTGTAGTCATCTTGTAATCATAAGATTTGAGCTCTAGTTGTCAAGATTCTGTGTGTAAACTTTTCGTGAAGAGAAAAATGTTCCAATGTCCTATTTTGTTTTTCATAGTGCGTCTCAATGAAAAGCGAGCATATTAACAAGATAATTTCAACAATTTTCTCTTGGTGCACAATTGTTATGTGACTATTGTCATTGTTGTGTATTACAGGATCCAGAGGAGGCCATGGAGAGAGGATGTGGATGGCGTAAAATACTAAATTGCAGAGAGGAAAGTGGGTCAAAATAGATATGACAACGGAATCTGTAGATGCAATAGACGTAAGAAGAGAAAGCAACCTCAACCAAAGGAGGAAGGTTTTTATGAATTCATAAATGCTACAACATAGAGGATATAAAGTCATTTTTTTGTCCATGAGGCCTCTGAGGTCAAAATTATTTGTTGAAAATGCATGAGAATGGTGATTAAATGTGATTCTATGATCAAGGGAAAGTTTGATAATTAGGATGGCCAAAACATGATATCAATATGTCAAATATATTACTAAAGTGAGGTTTTGTGTTGGATAGCATATTCATTGAAATGATATAATTGGTGTACTAAACATTATTTACTATGTTGTGTATTATAGGGGTCAGATGAGGCCATGGCAATAGATCATGTCATATCAAATGAGGACACAACGGATGAAGCAGGACATCAGGTACTCAAATTTTGACTTAACTTAGGAAAAAATGATTTGATGGAATTTTGTGATACGTCCATCTTTTTTCACAGTATTACTAAAATTTATAATGTATTATCCAATCTTGACATAAATTAGTGCATGTTGTTGATTATTTTAGATGGAGATTGGAGCAAATGTAGAGCCTGAGCATTCAAATAGCAAAAGAATAAGATATGTACGTGGACGTGGACCTAAAATTGTTAAATCACGTAGAGGATAGTGGGTGGAATATGATATGATAATGGATCCTACAGACACAAAAAATGATTGCACTAAACAAGAGGTTGGTCAAGACTATAGTACATGGGATGATTACTTTGAGAAAATTGTTGTTTGTGGATGTTCTGTATGTTGTGGAAAGAAACAATTCAAACGAGTGATTGTACAAAGGCATTACATATATGATGAGCTTCCAATCGATAGTATGCCTCCTGAAATCGATTCAAATCCAATAGGAATTGTGGTAAGTAATTTTCCAATTTGATATAAATAACATGTATACTTCATTTAAACATTGTTTTATATTATTTAAATAACTAATTTTTTTCTTAATGGATACTTGTAGGATAAATTTCTTGGTTTAAAGTTTCTTGGATCATTGACTTCTTTCCTAGAGGGCAATGATCATTTATCAGATGATACATCTAACAAAAATATGTGCCAATATACTAGCTCGGAAGATGAGGAATTGATGAAAACAAGTAACATAACAAGAACCGGTTTAAAGATGCATAATTTTCTTAAAGACTACATACCCTCTAAGAATGGATGTGATGGAGATGATGAATTTCTCCTGAGTTTGATATCAATTTACAAAGATACATTTGATCGTCAGCTATATTGCGCTTGGCCTAGTGATCAACAACTACCTAGAATGTACGAGGTGTTCAATTTTGGGGATACAACTACATGATGCGACCCTCCAATATTCATGGAGAAAACCTAGGCCTCTTTATTGTCCAAAATGTACATGTCGGATCTAAACATAGAAACAATTCAAAACAAACCACTATGAGATTCGTGCCATATTATGGTCCATCATATTACAGTGGTGAATGGAGAAGGCTACCAAAATATAGGCCTAGCATGTCAACATATTGTCTAAATTCAAATATGTATACACATCGTCTCCGATTGGAAAGTGGAAAAGAAATGAATAGAGGTCATCTTATGCATATAGATGGATGTGCATACACACACAAAAATATTTCAGGATTTATAAATAGTAGTAAGGGAAGGGACCCTACTGTAAGACCGAATTGTCAATTTGTTGAGGTTATAAATGATAAATATGGAGATATGGAAAGAGAGGTTGAAAGATTGATAATGGTTGAGGCTATTATGGACCTTACCATTGGGGATGAGTTATTGATTGATTACCCCTTCTTAAAACGCACTCCTGCAGGGAAAGAAAAGGGAAGAACAAGGCCTCCCTAAGGATGTTTTTAAGGGAAGAAAACCAAAGAATAATAAATGAGTGTGGACTGATGTTTTATAAACTATGTTGTCAAAATTGCGTTTTACTTAAATTATTGTATAAAAAGGTAGTCGATAAAATAATGTTCCATTATTCAATTGATGTATATATGTTCATACAATTTATATTTTTTATTTTTTAAGCCACATTTGATTATATTTCTTTGAAATTGATACATTTATGATTTATCCAATTGTTGCCAAATATTAAATAATTATTTTGTTTGTTGATAGGTAGAAGATGTTGATGAAACACATACTAATACCTAAGATCCAACTGGGTTATTAAGATTTGGATAGGATGATCCAAACCATCCTTTAAACAATACCAGGGTGAAAAAAGCAACATTGAAGAGAATACTACCAACTAAGAAATTTGAAGAGCTGATGAGATCCACATACACTGATGAGATGCCACCTAGCCTTAATGATGATGATCATGATAGTGAAAATGCAGTGCATGAAGAATGATTGAATGAAATGCTTACAGGTTTCTTTGGGGATGGAAACAATGATGACAATAATGATCATACAGTTGAAAATAACAATGATAGCAAGGGTAATTACCACCAACGTAATGTTGATGATAACAACCTGAAAGACTCCATCAAGCAATCAGTGAAGACACCTGTGTTCAAATTGGGTGCAAGTAGAGCCTCAAAACTAGCATGCACATTAATATTATTAGAAATCAAGTCACTATTTGGTTGGTCAGAAAAAGGATTCACTACCCTACTGCAGTGAGTTGAAATATATTTCTTACTTTGCATTGTCAATTGGTGTACATAATTCGTAAACATTCATCAACTTCGTTTATATTTCTTTAAGGGGATTTAAAACCATATATTGTATATAAGCAGTCCTAGTATAGATTGACATATCAAACATGTTCATCATAAGCCAAACATTCAATTGATTTAATCTCTGGCAATCTTATAGGGCACTAAAAACTAAAATATACCCTGAAGAGAATGTGTTTCCATCAACTTGCAGAGAGGCGTGTTTGTTGTTGGTTGAGTTGGGGATTGAATATAAGAAAATTCATTTATGTAAAAATGATTGCATTTTATACAGAGATGAATATCAAAACAAGGTAGAATGCCCTATATGCAAAGAGAAGAGATATTGTACAGATGTACAAGGTCCTACAGTTCCAAAGAAGGTTTTACATCACATGCCAATTATACCTAGACATCAACGAATGTTTCGTTGCAAGTCACTTGCACAATTGATGGAATGGCATGCAAAGAACAAGAGTAAAGATGGATTCATGTGAATTCTGGCTGACTCCAAAGCAATGAAACACATAGAGGAAAAATGACCAAGAAAATTCAAAGATGAACCCCGTAGTATCATGTTTGATCTTGCAATTGATGGAGTGTGCCCATTCTCTTTACTGAGCTCAAATTATAGTGTTTGGCCAGTTAGATTGATAGAATACAATATTCCCCCATGGATGAGTGTTAGAGGTATTGCTCTTTTGCGAACCAAATTTGATAGAAAACATTTGTGGCCAAACAGGGAAAATGAAACATATGCAGAAGCTCCATGGATTTTGAAAAAAAAAAAGAGCAAGACCAACTAAAAAATTTAATCCGTTCAATAAGGACACCTATTGGCTATGGGTCATCATTGGCTAAAGCTTTTACAATTGATGGACATATCACATGATTTAAAACACATGATTTTCATAATTTTATGAAGGTATTATATATCATTATTTAACATTTACTGGTAACATTGATTAAGTACTAAATATATTTTGATATTTTGTTGTGTGAGAAAAAATTACTAATAACCTTTTCATAAATGTGTTTGATAGCATATCATGCCATTGGCAATTAGGGGGGATTCCTGTCTTACAGTTGACTTAAGGAATGCCATAAGTTGATTGTTAGCATTTACAAGGTATGTGGTTATATGAAATGTTCATGTGTGAGAGACATAGAGATATTATATTGCATTTTAATTTTTGACTAAAGGTTCATACTAATTTACTATTCTTATATTAGGTGGGTGACCTCCAAGGAGATCCACGAATGTGAAGTGTCAAAATGGAAGAAGGAAATTGTAGAAATTGTATGTGCATCTAAGAAGGAGCTCCCTACAAGTTTCATGGAACTACAAATCCATTTACGTATACACCTAGTCGATGACATTGAATTGGCGGGTGTCGTATCAACGAGGTGGATGTTTTTCTTTGAGAGGTATATGAAAACTCTAAAAAGATATGTTTGAAAAAAGGCACATTTAGAGAGTTGCATGGCTGAAGGGTATGTATTGAATGAAGCATTTTTCTTCCTGTGTGAATTCCTTGGTAAGGATTTTAAAGATGGGCCACGCTTCTGGGATGAAGAATGAGCATCAGATATTATTGATGGAGAAAAACCACAATCTAATGGTGCTCAAGTAGAAATTAGTAAGTAAATTCATGATCAGTGTGGTTGTTTTTCTTGCAATCATTAATTTACTTTGTAATTTATTTGTCAAATTAACAACTTGACATTTGGAGTTTGAAATAAACATGTTGACATGTAATAGGTGTAGACGAAAGTGCTATACTCGACAAGTTCATTCTATACCACATGGAATTTATGAACAAATGGATTGATTTGTATGATAAAAAGAGAGAAGTATTAGAAGCAATGAGATAGTTTAAGAGATCAAACCCAAGGAATACTCCACTTCCCACTGATCTGCTTGGGGAATGGGGCAAAGATTGCACACTAGAATGTGTTACTAAAAAAATTCAAAATCAAATAGAAGATGCAGGTATAGATCCAAACATAACATAAGATGAAATCAACATGTCTAGAGGATGTGAAAGAAAAGTACAGTTGGAATTTTACAAAATGTTGTTTCCTTACAGTTTTGACACTATTAACTATTTTAATATTCATCATTATATTTGTTTTCACAGAAATAAATGGTCTTTCACAGGCGAGGAAATATCCAACAATGTGGGCATATGGTCGACACTATCATGTATAAAGTGTAGATGTAAAGAGACCATCCTTTGATTGTGGCATCATGGTTGACTTCAAGCAATCCAGTCATTCAAGCTCAAAAGATAAGAATATATAATTGAAGGGAATCTACAATATGTTGGGAAAGTACAATAAATTATTGAGTTGGATTACCGCTTTTTTAAATGTTGTATTTTTAAGTGTAGATTGTATGAAGCATTTGAGAGGACACGAAGACATGATACCCATAGTGGATTGTTTTCTATAGATTCCTCATGGTTCCTACCAGAGGATAAGGAGCCTTATGTTCTACCAATTCATTGTGAGCAGGTATTTCTTTAACTCAAACAAGAAGCGATAGTGATAATTAATCTATTAATTCATAGTTTATTGCGAATATATACATGTGTTTATTAATCAATAAAATTGTTATAACATATGTCTAATATATGTATGTCATTCATGTGTAGGTATTTTTTTGTGAAGATATTTTGGACCCGAGATGGCTATTTGTCATACATTATGATCCAAGATTAAGGCATGTATTTGTTGATGCATTAGTGGATATTGAGCAAAACAATGATGGCCAACAAAATGAGAGAGGGATTAGAGAACATCAAAGAAATTGACATCTATGATGATGTTGAAGATGGTTATGTTCAAGCACAAGACGACAACAATCCAGAGTTAGATGATGTTATGGAAGACAACAATATGGATGGTATAGAAAATGATGATCCAAATACATCTGGTAGCAATATAGATGGTCTACAGTCAAATTTCAATGATGATGAAGATGACATAGGTCAAGATGAGGATGATGATAATATTAAATACTTGAAAGAAAAAATGAACATTGACAATGATACACTGGATGACATTGTAGAAGACAATTATTTTAATGGCCAAGACTTCTAAATTATCAGAATTATTTGCAATCCACGTTTAAAAAAGGATGATTCTTATGGCCTAAAATTTGAAATGCTTCAGTAATATTATTTGTGTCAATACAAATTACCTATTGCAATATCCTTAAATTGTTCAATCTTCGGTATGAATTGTTGGCAGAAAAAATAGGATTACTTGGATCCTTCTTCCATTCATTTTGTATCAACATATGTTCGTGAAGACACAAAAGTTAATAAAATATTAATGCACGTAACTCACAATTATTTAAATAAGCAACTTTGTTAACTTTATTATTTTTAAATAGTTTCCATTTTTATGTTGAACATAATTTTGAACATGTAATTGAAAAAATCCACAGTAAATGCTTTACTGTATCAACATATTCATTCACATAAGCACATTATTAAGGCTCAATAACTAATATTCATTCAAATATATAAATACTTGAAAGAATATATGAACATTGACAATGATACATTGGATGACATTGTAGCAAACAATAATGTTAATGACCAAGACTTCTAAATTTTCAGAATTATTTGCAATCCATGTTTAAAAAAGGATGATTCTTATGGCCTAAACTTTGAAATGCTTCAGTAATATTATTTGTGTCGATAGAAATTACCTATTATAGTATCCTTAAATTGTTCAATCTCTGGTATGAATTGTTGGCAGAAAAAATTAGGATTACTTGGATTCTTCTTCCATTCATTTTGTATCAACATATGTTCGTGAAGACACAAAAGTTAATAAAATTTTAATGCACGTAACTCACAATTATTTAAATAAGCAATTTTGTTCTTTATTATTTTTAAATAGTTTCCATTTTTATATTGAACATAATTTTGAACATGTAACTGAAAATATCCATAGTAAATGCTTTACTGTATTAGCATATTCATTCACATAAGCACAATATTGAGGCTCAATAACTAATATTCATTCAAATATATAAATACTTGAAAGAACATATGAACATTGACAATGACACACTAGATGGCATTATAGTAGATAATAATGTTAATGACCGAGAATTCTAAATTTTCATAATGTTAGTGACCAAGCCATTCATCGTAGTTGAGCTACTTCTTTATGATGTACACTATATATTCACATCATATGAGGATTGGGTTGATACATGTTTAAGCGAATAATAAAATATGTATTGTCTAAAAATATGGTATAACTTTATGTTTTCACATATATAAATCACAAAAACATAATGAAACACAACATAACAAATAAACTAATCTATCTATTGAAAACAACTATATTTGATAAAATTAAACTTAAAATTACCAAATAAAAAGAAAACCACACATTTCATTTTTATATTTGCTCCACATTAAAAACAAATTTATTTAGATTAACAACCTAAATTAAAAGTACAAACCACTACGCGGAAGCGGCTGCAACCTATTATGGTCTCAAGTTGGCACAAACCAAAGGTTATAGGAAAGTTTGGTTGGAGGTTGATTCTCTGAATATCATTAATAATTTGAAAAATTGTGTTCCCCCCTCTTGGACTATTGAGTCTCTGATAAGGGACTACATTGATATTTTTAAATCATTTGATGAATGTTACATATCGTACATTTTAAGAGAGGGTAATGGTTTAGCAGACATCTTCGCTAATATTGGTGTTAGAGAGGTTAGGGAATGGGGTCTGAATTACCCTCCCCCTATAGAGGTTACTGCAACTATTAACCATGATGGCTGATTTTAATTTGATTATCTTCTCATTATGGTTGGTGGTGTGCATGTCTTTATTCACGTGGCCAATTTTAATGAGAAAGGATGGTAAGCAAGATTTGAATCAAGCAAATGGTACGGGAGCCAGGTGTTGTAGGGAACAAAAATCTATGTTCTTTATTTTCCCCTGTTCCATTTTTGGTCTCACATGGATTTTGGGTGGTCTTAGCATTGTTTTCTAGAGTTTTCATTGCACTGTGTTTGGAGCCCTCAAGTTGTTGCCTTCTGCTAATTGTGGAGATATGGGTGGAGATAGAAATCACGCCAAACCTTTCTCTTGTGAAGCTGCAAAGAAGAAGGAGGTTTGGCAGGTGTTGGAGAAAGGAGGGTTAACTCCTTACCTGGGGAAATTACATGGCAATAATCCTCAGGTAACGACATTTTTTGCTAAAGGATGAAATGATAGGGTGTTGAAGCTTTATGGGATGGAGTTTGATGTCAATGAGGAATTTATAGCTGGTATTACTGGTCTGGCTATGAATGACATGAAAGTTTTTAGGGATAAAAAGGAGGCGCAAAATGCAATGCAAATCTTCTTCAAGGAAGATGAAGCGAAGGATTTGAGGCCTGCGATGAGTGGAGGATATCAGAGAAGTTCTATAAAGGCATTGTGGGGAGATGTTATAGAAGAGCTAATGTGTTTCATAACTTTGGAAGGCCATTTTTCAGCGGTAAATGCATACCACTTCATCTTGCTTAATCACTTCTGTCATAAGAAGAGGATTTCATTTCCTTATTATCTTCTGATGTCTCTTGATTCGGGCCTTAAGGATCACAAGAAAAACCCTAAAAACCCCATCTTGCATGTGGGGTTAATCCTTCTTATCTCTGATTATGTGAAGACTTTTGAGGTTGCCAAGCCAATTGTCACCCTGAAGGGTAAACAGTCCAAACCTTCCGAGGAGTATGAGACTGCTTTTGAAGAGGAATTGACCAGCAAAAAAGTAAAGAAAAGGAAATTGATTTTGGAAAAAGAGTCAGGGATGGAGGAGGATGTGGACTATGTTCCTGATTCCCTTGCTTCTTTGGAGGTGGGTCCACAATCCCTTGCTACGGGTAAGTTGAAAAAATGGGAACCAAGTGCTAGCATAGGTTATTTGACTTGTAGTGATGAGGTGGCTGTTGATTTTCTGAGTAGGGGTGTGAAGGTGAAGAATGATCTGTATGGTGAGGCTTCCTCGCCACCCCCAGTTGCTAAGCAGAAGAAGTCAGAGGAGGGAAGCAGGAAGAAATGAGTTCTGAGGACTATAGGTCAAATTTTGGAGAAGGAATTCCCTCTCTCTACTATGGGTGGCCTCTATGCTGATGATTCCCCAAGTGTTAAGCTGAATGTGCAGCTGAAAGGTAAGTATGGGGATGTTGATGTTACTGTGGAAACCTAGGATGTGGAATTGGAGAGGCTTAAGAAGAGAAAGGTGATGACAGAGGAGATTGTGAGATCCATCCATAAAATCAAGACTCTGGTTGTTATTGAAAAAGGTAAGGACACCCCTGCTAGTTAGGATAGGGTTAGTTCCTCTGAGGAGGAAGATGCTTTGGGGAAAGGGGTTTATAATATTGATAGAGAGGATATGTCTGATGTGCTTGGAACTACTCGTGAGGGTTCCATTGTCTTGTTCAAACTTTTTAATTGGTTTTTTTATGAGCTCAATAAAACTAATGTCAAAGTTAGGGGTGTGGTGAGTAAGACTGAGGGGTCCTTTGTCCAAAACCAGATAGATGATTTTTTTGGCTCCTTAAACACTGTGGAAGATACTATTGTGGAGGAGACTCTCAAAATGAAACAAAATCCTCACCCTTGAGGATCAAATGGTGAAAATTTGGGATATTGTCATTAGAGGTGGGGAGGTGCATAAATCTTTTGGTAAATTTGATTCTACTATTGTGACTTCTCCTGTGGTTAGTGCCAAGAAGTGTAAAGAAAGTGCTCATGCTGAAGAGGTAGGTGCTGCTGGTAAAATGATGGAGGAGGGTACTGCTGGTAAGGGTGGGGAAAAATGTATTGTTTTGATTACTGAGGTAAATACAGATAGAACTGGTGCCAAGACTAGGAACAAAACTAAAGCTCAGGTAGGGGCCTTTGGGAAAGAAATTTTTGATGTTTTGGATGAAGTACAAAAGGCTATGGCAAGCGACGTGGAGGCAACAAATATTCTGAAAAGTATGTAGTGCTGTTGGTGGGGTCCTCCTGTAGACACGTAAAATATACTGATTGACATCGTGCATCTGATCCTGACTTACTAACATCGTTTCTTCCTGAATCACCCCTCAGTCTAACCATTTAATCAAATTCCCCTATCTGATTAAATTCATCAATATTCGTCTCTTAATTAAATAAATCATTTTATCTAATCAAGTCAATCTCTTTTGTTAATTAAATCAATCCATCTCGATCTAATTATCCCTATTTAATTAAATAATCAATTTATTTGATTAAATCTCTAAAGTCTATCCATTAAATTAAATAAATTAAAACCTTATTTGATTTAATCTAACACCATCCCTTTTAATTAAATAAATCAAAATCCTTATTTAATTAGCCTCTTATCATATTCCTCTCTTATTTGATTTAAATAAATCCATAAATCTAAGTCAAATAGTCACATCATCTAATCCCTATTAAATTAATTAACCCTTGATTAATTTAACTCATCTCATGTCACATCCTCTAGATAATGCAAGTTGCACATGAAAATAGATTTAATTCATTTATTAAATCTCTATTTTCCTCACAAGGCATCTTTTGGAATATTCTCTCAATTTGAATTCAAAAATTCCAACTCAACATGTACATCCAACAAGGCATTTAAAACCTCTTACATGTCCTTTGCCTTGAGCCAAGTGGCATTTATTGCATTTTCCTTTCCCTCTTGCATGTCATTTCAACAAATTTGAATTTCAAATATTGACATTTATTGGTAGAAACCCCAAATCTTGCACATCCATCATCCATTCATAGCTTGACAAGTGGCATCATATAATTGGATGAATGTTAGTCCCACATTGCTCAAATTTGGACATTCATCCATCTTAGAATTCTATAAATAAAGAGCTCATATCCTCATTTATCCATCGACAATCCAAGCAAAGTTACCATGCTCAAATATCTCTTGAGTTCCATCCATCATTGAGTTCTTAGCTAGGCTTTTTGCAGATTTGGCTTGGAGCTTTCATCAAATCTTCATCAACAAAGTGGATCAATCTCTTCAACATTCGAAGCTTGCATCTTAGGGATTGGGAAAGGGCCAATTTTCACATCAAAATTGGTACCAATTCCCCCATGGGATCATGTGTTTGCTTTTCTAATTAGGATTTAATCTTGGTTTTGTCATTTGCTTTGTGTTTTTCACTATTTTCTTCCTAATTTGAATTTGTAAATGGATTTCATGAGGAATCTTTGTTTTAGCTTGCAATTCCTTGTTTAACTTGTTTACTCATGTTGTTTTGCAGGTACTAGGAGAAGGGTTTGCACATTTGGTGCTAGAAGGAGGGGGAACCTTTGCAAGAGCCCATGAATAGCTCCCATCTTTATGCCTAAATCTTTCAAGGTATAGAACCAAAAATTCAAAAAAATCAGAAAATGTCCTGAAAAAATGGTTACTTTGGCGAAAACCTGGCAAATAGGTGTCTTGGTGACAACAAAAAAATAAAAAAAAGCAAAAAATCCACAAAAATTAGAAAAAGGATCAAAAAAATCATCCTCTAGTGAAAACCACTTAGGTGGCACTTTGGGCAAGTACCTTGGTGAAAACCTGGCAAACAGGTGCCTTGCGTAAATAAGCAATTTCCATCCACCAGGATCTTTTCGGCTTGTTCAGTATCATCCATCTAGTTCGCTTCCATCATCCATCGCATTCAGGTCTCCATCCATCACTCATCCACTCGCATCCGCACCATAGCTTGGTCCTGTGTTCGTATCATGATCCCTCCTAGTACTACTCGACCCATCCTCAAGGTCAGTTTATCCTGCCTTCATCAGAGTAGTCTATTGCATCACGCTGGGTGCATGATCTCATCAGATCGGATTCATGTATATCCTTAAAATTCTCAAACTAGAAAATCCAAAAACATCAAAACATATCAAAATCCAAAAACAAGTCAAAAAGTCGGTTAAAATCTCAAAAACAAGGTCGTCTTGTTGAACTACGTCGTCTTTGAGCTTGAACGTAGGCAAGGTTGATCTTTGATCATCCCCTGAGACATTTAGGTCAGTCCTATAGGAGTCCGTCATAATAAAATGACATTTCATCACGTATATCTTCATCTGTAAATCGGTCAAGCCGTTAGTCAAACTACGTGGTCTCTGCGTGTATAATGTAGGCAAGGCTAGTCTGTTGACCAGTCCTCGAGACCCCTAGGATAGGTCTTTAGGTTAGTCTCTTGGTCAAAATCTTAGAAAATCCCAAAAACATTGGAAAATCAAAAAATCAAAACATTCGCAAAATCTCAAAAAAATACCAAAAACAGCCTCAAAACATTGCAAAACTCCAAAAAAATCCAAATATTTGAAAAAAAGCCATCTGTCTCATCTCGCTTGCACCCGCAATAAACACCATCCATAATAAACTGATCACCATCCTCAATCTTTGGTAGGATAATCAGAAACAAGTCTACCAGATTACAAGTAGAACTCCAAATGTCAAGTCTAAAGTCTAAGTCAGTGCGTAAGCAAGCTGGTTATCTCTTCGTATTGGTAACTCATCATCTAAAATTGGTCCCATATCAATCATCCCTTAGAACACTTTGGATAAACAAAATGACATGCCACCATCCACTGACATGTCCCAGGATGAATCCTTCCTACAATGGGCATTATCTTTTGGCAATAAGTTTCGGTTGTCATCCTTAGAAAACACATCCTCTTCCCGTTAGCGATATTGAAGAGCACCAGTTTGTTTATTTACTTGGTCTTTTTCTTTTAACTTATCTTATTTGCGCTCATTCCAAGGATGTCTCGATGATATCCCAAAACAAAGGATTTAGAGAAATAGGAATGGGGCAACAATCATTATCTTTTGTCTGTTGTGCTTGTTGGACGTTCTTGTAATATAACCTCGGCGAATACTTGCTTTGTTAGGTATGTATGGAAGAGGTCGAGGACAACTTGTTGACTATTGCATGGACAGGTTTACCTTTCTATGTTTTGGTCCGAGATGTCTGAAACTTCTGAAGTACATCCTAGCAAAGTTTCTGTATGTCAGGTGTGAACAAGAATACTCCTATCTGCTTGTCAGGTGAAAGTCCATCACACCAGGTACCACGCCATCCTGGTTCCCTATACCTTGATGCCTCGTACCATGTGTGTTATCAAACATAAAGAAATCGGCCCTTTGAAAATCCCAATTCCTCAGCAAGTAATCATCATCATCATCATCATCATCGTCGTCATCCGCATTTGCATCATCTTGTGTCTTGTTGAAATGACTTCTTCTTCTCTTACTGACTGCGCTAACAAGGTACTATGACAGTTGATCATCATCACCATCATCACCATCGATCCTGCATCCACAAATCATTAGCATATCGCATAAACATATCATATAGGAAACATACACATTGCATTTTAATCATCATATAAATAGCTTATCATAAACATCTTCATAGATAGGCGCATACATGTCAGTGCATTTCACCCATTACATTGCATCCCATGGCATCATATCAATCATTGCATAAACATTCAGTTGCATTTCATTACCATATAAATCATCACATAAGCATCTACAAAAGCATTCCATAATCATTGTTGCATAATCATAAGCAATAGATAACATCATATCATCACATTACGTTCACATTACGCATCAACATATCACTTTGCATTAACATATCATTACATTACATACATCATCTATAATTATGTTTAGGGTAATAACATTTGTTATTCTAAGCATCCCATTAAACCATCCCATTACATCCATCCGTAAATCATCTCATATATAAGCATTTTCCACACATCATTGCATATACCATAGATCATATCATCATATCATATTGAAATCCATATCACATATCATTGGCATAAAATAAATCATCAAATAGATAACATCATTGCACATCATATCGTAGGTCATACTCATAACGCATACATCATTGGAAATAAAAGCATCCATAGCATATAGAAATAAAAGCATCCATAACATATAGAAATAAACCATCCATGCATAAAGGAGAACACAGTACATTGCATCAAAATCGGCTCATATATATCATCAATCATATCACTGTCATAATACAAGGAATAAATCGGATCACTGTACATATATGTCAATCAGTACAAAATTCCCATCGGGCTATCAAAAATGAGCCCATAGGGCATAAAAAATGTATCATCTGGATCAAGACCGATCTCTGTGAATGCTGCCCTCACCCCTGTCACTGTGACCCTCTAGTGGTCTCTGGTTGGCCCGCTCTGAGTACTATGGGATCCAGTTGCTCTAGGTATGGTGTCATGGTAGGCTTGGCGGTAGTACTCTATCTCTCAAATGGCATCCCTATAAGATCGTACCGGCACTGTACCTTGGGAGGAGGAGGCTTTCATGCTCTTGATCTGCTGTCTGCAGCCTAGCTCTATAGCTGCCTGTAGCTCTGCAACCTGCCTCTGTTGCACAACTTAATCCCTCTCTGCTCTGAGCTGCTCTCTCTCAGCCCTCGCCTGGTCTCTCTCCACTGTCAGCGCCTGAACCTGGGCCTGCAGCTGTGCAATTAGTGCATCCCGATCATTTGCCTGTCCCTGTGGTTGTACCCGTGGCTGCGCGCGAGGCTGATCCTCACCCTCGGCTCGTGGTGGCGGGACTGGTGGATCTTGCTGCTGATCTTGCATATGGACATCTCCCTAACCTGGAGGAACTGGGGGCACACTTGGTGCATCCTGTCGAATCTCGACCCTCAGTCCTCGCCTTCGTCCTCTCCCTCTTCCTCTGACCCTGCGCACCTCTGGATCCTCACCTGGAACGGTCAGCCAGAGAGGAGGTCTGAACCAATCTCTGTAGGCCTGTGTGGTGCCCGGATCTGCCAAGCCCTGATCATAAGCCCACGGTCGGGCCACCAACTACCTAAAGCTGTCAACTTCCTCTGAAGTAGGAATACCATGGCCCCATGACACCTGTGTCATGTTGCGTGCAAAGACGACTACATAGTCGTCATCTGGCCGATCCTGCGGCTCTCCGAACTGACGTTGTATGCACCCGGACAGGTACCTCTTGATCATCGTGTGCTCACACCCCTGCATATATCTATCCTAGCAGCAATAGAAGAGCTGGGTAGCATCATTGGCCCATCCGGGCCGACCAAGGTATGGACGCCAGGTAAAGACAAGCATCTCGTCTAGGACCCACCTCCAGTATGGGATCCCATGCTCCCCAGTGTGTGTGAAGGACACACCGCCTCTGTATCATGCCATGAGGGCATCCTCTGCCCCCATCAGAACTGGAACCACGTGTGGACGCAACACAAAAATGTGCTCCCATGCCTAGACATGAAGAAGTGTCACTCCGACCCCCAGTGCTCTGCCATCCACATAGACGTACTCATGTAAATCTCTGTAGAGTGAGGTGAGAAGTATAGGCCCCCATGCAAAATGAACTGGCCTGTCCCGGATCATTCGCTCCCAGAAATACCCCCAGCCAGGACTGAAGTATCACCCTCGTTTGTCTAGGGCAACCAAACCTAAAATGATCACTGCAATCGCCCAGTGGAAGGGGGGTGCGATGGCCCTGTAGCACTCTACCTCAATCTGTTCCTCGCAATAGATAATGTCTCGTGTGGTGAGGACTCTAGTGGAGGACTCGCATCCCTCATCCATGTCGTAGATCACCCGCCAGCCATGAATGGGCAATTGTAAAATGCGCCAAACGTCCTCCAAAGTGACGATCGCCTCACCAGTAGGGAGATGAAATGATGACGTCTCGCTGTGCCACCTCTCGGCCAACGCTGACAGCATCCCTAGGTGAGTGCGCACGGGCATCGCGTATGCAATGTGCCATAATCCCGCAACTCCCAGCCGATCCTGGTCCCTGTTGCTCAGATCTTGTAAAACGCTCGCCATGTCTCGTGACCTGTGCTCCCAAGAATAGAGCTCCATAGGCCCGTCCTGCATCAAGGAAAGTCAGCATGTTAAGAATTTTGAAAAAATCCTGGTCTGACGCTCCAAGCTCGCCTCCAGTGGCGCAGTTTGTGAAGGCGTCACATTTGAGTTTGCTCAAACTCTAACACGCGGGCCCAAACTGAGCCAAATGGCACCTCCGCGGCGCACTTTATCCCCCAGTGTCGCAGTTTGCATGAAAAGGGTGCCGCCACGGCGCAATTTTCCCAAATCGGCCCGCTGAGCCGGAGCCCAGCAACAGAGTTTTTAAACTCCTAAACTGCACCGCTGTGGCACTAAATAGCACTGTTGCGGCACAAAAAGGCCTGGCGCGACATAGTTTAGATGCCGAGTGGCGCTATATAGCGCCGCTGGAAGCGAGCTCACCTTTTAAAGGAATAATTAATGCATTAAATGAAAAAAATTAAGCTTGGGTAAGGGTCACATACCGGTGCCCTGATGCCAGGTGGCCGCTGGTATGTCCAGACTCGATCACTAATGTGCAGAGGAAGCTGTCGTTGTGCCATATCGTCGGAGGGTTAGAGCTCAAATCTCAAGTTTGCTAGCGGAGGTGTGTGAAAATGACTTGAAAGTGACCCCTCGGGCCCCTTTTAAGCCTAAAAATTAGGGTTTTTTAACCCTAAATGGTTGTCCTGCTAGGGTTTTGGACCCCCGAACCTTTTTTTGTCTGATTGAGGCTTGTTTTTCATCGTTTTATTGCATTTAGACACGTTTTTAGCCTCTCGGACCCCTTTCGGCTCTGTTGAGTACTTTGTCATCTTTTTTCGCGAGATCACCCAAAAAATTAAAATTTTCGTTCGATCTCTCGAGGGGGCATTATAATGGCATGTTTTCTTTCACCATGCAGCAGTGGGGCAAGTTTTGAAATATCTAAAATTTTGGCTTTAATCGAGATCGGTTATTCTTTGAACCAACGCAACGAGTGCATTGATTCAAAGAGGGGCAAAATGTAGACACGTAAAATATATTGATTGACATCGTGCATCTGATCTTGACTTACTAACATCGTTTCTTCTTGAATCACCCCTTGGTCTAACCATTTAATCAAATTCCCCTATCTGATTAAATTCATCAGTATTCGTCTCTTAATTAAATAAATCATTTTATCTAATCAAGTCAATCTCTTTTGTTAATTAAATCAATCCATCTGATCTAATTATCCCTATTTAATTAAATAATCAATTTATTTGATTAAATCTCTAAAGTCTATCTATTAAATTAAATAAATTAAAACCTTATTTGATTTAATCTAACACCATCCTTTTAATTAAATAAATCAAAATCCTTATTTAATTAGCCTCTTATCATATTCCTCTCTTATTTGATTTAAATAAATCCATAAATCTAAGTCAAATAGGTCACATCATCTAATCTCCTATTAAATTAATTAACCCTTGATTAATTTAACCTCATCTCATGTCACATCCTCTAGATAATGCAAGTTGCACATGAAAATAGATTTAATTCATTTATTAAATCTCTATTTTCCTCACAAGGCATCTTTTGGAATATTCTCTCAATTTGAATTCAAAAATTCCAACTCAACATGTACATCCAACAAGGCATTTAAAACCTCTTACATGTCCTTTGCCTTGAGCCAAGTGGCATTTATTGCATTTTCCTTTCCCTCTTGCATGTCATTTCAACAAATTTGAATTTCAAATATTGACATTTATTGGTAGAAACCCCAAATCTTGCACATCCATCATCCATTCATAGCTTGACAAGTGGCATCATATAATTGGATGAATGTTAGTCCCACATTGCTCAAATTTGGACATTCATCCATCTTAGAATTCTATAAATAAAGAGCTCATATCCTCATTTATCCATCGACAATCCAAGCAAAGTTACCATGCTCAAATATCTCTTGAGTTCCATTCATCATTGAGTTCTTAGCTAGGCTTTTTGCAGATTTGGCTTGGAGCTTTCATCAAATCTTCATCAACAAAGTGGATCAATCTCTTCAACATTCGAAGCTTGCATCTTAGGGATTGGGAAATGGCCAATTTTCACATCAAATTGGCACCAATTCCCCCATGGGATCATGTGTTTGCTTTTCTAATTAGGATTTAATCTTGGTTTTGTCATTTGCTTTGTGTTTTTCACTATTTTCTTCCAAATTTGAATTTGTAAATGGATTTCATGGGGAATATTTGTTTTAGCTTGCAATTCCTTGTTTAACTTGTTTACTCATGTTGTTTTGCAGGTACTAGGAGAAGGGTTCGCACACCTCCTTTTTGGCTGACTTTTTGCTGATGGGTCACTGTTGTTGGGCTATTTTTTGCTTAATGTTGTTTTCTTATTTTTCAGCTGCTTTCTGATGTAAAGGGTTCCGAGCCCCCTTCAAAACCCGTATTTTACCTCTAATAAAAAACAACCTAGATTAAAATTGAATTATTATCCTCACAATTTTTTTAATCAACATTTTAAATAACGTATTCTTTGTTACGTAACTAACAAATAATTTTATTAAATATCCATTGACTATTGCATATTTCCACTAAAACTAATCGTACCTCAATGTTAAAGCTTAAAGCTTTGAAATCACACATTAAATTTTTTAAACAACTTAATGCAAAAAACATTTTGACTAGGTATTTATGTTAATGTTAAAACTAGGCCTTGGTTTCCTATTTATATAGGAAGCAACAAGCTACATGCCTTTTACAAAAATAGACAACCTTTCATAACTACTTTTACTAACAACTATTTAATTGGCATAATTAAGGAAATAACAAGACTTAAGACATTTTGACATATGGCTCCATTATTCAATGTAGAAGACCCATGATCATTGATCTAGCAAAATATTCCTCTCCATGATGAACATCCAAATGCTCTCGCCTCAATGTCCTATTCTTCTGAAACCAAATACATTTCCTCCCACTGATACACCATAAAATCTAATGGCCACTTATATTCCCAGATCTTTGGCATGTTTGCAAGATGAGTTTTCCATCGACTATCTAGTAATGCCTTTGTATCATTGACAAACATTAGGTATCCCATATTAAGAACAATCAACCCATCCATGATTTTATTTAGCCTGTGAGGACTGGTATCATCATCCTCCTATATATGAGTTATGCACTTATGAATAACCTGACTGAATTCTTTCTTCCACTTATCCCAGTCCTTCAACTGATCACCATCTCTCACGATTTCAGGTATATACCACTATTTCAAGGTATGGAATAAATCCATTCATGTTACAATCTTTTTATCTTCCCCTTGTATATACTAAAATTCATCAATAATCATCTTCACAGTTTGTTCAGTTTGCTTTAATGTTGTGGGAGCATCAAGACTTCTTTGTAGAACTTTGCATAACTTAGCCAAAGTGTGGTGAATAGGTTGCCACCTTTTGAACAAAGGATCTACTACACACATATGTGTCTTTATTTGATCCATTGTCTACTGAAGTGTTTTATAACTATCATGCACATTCTTGAGTTTATCCATAACTAATTTTATCTTGTGCTCAAGAATCTTTTCCATAACTTCACAAATTCACCTTTTCACTTCATCCTGGGTTTGATTGTTGGCCTTCTTTACATCATCCACTTCCTTCTCTGGAGTTTTTACCTGTTCTGTAGAAATGTTCTTCACAATATCCATTGGAGCAATAGGAGGCCTGTATAACACCATCTCCTTGCTTTGTGAGGGTCCTGCTCCTCTCAATTGTTCTTTCAATTTGAAATTCTCCATGAACAGTTTATTAACTTCATCATTTAGGAACCTTTGTTCCTTTTCATACTCCTTCAATCTGTCTTCTAATCCCTTAACAGTTGCTCGAGTGAACATGCTCGAATGCATGGTCATTGTGGCTGCCTCCAAAGGGGTGGTATCTTGTATTGTCCTTACCATCGCTGCCCCTTTCATCCCTTGAATTACATCCAATAATTTTGGATTTTGTGTATTTTTTTGTTTGATCCATATGGCTAGGGTTTCAATCTTTGGGTTATAACTAGTTCCACTCACTCCTTCATTGGAGTCAAATTATACAACTAGCATTGGATCTTCCTAAGCCCGCACTTGATCAAGTAGAAACATTTTCTTTAATTCCAAGCCAGGGAAAATGAGCATATTTCTCTTCAAGACCATTTCTCTAGCCTTCTTGGGGCTAATGTCAATGTTCTCAACTCTTAATTCCTAGAAAGTCTGTGCTACCATTTGATTTTTCTCTGATTCTTCAATTCCCGCTTCAGCTGATTCCATCCTCTCTTCAAATTATTTTATCTTCATCTTCATCTAGAAATCCCTAAACTCGGGAGTCTTAATGAATTCATCATCTTCTATGAATCTCCTGGCTGTAATTTCCCTTTCATCTTCATGTACCTCAGTACTTTTTTTTCTACATCGCCCATCCTTTCCTCATGTTTATGGGCACTGGTCTCATAGATGGGATAATCAACCTCAATATCACCTTTCAATGACTGTAGTATTGTAGCCACTTCCTCAGTATCGCCCACCTCTTCACTCTCCTCATAAGGTACTAGTTGTTCAATGCTTTCTATCTTCTATCTTTTGGGAGGTAACTGCTCCATGGGAGGTTCAGAGGTTTCACCTAGGGTATGCTCTGCAGTTGCACCACTATCATGTTCTTGGAGATATGCTTCATTCTTATTGCACAATTGTTCAAATTTACCCATTATCAAATCTATCCTCTTGATGGGGTCCTTTTCCTCAACAAAGTATCCTAGAAAATCCTTGGACCTTTGCTTCTTCCTTTCTTCAAGATTCTTCATATATTCCCATTTTTTCCATCTACTAAATACATCATTATGAGTAATGCAGTTCCTTATGACATCTTCTTCATAATCCACTTGGTGTGCCACTGTCATTTTGGTAAGAAGATTGCGCCTTATGTTGTTCATATGATTTTCAGGGTTAAAGGATCTTTGTTTTCCAGAATTCAATGCATATCTTGTCTTCAAATAATATTGTATCTCCTGTAGTGTGTCTGAGCCTACAATCCAATCTTCACACTTGGTTTGGTTTGGCAGGAAAGTGCCTTTCTCTTGCTTGTGCATTACATCTTTCTCCATCCACATCATTTTCCACATAAATTCAAGAAATGCTAATCTGAGGGGCACAAATTTTGGCAATATGTGTGGAGCAACAGGGCATCCATAAACTCTTATTATTGTAACTTCCGAGATGAAGAAACAATCTCTAAAATTGTGTGTATGACCCTGATCTAGTCTTAAAGCCAAAGGTCTCAATAGTTGCAAAAGTTTGGTTGACAATCTTGGTATTGCATACCCAAGAATTCCAAGGATTTTGTGTACAAAGTCTTTGTAGAATACAACAAAGCTTGAATTCTTGCACCGACTGTCCCAAATATAGCACCATTTTTTGATAGGTGTGGGATTCCCTTGCTCATCTACTCTAGCCAAGTCTATTCTTTTAGTTTAATTGTTCCTATTCTACTACAATATCAGATGACACAATAGGGAATAGTTTCTGAATGCAATCGGTGCTCTATCCTCCATAACTTGGGAGAATTCATCATCTAACGCCTTCTCAAGGTATGAAGCAAATTCATATTCAATATTAGTTTTAGGGTTTTGAATTCTCATGGCCATCATCATTAGGCCTATTGGCATTTTATCTCGAGCATCCATCCCCAACACTTGGCAAAGAGAAAAATATGTATTCACAAAGTAATACTGAAAATCTATCACAGTAAATGGTTCAGTAGTGCTAGTAGAGATGGGGATTGTTTTGTTACCAATGCCTCTTTTCATATATAGGTACTATTGAATTTGGCTCCATTTTTTGACGAACGTTTGTCGGTTGTTTGACAAATAGTTGTCAGAAAAGTGACGAAATGACGAAAACAATTTTGTCACTATTTTTTCATCAAAATTCTGACGACGCATTAAACATCATAATAACGGCACAGATTCATTGGTCATCAACATCATAAAATGACTCGGATGTTCATCGGAATATCGATGAAAACTTCATGTATCCACCGACGAATTACAACCAAAATGCAATTGCAATGGCTCTTTCGAAGCGTTGAAACAACACTAGAAGTTCATCGCCATTTCAACGAAATGGGCAAGGAGTTATGACGAAGCCTTCATTGCAGCTAAGCAACTTTGTTGGACCTTTTATGTGATTCATCGGTAGCTTTCATTGAAATTGCGGCGAAATGGGCAAGGAGTTACGACAAAGCCTTTGTCGCAGCTAAGCAACTTCGTCGGACCTTTTCTGTGATTTGTTGGTGGCCTTCGTTGACATTGCGACGAAATGGGAAAGGAGTTACGATGAAGCCTTTGTCGCAGCTAAGCAACTTCATCGGACCTTTTCTGTGATTCGTCGATGTCCTTCGTCGAAAGTGCGACGAAATGGGCAAGGTGTTACGACGAAGCCTTCGTCCTAGCTAAGCAACTTCGTCGGACCTTTTCTGTGATTCATCGGTGGACTTCTTCAAAATTGCGACAAATTGGGAAAGGATTTATGACGAAGCCTTCATCGCAGCTATAGCAACTTCGTTGGACCTTTTCGGTGATTCGTCGGTGGTTTTTGTCAAAATTGCGATGAAACAATGCAATTTTTTTTTTAAATATTAGTTGAAATGTACCATCGCGGAGACTCTTGGCGATGATCACCGAAGCCAACCCATCAGTGAGAGATCAATCATTAGAACGAGATAGAAAACTCACTCCGATAGTCCATGTCTTGCCGATGACTTCCATCAGCAAGACAGATCCAATGTCACACCGATCTGACCTCTTCAGGAGTTTTGAACACTGCTGGTTATCAACAAGACATTATGAGGGTCTCACTGATTAAACAAGTGTCTAAGAGCAAGTAAACAAATGGAACCTATTAATTTTCTTATTTTGGGGTTCTTTAAATCATAGAATAGATACCATCTTCTTGTGTATAATGTACTTATATTCAGATTTGAATTCGAGACCAATTTTCATTGCACATTCCATTTTACTTGCACAGAGTATTCTATAAGCAATATATTGATAATGCCAAATGATTTATGGTGTTGTACAACTCTAACTATCATCACAGTTCTGTTGTTCCCTTGAGAGAATCCTGCAAAGACAATTTTACAATACCAAGTCAAATAATATGAAAAAGACTTACTTCCATACAAATTAAATGATTATTCTCACAATGGCAATTGTCTAATTACAACAACAATTGCATGAAAGGTTATCCATGCTTCATAAGAGATGACTGATCATACATACAAACTACAAGATGCATAGAAAAAGTATTACACTTGAGAACAACCAAGGGCTAACAAGGGAAGGAGTTAAGAAACAACTCTACCTATCATCACAATTCTATTGTTCCCCCCGAGAGAATCCTACAAAGACAAGTTTACAATACCAATTCAGATAATATGAAAAAGACTTACTTCCATACAAATTAAATGATTATTCTCACAATGACAATTGTATAATTACAACAACAATTGCATGAAAGGTTATCCATGCTTCATAAGAGATGACTGATCATACATACAGACTGCAAGATGCATAGAAAAAACATTACACTTGAGAACAACCAAGGGCTAACAAGGGAAGGAGTTAAGAAACAACTCTACCTATCATCATAGTTCTATTGTTCCCCCTGAGAGAATCCTGTAAAGACAAGTTTACAATACCAAGTCAAATAATATGAAAAAGACTTACTTCCATACAAATTAAATGATTATTCTCACAATGGAAATTGTCTAATTACAACAACAGTTCCATGAAAGGTTATCCATGCTTCATAAGAGATGACTGATCATACATACATACTACAAGATGCATAGAAAAAGCATTACACTTGAGAACAACCAAGGGATAACAAGGGAAGGAGTTAAAAAATGTCTGGATTGAAGAGAAAATGTGTAGGGAAAATACTGAGCAATGTCAAGAGAACAAAGCTTGTAGAACATATTCTTGACCTAATCAAGCTCATGAACAACTTAAGCAAAATTAAAATACTAACACATACATGAGACATGTAATGAACTTCCAATATCTGCTATCTTTTTCATTAATGCAGAGGTAGGTAAAGGAGAAATACTTATAATTGTAACACTATTCATAGTCCAGTAAATTATGTTCGTAATTTGTGTTCAATGGACCTCAGTTTTATCATTATACTGCCCATCTAATACCATATTTTAATCTAGGTTTCAACTATCTCAGATCTAAAGAAGCACCTTCAATTAACCATTTAAAGTACTATAAAATAAGGTAAGACTTTTACTTGAGAAAGATTGGGTACACTTGTAGGATTAAAGTTCTTGCAATCATCAGGATTTATTGGCACACAGACACAACCTGCAACATATGAAGTAATGGATGACTACAAGTTAGTGAAATGGTCCTTAATATGTGAGTGGTTTGCAAATTGATTGGTAGAAAATAAGGTTACAAATAGATCTACATGAAAAATTATGAGGACAATCTACTGTAATCATCAAAATAGATGAAAAGTGCAAAGGAAAGAGTTGAGCTACATCTCTAGAGCCTAAAAAAACACATGCAAGAAACATAAAAAAAAAAGAACAAACAGTTTTTGGATGAATACAAAATGGTGCCTTCAGCAAGTGATTCATATGCTTTCACACCTGACACAAGACATTAAGAAGATTTTAGTCTCCTCCTGTGAAATTAACTACTTTACGTAACAAACCCAAACCAATAATATTATATACCCCATGTCTAGTCGAGGGTAGGTATAAGAGAAAAATTTCTTCAATGCAATGCCAAAAAATATCAATGTGTGTGTAGGTTTGTATTACTCAAAATATCATTTCATTTCCTAAGGAAAATACCAAAAGTGATGTTTTAAATTTCAATCTTCACATAGACTCCCTTATTGCTACACATGCATATACAAGCATTATTCGAAACTCTAAACTATTCAAATATTAAGGATTTAATTAGCTATAAGATGGAAAGTTGTTGTTTAGACATAATCCATCATCTTTTACGATTCTTTATTCACTCCTAGCTCAATAAATTTGTGTAAATGAGACAAAAATGTGAATCTTTTATGACAAAGAAAATTCTTAAAAGGAGGGGGGAGAGAGAAAAGGTAGGGGGCAAGAGAATGCTTGAATGTATAGCAAAGTATAACATTTTGATCATTATAACAATGAAACGAATCTTAAGTTTGAAGCATTAATATCATTTACAACATTTATGATCAAGAATGAATGTAAGTAGAGAAAATTTTGCATACCTATAGATGGTACAAAATTTCATGGTTAAGTTGAAGCCTCCCATCAACAACAAGATCCAAATATCCATGTATCTATCTCAATCAAGCCTCTAAACCCTTCAGAGCTGTCAATTTTTCCACTAACTTGTTATGCACAAAAGTCAAATTTTAGAGTTATGTCACCACTAAAAATAGAAGAAACAGAGCTTTGAAACCAAATCCACACACAACACAATGTGGTATTCATACAAAGCCATACAAACAAACTAAACTCAGAACATTGGAATGGAAACGACTTCAAATTATGATGCAGAGCATGGACTTCAGGGTATAAAGAATCATTTTTCTACCACCATAGTGAAAAGTTAGCACTTTCTTTCATCTTTGCATATTGGTTTGATGCTTCAAACGATGCATTTCTTATATTGAAAAGTGCATTACCTTATTGAGCTTCTCTTTGTTTTGAGAATAGTTTAATATCTCTCTACTTAACAGGCCAACCATGTGACAGTGGAAGCTCATTTGGCTCCCCCTACCATACATCACTCATAATTCCCCATACCCAATCATATAACATTAATCATTCATTCATCCATTAATAACATATAACATTCATTCATTCATCCATTAATAACATATAACATTCATTCATCCATTAATAACATATAACATTCATTCATTAACATATAACATTCATTAATTAACATATTCACATTCATTCATTAACATATAATATTCATTCTTTTCATTTTTTACATATTATCAAAATATGGTTGTCATGATATGATTACAATCACTTTTTTTTTTGTTTCTTTTTTAAAGCTACAAAAATCTGAAGTGGAGTATCATTTTCTAAATCAATATATGTCCCCCCTTTAGTTGTTCTGCCCTCTGCTCGTGATCTTAATGTACGCCTAGTCGTCTGCTCATGACGTGGACGCCGCTGCAAGGGGGGGTCTGCTGCAATAAGAAAGAAATGTTAAAATGATATGTTTGATTATTATTGTTACAAGTATTTCATTAATTAAAGAAATATTAGAGTGGTTCTCTTTACCTGATGGGTCCACATCATGTTCCTGAACTTTTTTTATAGACTCATGCTCAACATGTTGAACACCCTCTAAATCCTGATCTGTAGTTGAAACACGAAAGGTTACATTAATTAATACACCAATTGAAATTAAATATGTTTAAGAGAACATGAGTGGTCCTCTTTACCCTGATGGGGCCACATCATGTTCCTAATCTTCTCTACCTGATCATGCTCAACACATTGATCACACTCTACATGCTCTAAAGTTGGAAACACAAAAGGTTACATTAATTAATACACCAGTTGCAATTAAATATGTTTAAAAGAACTTTAGAGTGGTCCTCTTTACAGATGGGGCCACATCATGTTCCTAATCTTCTCTAGCCCGATCATGCTCAACATGTTGATCACCTCTACATGCTCTAAAGTACGGGATGCACACCCATGACCTTCATCCTAGGTTGTGCTCCACCCTCACTAGGACATTCCAATGTCATGTGCAGTATTATCATTGCTTGAATGTTTAAAATAAATAGGCATGTAATTACTTTATGGTGGAAATTAATATTGAATAGATTGCACAAGTATTCAATTTTAAATAAACTTTATTGAGTTTATTTACCTACGTGTCGGATGCAGTGGAAGGTTGTGTTTGCCCATTCAACACTCTTAGGCGTTCAACCACGACTCCATAGCCTTGCTGGAAGGCAATCTTCAAGTCATCTTTTGTGGGAACTCTATTGAATTCAGAGCCCTACATTTTTGCATAAGATCATGAATTTTGCTTCTATGGTGTGATAAAACCAAAATTGTTTTCAATTTATTATTTGGATACTATATTTCATTTATTGATACTTACAATTCGTGCGACTAATTTCATATAACCACCAGAGCCAAGTTTGTGCTTCCCGTGTTTTTCTAGTCTTGCCTTTGTTGCCTTCGATGTGTCGGGTAGCCTATGAAAAGTTTGAAATACGTTAGATTATGTAAAAAGAAAGAGTAATCAGTATATAATTACATTGTTGATAGTATCACATACCTTCCTTGGCTCGGTGGTGTCTTTCCTTTTTTCTTTTCATCCTTCTCCTTTCCATCTAACACCAGGTCCTTCCACTCCTCTTTGGAATCATGGGGGGACACTCACTTTTTTTCTTCTCTAAATGTGACCTATATTGGTCAATCACATACTTTAGATAGGTACCAACTTTCTTAAGGACCTTGGTTTGGTTGAATGTTTTATC
Source organism: Sequoia sempervirens (assembly GCA_007258455.2). NCBI lineage: Eukaryota > Viridiplantae > Streptophyta > Pinopsida > Cupressales > Cupressaceae > Sequoia > Sequoia sempervirens. Next base: position 23,327,931 of record VDFB02270651.1, read on the forward strand.
ACCGAAGAGCACAACTAAACGGTTAATGAGCTCATCTTTTAAATCTTAATTTTGGGCATTCCATCGTAATGCATGGTGGGCGAAGAGCTCCAATGTAATATCACTTAGATGTTTATAAAAACATCATTTCTGCAAAATGATCATGGGATCATTAGTCTAAAAGAGTGATCAATAAGTAAATTTCAATTGGATTATACATAATAATAATTAAAACATTTAAAAGTATCTGGGACCTTCTCTATCTTTATGGGAATGAAATCCTCGGTCACCACAAATGTGAACGGAAATGTTCCTATACTAGTAATACGGGAAGATCTAGGAAATGCTGCTAAAATATCACCAGTACTAGTAGCCTCTGCATCCCCAGGTACATGTCCTGACGCATGTTCTGGCATGTGTTCACCGCTAGAGGGTGCACTAATAGATGCCTGCATGGTATGTGTTTCTGACATTTCAGACGACAATATAGGCACAAATGATGGGGTCAGATGATGTGATGTATGTGCAGGAAGATCAGGATGGACACTTGTACCAACCCCTACTCCTCGGGTAGCACTTGCAGTACCCTGATCATGGCTAGGAGCATCATGAGGATGCAAAAAATCCTGTAAAAACACATATTTTAGTTCATGACATAAAAGAGTACTGTTATCAATAGTTTTGCACCCTACTGAATGCAATATTCAGCAAACTACTGAAACATGGAAACCTTCTTTAGATGTGGGTGATCTGAATGAAGAAGGAATCTCCAGAGCAAGCTGGTTCTCTGAATGATGAATTCTATTCTAAGTGACTTTCTAGGAAAAAGGATAGAAGGATAAACTGGACTTAAAATCTAAAACTAAAATTCTATCATCCTAAAATACTGATCAACTGTAAGAAGACCTTGAAAATAACTCACTCCCACCAACTCTTTAAAATAAAAATCTCACAATCTCACAACACATGTATTCAACCAGTGATTTATGCAAAGGTTAAATTAATACAAGGAATAACCTGAACTAGCATGTAACTCCCACAAATCACTTGATAATCATAAGAAAAGAAAAGGATCCAACATATTTGAATCACAAATCAAATCAAATTTCTATTCCAATTCATGAAAAGGAGATGAGAAAGGAAAAAACTCTGCTATTTTATTGAATGATGGAGTGGAACTTCTCAGAATCTGAGCACACACAAGTTTACAAGCTCCCCAAAATGTGCAAGGGCAAGAAACTCTAATCTGAATTGCTGAGAATGAATGAAAAACTAAGTTTTATCAAAACATAGCCCTCAAGAAACCCTAATCTAAGCTCAGAAAAAAGCTCAAGGAAAAAAGCTTCAAGCAGTCTCAAAACTGCTTTAAAAGCAGGAAAAAGCACAATGCTTTCATTATGAACCTGTCAAGCCTCTAAAAATAGACTGAATCTGCTTTAAAAGCACACAAAACACCTTATCTCTCCAAGATAAGTCTCAAATCCGACCAAGAGGAAAAGTCAAACAAAGATCTGCTAAAAATAGCAAGAAAACATAAAGCAATTTATAGAATATTGCTTTTATGATTCTGCTTGACAAGATGCAGTTTTTACAATTTGGCTATTTTTGCAATTAAAGATTGAAAATATTTTGCAAAAAGAAAATCTCCTTATTTCTCCATTACAATGTTATGATTTTATCACAAAAATCATAAATCATAAATGCACATCATTATCCTCTCATCAAAACTCCAATTGATTTCTCTAAAATCAATTAAAAATAAAACCCTAAAATAGATATTTGATAAAAACATCATAAGTCATCAACTATTTTCATCCCTATTGTTTTCTCACAAAACAATAATGTAACCAAACTCCATATTTTACTAAGGCACAAAATAAGTCTCAAAACTTATCATGTCGACCATCCTAGGCATTTAGATTTTGGCCTCTCATAAGTATTAAAATCAGACTTTAACAAAGTCATAATGCAAAGATTAAAAATTCGACCCCATTTGATATTCTCCACGTGCCTTGAATGAACATTCTCGATGATGATGTTCGAATTAGGGTTCGGTCAAAACAAAATCGAACCCTAATTATCACTCATTTTCACACTCTCCACTTGCAAGAAAGAGCTCTGCCGCCGCCATGACTCTGTCAAGTTCGAGCTCAAAAATGCATAAGGAACTATTCCACATTCACCAGTGGTCTGAAAACTTCAGTAGGTAAGACTTGTGCTATTTGCATTGAAGTTCTTTCACTTTCTATTGAATACCCAAAAGGCCCTAAGGCCGCGGACTGTAACGAGCTCATGTGTTTATTTCTTAGATTCTTCCTTGCACTCTTTTTGACCTTGTTTACTTGGCCGGCCTGTGGGCTCGAATTCATCTTGAAAGCTCTTTGTACTTACTCTCCTTTGGCCACAACAAGCTCGAGTTCGAATGCTTTTCAGTTTACTCCATGAAGCTCGACTTGCTTTTTCTTTCCTCACACTGTGCAAGGGTAAGCTATTCCAATAGTTTTAAAAGCTTCTATGGCTTTACACTTTGTTTATTATGGCCTTGAGGCCATGGCTTTACTCATTCTAATATCTTTATTCTGCATTTTCTATGGATACATCAACCATTGCTATTTCTGTTATTATCACCATGAGGGTTTGGCTGTACTTACGGGCTTGAACCCTTGGCATTTGGAAGCATTCTGGAAGTTCTAGCCGCGACTTGAATGCTCCATCAGAAATAAAAATTGGTAATTTCTTTCCAAACATTCTGCTCTCCAGAGACTTTAAAAATTCTCTTCTTTGCTAATAAATTTCTGGCCATATTCAGGCTGTGCCCAATATGCACTGTGGGAAACAATTTCTTGACTTTTGGGTTCGACCCAAAACATAAAATCGACCAT